>WEIT01042009.1:1612031-1775024 GCA_013389985.1 Dryoscopus gambensis | reverse complement strand
AAAAAAAAAAAAAAGAAGGACATAAATACATCATTCTCTTCATAATCTGAACAATTTAGTCAGGAGCTATAGCCTCTTGACTGAGCTAATTCTCCACTTCAGTTATCTTATGCACCTTCTTTAATGAATACACGTTCCTTTGATTAAATTAACATTTTTGTCTACCTAATTAGCCTGAAAAACCTGTGCTGAACCAATCTAAAAGTGACTTCATTACTGCTCATTGGTGCATGTTTGCTACCCATCACTGTCACCTCAACAGGCGAAGGATTAGGAGAACATTAACTCCGGCTTATTTGGTTTTCCACAGCCAATCCAAGCCTTCAATTGACCCGCTAGGACAGTGACAGATGTTTTAATTATGTGGCTTCATTCATTAATGCTCATTTGCCTGGCCAGCCAGGTTTGTGGTTCTGAGGGACAGTCGAAACAAAAAATAATTAAAGTAACCAGCTTAATTACCTTCTTACATTTTATCCTTCAGCTCGTACTGCTCACAAGTAATGACAAACTGAAAATATAAATAAAACCCAGTTTATCCAGACCAGGGAGCTGGTAAGGACGCTCACCAGAAGATGCACCACTGCTTGTCTAGGAACATAAGCACAAGTTCCTTAACAGGCACTTACTCTACACTGGTTAATGAAATCATACCAGAGCTAATGAATCTATATAATTGGGTAGGCAGCTGCCACTAAAAAAAGAAAAATGTTAGTGAAACCATCTTGCTAATTCCATTTGCAGACAATTAGAGAAGGCCCTTGCAGACACTTTGATAGACCCTTCTAATACTGTGCCTGCTATTGATTATTTGCATGATGATATCACGTTGGTTTTTCCTGACTGCTTGCTCACACAGAACAATCCCCATCCACCTCTAAGATAATAAATAAATAAATAAATTCAAATAATTTTCAAGAGGAAATTAAGAAGTTTTAAATAGACTGTATTAAAACCCATCTAAAACAGGGTCTGACACAATTCAGCCTGCTGGGATTGTACTCATTAGTTCCAATTCCATCTAATGTAGAGGTAAAAATGGGTCTAAAATAAATTTTTTACTGAATAAATCAAATCTGTGGTGATAATTATTGCAATCTGCACTGCAAATCTGGTATAAGGCCTTAGAAAACCTGTGCCAGTGAATCCACTACACAACAATATTTATCACAAACTCTCCAGCTGTTTTAACTTTTTGCTTTGCTCTTTCACTATCAGAACTTGGATCACTAAATGTCATGCTTCAATGAAAGTATCTCTTCCTTCATCCTCTTCTAGAAACCCTTCAAAATGTTAAAAAACTTCCATGTTGTTTTATGTATGGCATGGTATGAAATCCAACATCTGCATGGGGTGAGAAAGTGCCTCTGACAATTTTTTTAAAGGTTCACTTGATTTTTTCAGCATCACCTCAGACTGTTTTTCTCCCCAGTTCCCAGTAGTGAATGAATATGACAAAAAACTGAGGCAGAAAGTTTAGAGCATCTTTTTCAAGACCACCACACATCACCCACTTGCAGCAGACAAGAACAATCCCCACCCAATTTACAAAATTCTGGAGATGGAAAAGCATGATAGCATGGTCTTCCCTCACATCATTTAACCTCCTGCTACTGAGGAACCTAAACTAAAATTCAAGACTTCTGCAGTAAATTTTAGCAGTCTATAACTTTTTTTCTATTAACGATTTTTTTGGAAAGCTCTGGATGAATAATAAATATTGATACATGCATTTTATCCCAGACATGGCTTTTTCTTATCTTTTCAAAGAGATATTTTTTTTCCCACAAAATATCCTGTGGAGACCATTTAGAGTTTGTTTTCATTTTCAGGCTCTGCTGAGCTAAGCACTTGATTTAGAGAAAATAACAGGTTTGAAAGGAAGGCTTTGGGAAACTTAAACGTAACAGATGCTCATTTGCAGACATCTGATTTAAGTGAACTGAAAACCCCAGTCTAAATCCTGGAAACCATAAATGTCAGCCAGCTAGAACAGAATAATAACCACTTATCGATATGGATGCACCTAGCAGATAACAGAGTTCTGGGATCATAATATTCATATAACTGTGTTCAGTTTGCTGCTTCCGAGCTCTGGAATTACAACTGGCAATGCCATCACTCATTTCTCACTACTGTGCAGATGGCTCGTGGTGAAGGGACCCGTTCACCACCAGCTGGCAGATTTCATCCCGTGTCAGGTGTGAGCTACTTAGCCTGGGATTAATATCCAGGGAAGCTCATCCGGGACATTCCCAGAAGGATGAATGGCCAGCTGTAGGCACCTTGGGGATCTTCAGAAGAGCCCACTGAATGCAAGCTGACAGCTCTGAATCTCTTAATCTTTGAAATCACAGAATCTGTGAGATCACCGGCAAAACCACTGTGAAATGTCAAAGCAGCCTGGATTGGGGTTTGGCTTTTCTGTGAGTCTGTAATGAGGTGAGACTAAACATTAAAATAGTACTGAGTTTTGCAAAAAATTGCTGAATATCTGAAAAATTTAGGACCATTTGAAACAAAACCCTTGGCACCAAAAATCAATGTAAATGCAGAGAGACAAAAGTGGCAACTGTGAAATTTCAGCTTAGAAACCAGCATCAGGTCAGGCTTTTTCATACTTTCTCATGCTTTTCTCTTTACCTGGATGAGAAATAAGACATTCACAGCCCAAGTCACTTGGATGGCATTTTGCTCTTAGTCTGGGAGGTACATTTTCTTCCCTGTTCTCTTGTCCTTTCAGACTCATGTTACACCTTCACAAAACATGAGTCACCAAAGCATTAGGTGCACCATTTCAGCGAGGTGCTCAGATAAACTCCAGAGCCAAGGAAAATGAAAGCAGCTACCAAAGAGCAATTCATCCTGCCCAAGTTAGATGCCTACCGTGGGATGTGCTAACTGAACTCTCAATTTGGATATCTGAAACTTCGCAAAGGAAATTTCACATCAGATGTGTAATATTCTTGATTCCTTAAGCCAATGGCCTATCCCAGCGGTGGTAACACCACTTCATTTTCTTTTTTGTGCTTCTAATTACTTTTCATTATATCTTCCAACTTGTCTGAGACATATTTTGAGAAATGTTGGCAGTTCAATTCCCCCGTCGTTTCTTAAAATCATGGCTAAAAGCCCAATGTGACATTAATATATTTTAAATAAATTCATTATTCCATTAATTCCAAGTGATCTGAGATAGTCTCGAACATTTCTGCAGATCTCAGTGGGAATGTGGCTGAGCATCTTCGAGATGGGTGAGCTGACAGACATCGAGGTGGCTGGGTAACGTTGACAGAACACACAGCTTTTTTTATGGGCTGCAACACCCCAGAACTACTGTACAATGCACCACATACATTTTCTTGGGCAGTGAAACATTCTCCAAAGCTTGATGAAAGTATATGGCAGCCTCACTGAGAGTTTATGCAAATCTCTCAAGGAAATATGGATGCCGCATCTCTTAAAATAAGCATTAAAAATGGGTACAAACTTTGTTTATTAAATAGTCCCTGACTGAGGTAGCATGGGCCGGGCAAGAGGAACAGTGACCATCACCCCACAGGGCAGCCCCAGGAGGTGTGAGCCCTCTAAGGAATCTGAACCTTCACAAGGTCATGTAAATGTTAAACCTGGAAAAGGCAAAGACTCTAGCATCAGTCACCAGAAAGAGAAAAATCAATTCTGTATAAAAAGTAGCTTATTCAAATTAGTTCTGAAACAGAAGAATTTAATTACATCACTGCATATTATGAAAGGGTTGTTCCAACCTGTTGATTTTGGCAAGTCAGGCCACTGGGAGTCATTGAATGAGACAACAGTAGAGAAAAAAAGGAAGGACAGCAACATGAAAATAAAAAGAAGGGGAGACAAGGAGCTGATAATGGCACATTCTGTGAGTGGTCAGGAAAGCAAGAGAAGACAAATCACTCTATGGTCAGGGAAGTCAAGAGAAGAGATCAATAAAATATACCATGGGGCACAAGTCAAGAAGAAATGCAATTTATAATGACGGGAAGCATCATTAAAAACTTGGGTCAGGATTTACTGGGTGCTGTAAACTCTTGGACCTGCGCTGGCACTCCAGCATACCCCATTTCTGGTGGTGTCACCCCACCAAACACATAACTTTATGCTACAAGCTCAGAGCTGATAAGCAACCACGTTCCAAAGCAGCAGGGCACTGCCCCACCTGCACGGCTCAGGTGCTGGCTTCTTGTATCAAGGCACGTATCAGCAATGTAGTGCTAAAAAAGCACTTCAATATCATTTTGGCTGTACTGTGACATTGATATTCATTTTTTTTTCCTCGCATTATAGCCTCACTTCTGAAGTTAGAGCAGTAAAAGTAATATCCCGTTGCCACAGGGCAAAAACTTTCATTCCACACTTGTGTAGTGTATGTTTCCACAGCAAAGAAAGTTAGTGAAAAATGGGCTTGTTAAAGGGACTCTGCTTAAAGTTAATGTTCCAAACTTTTTTTTTAATATGATGTGTAAAAGTGAGGTTTTACATCCAGAATTTATTAAGTAAGAGGAGTTGTGCCTTAAATGTGCTACCAGAACCCTGAGGACACTGCAGGAATATAGTCCAGGCTTTTATATTAGATACTAATTTTTTTTTTCCTTTCTCATTCATGGACTGCTTGAGGTAAATGGCTACATGGAAAGTAAAAGGAGAGGCTGACAGATATCATTGAAAAACACATCCAAATATTTCACTACCCATATTGACACAGGGAAGAGCTAAATCTCACATCATCTGGAGACACCATTTAATCTGCCAAAACCCCATTAGTAATTACTTTCGTTATTATCCCTGTCCCTAAAAGGCTATTATTTTTATTAAATAATTGATAGTTCTGGCTGTCCCTTTTCAAAGGATGCAGTCTAAAATTTCTGAGAGAAAAATCAGACTGGAAGCCTGAGTTTGCAGCCAGAAAAACCCATGTTTATGTCTGTGCAATAAAGACCTGGGCACATGGGTAACTCATCAAAGCCAAATGCTCTGGTGAGGGTCTACAGAGATATTTTATCCTGCCTGCTCATATTTGTAGTGTCTGGTAGTAGTTGAGTAACTATAATGAGTATTCTGCAGTTAAACAGGGCTAACCTAACGTGAATTCTTTTGTATTTGTGGTGGAAAGGATCTACTCAGCAGCACAGAATACTCGTTGGGCTTTGCTCACACATGGAAGTTCTTGAAAATACGTCTGAGGGCTTTGTAGAGGAACCTCCAGACTGTCTCAGGTGGGTTTTACCAGCAGTGGAGCACCTAAAGAAAGCATGGCCTTCACCCTCTCACAGTTCACCACAATTCCCTGAGATTGGGAACAGACTGATCCACCCACATCCTGCCTCTGACAAGAGGGATGCTATGTGCTCTTTGTAAACGCATGTATTTCTCCTCTGTTTCCACAACTAACCAAAACCATTTTACTTTAGAATTCACATGCTTTTATGCTGTTCACTACAGAAATGTTTCCATACTTACAGCCGATCTGGATGAGCAACAGTAATATTCACATTTTGCTTCAGTGCTTGCACCTCCAGCAGCAGTGATAACGCACGTGGCATCACAAAACCCACCAAAAGGATTGTAACACCAAAATTTTAAAGATTTTTAGACTGAGGATCTAATTTTTCTCCTGGCAGAAGTTTCAGAAGCAAGTACAATTTGTGACTACGTGCTCCTGGAATCTGCCTGGGCACTCTGAGTGCCACCTCTGCAACTCAGGGGAGGGATGTGTGACCTGCAAGCAGAGCCTGGGGTAGGCAGGCTGGGGCAGGGGACACATGGACACTGTTGCCTTGCCGAGGGCCCTAAATTGTCCACAGTCTTATTTCCAAACTCACCAAATGTGTAAACAAAAGAAAACGCTTTGGGCTTTTCACATACTGTGAAATTTGCACACACTACAAAAATGAATCCCTGTTTCTCCTTATGTGCTCACTGCACTTTACACTTCAAAACTTTGAGTCCTTAGTCAGTTCAGCCAAAACATATTTATCCAGAATAGGGTTTTTCAGTTAGATTTTGACTCCAGTCATGCAAAAGATCTCCTAAGCCACACAGAGACAGTGTTGAACTCTAGACTCCAGTTCCTCCTTTTATGCAACTTTATAAAGAAGTCTGTCCTCCTTCCTTCCTGAAAGAAAAACCTTTCATAGTTTTCATAAAGTAGTTGAGAGTATTTAACAATTACCTATCTCCAAAGACGTTTAACTTCTCTCTTTTATAGAGCTGCTGGATAATATTTACATGTTCTCAGCTCCCACTGGTGACCTCTCCTTCCCCACAAACAGTACTCCTCAGTTCCCGTACTTTCAAAAGTAAATATTTTTACTTTCTTTCTTTATAAGCACATTGGAGTCATTAATCCCTTTAGAATCCAGTGCATTCATTTCTCTGGATATAAAAGATCTCTTCTTCACCTGCACAGAATATTTTCAATTCGCCCTGAATTACGGGAAGGCTCCAAGTTTGCAGAAGACATTGAGCACGCAAACGCGCCCAACCCTTGCCTCGCCTCTTCCTCCTGGGCTGCAATTCCAGCTTCTCCCTTTTGTCCTTCCCACAATAGTCCCAGAGATCAGACAATCTGTGGGACTAACTAACAATCCCTCAACACGGTGATGGGTTGAATAATAGTGACACATGTTTCTGGAGCCTGGTAATGAACCCTTTTGTAATTCACACAGAGAGAGACGAGCACTTAAACACAGAGACCAGATGTATAAAAGGAGAAAGATCCACATCCAAACTCATTCCGTGCATTTAACAAACAATTAGAAAGAAAAGATGTCTAAGATTGAAAAAAAAAAAGAAAGTGGGCACTAGATGGAAAAAGTGTGATTTGCTCTCATGTTTCACGTCAGATATTTTCAGGTATTTAAGATGGCGCTGTAAGATGAAGACTTTATTCTTGCCCGTTTTTTAGCATTGCCAAGCTCATCACACCTGGCAGAACATTTCCTAAAGGCTGCCAAAGTCTAAAAATCAATTTGCGGGAGAAACAATAATCAGCCACTAATTGATTTTTGATTCCCTATTCATCCCAATCAAATTCATCGATGTGCTCTCATAAATCCATGACTGATTATCACAGTCACTTTATCATGTTTGTCCTTCCTTGCAGGATGGAGCACAAAAGCCTGTCAAGGAAAAGCCACTGTAATTCTGTGGGATGCCATGAGCCAGGTACTACAAACTGACACCATGAGGGGTTTCCTTTGGTTTGATTTAAGGATTACATGACAAAAATGTCCTTATCTGTTCACAGCTTTGTCTGTAATTGGAGCTGCTCTATTTGCATGCTTGGCTGTAGATGAGGGAAACTTCTCCTTGAAAGTCACAGTTCAAAAATCTAAAGATCTAAGGAACAAGTAAACCCAGTGCTGACCTTAGGTCTACAACATTTACACAACACCCTGCATATACCTCAGTTTAACTTTCTTCCTTAGCAATCTTTATAAGATAAATTCTCATGTTTTGGTTGCAATGTGAAAAAAACCCCCAACTCTCAGAAGAAGGCTACATTGTGCCTTCATTCAAGCATTTTTCTGGCACAAATTCATCAAACCTCATATTTGTTCCACTACCTGGAAATCTGAACTCGTCCGTTTTTTCATACCTGATGTTTTACTCTCTCCATTTAAAAAATACAGAAATAAAGAAAGAAATGCACTTCGGAGACAGCAGCAGAGCAGGAAGAATGAATTCAGCAATGAGATTCACTCTGCAGTTCAGGTTTGAGCATGAACCATGGGCTCTGGGAAGTCAGCCCCACAATTTGGCCGTGCTTTGGTGGAGAATAGAGCACAGCCATAATCAACGTCCAGCTTGTCACAGTTCAGTGTATGCCATGATTCCAAAACACGTTGTGCAGGGGGAGATGGGACAGACTCACTCCCAGAAAGAAAAGAACAATTTCCTTTTCTTTTAATTTTTTTTTTTTTTTTAATCTGGCATAGATAATGGTTTGACAAGATCTTCTGCAAAGAGCCCATGGGCTGCTCACGAGCCAACTCCTGGGGAGCATTCAGGTGAGTATTTTCACTTGGGACTATTTCTCCAGAACCACTTTTTGCTCATTGGAAGGATCTGAGCTACTGCCACAGTTGCAGGGGAAGCTCATACAGTGTTTTTCCAGTAACTGGACCTACCTGGAATATAAGCTTTAGTCTCCAGCACTGCTGAGCCTGTGGGCAGTACAATCCTAGCATTACCACAGAGAAGAAAAAAATCCTATTTCAAACCCTTCAACCACATTGTATTATTTTCCTTTCCCTAGTTCATAATGAACTATTACATTTGCTTTCATTCTGCTCTGGAAGCCCTTCGGAGTTTATGAAAATAAGAAAAGCCCTTATTTTTCTAAAGAAATACTATGCATGAAATTCTAATTCTTCATCTGCTTAAAGAGAGTTAGTTAAGAGCTCTTAGAACTTTGGCAAGGCAACCTATACCTTATTCCAGGGCTGCTTTGAGGGGCAAATATATCACGATGGAAGGGCCCTTTGGCACAACAAAACTTCCCATGCATTATAGCTTGAATTAGCAAGGCAATGGCATATTAATGCTACAGTTAAAAACATGTTTAGCATTCCCTCAAGGAAAACCACCTCTTCCAATTATTTTCTGCTAAAGGTGCACTAACCTGCTGTGACAGCCCACGACCACGAAGACAAGAATTGCTGCCATTGCTGAAGTTTAAATATTGAGTGTGGAAACCAATTTTGGATTTCCATAACCTTGAAATGTCACCACACATGGATTATACCTATGCTTAGCCACAGCCTGCTCTTTTAAACAGAACCCTTAGAAGACCTCTCACACAAACAGGGCTTCATGCTCTTTGGCAGAATCGCATTTCACCAAGAAGTGTGGAATTCCATTTGCTGCAGGAATGCAACAAATGAAAGGCGAATGTGTAATCATGCAGCCAGGAGAAAAAAGTAATACAGAGGAGGCAAGAAAAAAAAACCCAAAAAATCCTCAAAACGCAAAAGGCGGGGACAAGAAGGAAGGAGCACGACACAACAGACAGACAAAAGTTGTTCCACGCCAACCTTTTCATTACACCAAATAAAAGGTAACATAAAATAACTTCTGCTGCACTGCAGTGAGGCCACTTCAACTCCCATCTGCCCCAGACAACTCCCAGCACTGCTGCAGCATCCATCCCTCCCCACCACAGGTGAGCAGAACTGCTGGGGTACCCAGCCAGTACCCCCAGAGCAGGCACTGAGAGTTCCTGACGTGTTCTGGAATCGGCAGCCCCCACAAATCACAATTTTGCAGACAGCAAACTGATGTTGCCTTTTGCAGCTTCTCTGCACGGATTGCCTGACACCTTCCAAAGGTAAAGCCCAGCTCCAGACTAAGGCATGATGACACCTCCCTGCATCAGCCTGGAGCTGGTTTCCTCCTGCTGCTCTCTTGAACCAAACCACAGCAGCCCAGGCAATATTTGGGAGCGAACAGAAGCTGCGCAGTGACAACTTGGCTGGTGATCCTCTCCTCAAATCGCTCAGACCTCGAGCTTATCGAAATCTGACTTCTCCAGAACAACCTCCAAAACATGACTAATAGGCTGATTCTCCTCCAACAATATCTATCTTGGGTCCCACTGTAAAATAATCAATTACACTAAATGGAATTATTTATACAGAATACGAAAGCAGTTCAGCTTTGGTGGAAGTAATATGCTTATCAGATGGATTAAGATCTAATAGGCTTTTCTCTCTCAAAGCATAGCTGTTCCTGATAGTCTATCAACCTTCTTATGTAAATTACTTTGCTCTTGACAACATAAATTAGATGAAAGAACTATATTTTGTTTACAGATCTCATGTAACAGGATTTTAAATGTATTTTAAAACCGTGCCAATAGAATCAAAAACTGTGTTTATGAACTGAAATTGCCTTAGCTTATTGCAGCTAATGAAACAAAAGTGAACTCTGCATACTTTTTGTTAATACGGTGACTCCATGAAAATCAAATATTTATGTCTTTGGTCTAGACGAATTAATATACAATTTCTCTACCCCAGGAAAGAAAAAAACCAATGTCTTCCTTAATGGGTGGCTTAATGGAGTATCTTATTTCTCTAGGCTCAGCTCAGAAGAGCTGAGGGCTGCACAAGGGTTCAGGCAATGGCAAAAGGGAAAGGAAAGCAGGAGCTGATGCCTGGAGCCAGCCTGGGAACACCAGCAGCACATGAGGATGCCAAATGTTAGCTCTTTTTTGAGTTTTCTTCATGCACAGTTAATTGCTGCTCCAGGAAAACTTGATCAGCAACACATTTAAGAACATTTGCTCAGACTTCTAGGGGTTGTGCTTCGACTTCTCCTTTCCTTCAGGAAGATGGTAGAGGAGCCCTTGTACTGAACTCAAAATAAGAGGAAATGTGCCTTTGGAGTTTGATTAAAAGTCCTAAAAGCATTCTTTTGTTAAGTAATAAAATCTTTATTATACATAGCTCTAAAAAACCATTTCTTAAAATGTATGCAGGAAGTAGAGGCAGCATTTAACTTAATATATTTAGTATATTTAGCAATAAGGAAATGATATCAAACAAAGTAAAACTTTGGACTTGGATTTATCTGAAATACAGGAAAAGACAGAAATTTGGGCATTTGTAGATTCATTTTTCAAACCTGGGTAACACAGCACAAAAGCAGTTTGGCTCAATATGCCCATTTCACAGCTCTGGACTAATTAATATCAAGTAAATTACAGTTGGCCCAGAGCTTGGATAAGCAAAACATAACAACACACACTAAAACAAGTCTTAAATAATTTCTCCAAAGCCCAGATGATTTTCGCTATGAGATGCAAATAAGCATTTTTGCCAAAAGAGAACAAATAATTTATGATGCCATTTAAAAGCTGGTAACTGCTTCTCTTATCTGAAAAAAAATAATAAAAAAAGGGAAAACCGAGTCCCTGCCTTGATTATGATTCACTGTGTGTGTCAGTCCTCTGCATCAAGGGAGTAAGAGCATCCTTTTATCTGTGTTATTCGTCAGGACAGATTGAATAATGACAAGTGGAGTGCCGAGCCGGAGTTTACTCACAGATTGGTTAACATCATTTTGTTCCCAGAACAAGTCTCACCAGCCCTTATCAGGAGTCTCCCAGAATTGTTTGAAAGTTACAGGCAGCACACCAAGAAAATTAATTTCCCTGTCTCCCTCCCAGTGTTGTCCAAATCCTGTTACCCTTATTCACACACAGCAATTCAGCGATCTGAGCACGCAGGGCTGCTGCATTTCTGCTTAGTCTTACAAAACCCAGTAACATATAATTTCCAGAGACCCACGCAGGGCTCCTTTTCCATTAGGCTTGCAGATGAAATTTTCTTTTACATACACATATTTTATTGCTGTTTGCTCTAAACTCACTGGCAGCAATTACGAACTTAGCTCACCAACAAACTACAACATTGGGAGGGTTTTAACAGCAACACGGTTCAAGCAGCAGCTGTTTGGCCCCAAGAGTGTGGAGTTCCTCCACTGCTGAAGGAGCCACGCCAGCACAGAGATGCTGCTTCTGATTTACAGCAAGAGACACACCAGGGATGTTTTTATGGCTTGGGAAATCCAAAGCTCTGTATTTTCGAGGAATATAGATTTTCTCAGCTCGCTACCAGAATTAGGAAAAATGTATGTGACTGTATTTTTCTATCTATTACTCTTTCAAGTCTACCCTGAGATTTCAGCTTTATGAATGGATCCAATAGAAATGATACAATGGGAAGTTGCTTGTACAATGCTGACTGGAAAGATTAATTCAGGGAGAAAGTTAACAGATAAAAAAAGCTCCACCAAGATGTTCTACCTCAAATAAGGATGGGTTCAACTTTTAGTGCTGGTTTCCTACAACAAACATAGGCTGCCTGATTTCACCCTGCATGTCTGCATGAGCAACTGTGGGTCTGTGCCATGAATTTTTAAACACATATTACCTTTTTTAATCAAATTCAGCAAAGCCAATGCTGATGATTCCATTTACCTTCTGCTTTAGTGGAGACCTCAGCACGCGGTAATGTACTGAAGAAAACAAATCTATGGTTTGAGCTTTACGCTTGTTTTCAAACAAATTCCTGGTGTTTTACTTCACATCAACATGCATGAAAGCTGCCCAAAACTGCTCACAGCAGCATGGACACAAATGAGAGGTTTTTCCACCCTTCTGAGTAGTCTCAGTCCTGGGACTTGTTTAGAGATGCTGCCTGTGGCTGTTTCCAGCCGTTCCGATCCTCAGGGAAGCTTTGCACTGAAGCCTCACATTCGCAGTGACTTTGTTCTGGCTCAGACACACAGGTACCGCTCCACAGGGCCTCACGGGGCAATCACTACATCAGCTTTCTGTTTCACACCCAGCCAAGCCCAGTCCATTCCTGCAGCAGACGCTGTGGTCAGAGGCGCTGCTCTGCGCAAAGGCGCTGCCAGGGTGTCACCTCCCACCCCGACACAGCCACCCCTTGCCCCAGTTCTGTCAGACCACTCAGGAGTTCTACAGCCTGCTCTTCAAAGTGCTCAAGCCCGTCTGGATCTCTGCAGCAGGACCAAGAGAAGAAACCACAGTTTGTACGTTTATGCCAGGGGATGAAAGATGAGCAAGAAATCTTCAAAGGGTGCACTCCTCCCAGATCTCCCAGCTCATCTCTTCTGACCACTGTGTCCCCTCCTAGGAGCAGTCACCTTGTTAATCCATGCTCCAAATCAACCCACAGCTTGTCATGAACTAATTCAACACTCAGTTTTAACTCCACCACATTCAAAAACCTGTTTTGTTTTTTTTTTTTTAATTTACAGGCTAGAGGCAGTCATATTGAATAAAATTTACAGTACTTTACTGAGGACAAGCGAAAAACACTGAGGCTGCAGACCTCTCCTGCACGGAATCTGAACAGATGTTTTCAATGTCTATTTGCATTTTGAACTGAAATTAAAGGGCACAAATCTCTGTGGCTTTTAAGATCTCTGCCAATAGCTCGTGAATACCAACAAATGGCATCTAATGATGCATCAAAATGGATGATTTTTCTAGTTCTCCTTTTTGGGAAGTAAGATTTAACCAACTAAACAAAACAAAAGAGAGAGAAGTGAAAAATTATCAAATAATAAAATCAAGAACTTAAAACAGGATCTTAAAAGTCCCAGCTACAAAGCCTGACAGCCACGCAGAAGTCTGACAGCAGAGATAGGGTTTAATATTCTCTTATGTGAGAGAGCTTTGAATCTCATTTAATTTTATCAGATTTAGAATCATTTGCTAGGGGCCAGACAGCCAACTAGTGTAAATCAGTTGAGCTCCATTAACTTCTACGGAATTACAGTTTCCAATTTGCATCAGCTGAGAACCTTGCTGTTATGCTACTATTATTAGCTGCTATTTATAATGCAATAATACCTAGAGCAATCATCTTAAACATGTAGCTCAACAGGCTCTCTGGTGTTGTCCTGCAGGCTTTGGAAGACTCTGCTCCCCCAGGCCATGTTGCCCAGAAGAGCAAAGTTTTCTGTGTCATACTACTTGCTCCACAGTCCCACAAATGGACTGCTGAGGATGGAGTCTACTGGTTAACATTGAAATCTGAGCCTAGGTTTGCTACGATTTATAAACATAATAATTACAGTAATAATGATTACATTTTATTACTGCATTTTATTATACAAAGTCTGTCCCTTCCAAAAAATCTCATAGTGGTGATATGCAAGGGATTGGGAAGGAGAAAACAGGGCCAGAGAATGACATGAGGTTACACAAAAGGACAGCTCTGGAGCTGCTGGGACAAGGGGAAGTCCTGCACTATCCAGCGTGATGGCTGGGCCACTTGCTTCTCAGGGAGTCAAAAACCATCCACATTCAAACCTGTACAGTCCGAAGACTACAGAGATCCAAATCCCTCATTTCCAAGGAGTTTCTGAAGTTAATGCACTGCTCCTCTGCAACACACAGTGAAGGCAGTCCCCAATCACAAAGCTGAACCCCCCTTCAGAGACAAACCAGATTTTTCTCCGAGGTTTGGCACTGTCCTGTGGCCACATCAAGGCAGTGTGGAGGACGGACACCGAGATGCTCAAACCTGCTGTGACCAGGAGGAGGCACACAGAGAGACAGCAAAGAAGTGATCATTCCCATTCACAAATGCAGCACGAGGCCCACATCTCATGGGATGATCAGAACTTTGCAGCTTTCCTAATCAAAGCAGCCTCAGTTCACTCCCTGGCTGCCTCCCTTTTTTGAAGCTGAACTTCCCTTAAGTTCAAGGGCTCTGAAAGAAAAATCCTGTGCAGATCTTTCTTTTTTTACTTACGAACTCCTACTCAGTAGACTTCAATCTCACAAAGTGCTTCAGCTTATGCAAAGCCTCTCTGAAGCAAACAGGAGTGTTCACACACCTGAAGTGCAGAGCTTGGCTGGATCAGGGTGGCAGCTCCCTTCTCACCAGGCTCTGAGGCACACAGGTGACTGTTAAATATAGCAAGCCCTCTGTTCAGTGTGGTTTTTTTCCTCCCAGACTATCCCTCAGTGCCAGGTTTTACAGCAGTGCTGTCCACAGGCTGCTACTGCTTGTCCCCAGTGAGAGACGTGGAGGGTGCTGGCAGAGGAGTAAGACAGATCATCTCTGAACACGTAAATATTATGAAAAAGTTTTCCATTAGCACCCAATAACTGTTACTTGCTTCCAGCAAACACCACATTAGAACATC
Organism: Dryoscopus gambensis; assembly: GCA_013389985.1. Lineage (NCBI taxonomy): Eukaryota > Metazoa > Chordata > Aves > Passeriformes > Malaconotidae > Dryoscopus > Dryoscopus gambensis. Next base: position 1,760,300 of record WEIT01042009.1, on the reverse strand, counting down.
TTATTCTGCCCCTGTCAATAACCTGGCTGAGTACAAATCCTGAGCTGTTTGCTGGGTTTGTGCTGCTCTCTAGGAGGATGATTGAGAGCTCTGTATAGACTGATCAAGCAACCCATTAATATTTCACAGTTAGGCTCGGGCTGACTGGCAGCAATTATTCCACAGATTACTTTTTCATTTGAAGTGCAGCTGGTCATCCATTACTTTCTCCACGGCTTTGAAGGTCCAATAATTCCAATTATTTTTATCAACAGGAGACAGGTAAACTGGCTCTATGGAAATCTTCCCCGACATGGGCACTGAGTAGGTGACTCAGCCCACCTCCATTACAAATCCAGTCCTGAGAGCTGAGATGTTTGTGTGCACTGGCAAACTCCCTGATTTTCCAATCTAGAACACCGTGTGTATTACTGCTGCAAAAGCCTTTAGCTTTGGCTTATGCTGGAAGTTGGCAGTCACCAAGCTTTCCTTGTGTGCTCTATTACCTTAGACAGGGCTGGACCATCAACTGGTTTCCATTATTGAAGATAATGGTCAAACCTCTAAGTGGCACCCTTCAAAAATAAAGCCTTGCAATGCCACAGGGCCACAATGGCCAATCTCATCCTTGAAGGTCATTCAGTCAGAACGTCATTCAGTCATTCAGTCCTGGCAGAATGACTGGGATCGAGCTCCTGGAGAGCTGGGTGTGGCTGAAGGGGCACAAGGGCAACCTCGAGGGCACCAGGTGAGATACAGAATCCAGACACTGAGATGGAGAATGGTTCTCATCAGGCAACACAGAGGGAATTTTCTGCATTGCTCAGAGCAAAGGAAGCCTCTCAAGCTCTCCCACATTTCTTGCCAGCTCTCTCCTTGCACACAGCACCACAGCTTATGCTGGGGAGCTCAAAACCTGCAGCAGCCTGAACACTGAAAATTTTAAGGACAGGAAGGGTTCACCATAAAATTGGCCATCGGATCTAGTCTGCAAGCAAGCATTTAATCTTGGAAATATTAGCTGGATTGAGCCTGACTGCTGATGAGTTATTCTCCCCTGCTTGACTGGAAGGTCAGAGACATCCCTGATATTAACGGCCTGGCAGAAGTCAAGGCTCCGTGCGGATGGACTGTTCTCTCCCCATTCCTCATCTGCCGAGAACTTTCTGCTCCACTTGCTCAGCAAGTAGGCACTTTGAATAATGTGGGAAAACACCACTTATGTATTCATAGGGTTCCTCTGTCTCACTGCTGCAGTACTGCCAACTTTGCTTCAGGACAGAATTTTATTCTGCACCTATTTTTCTTAATCTGAAGGTCCGTTTAAAAGGTCTGCTCTACAAAATGATAGTTCTGGTGCTCACTGCTCTGCTCTAATAGCAGCTACATTTATTTCATTTCAGTGGGAGTGAGATTGCTTCTCTTTGACTCAGTGGGAGGGAAACTTGTGTGATCTTTTTTCAAGGCATTGCTTGAGCATGTGCATTGCAGCAGCTTCTCTCACATTAGGACCAGGCTAATAGGATTAACAAAGTGAGGCTGTAGGGCTCTTCCTTCCCCCATTATCCCTGCCAAGGTCTTTCTTCTCTCCAGTGCCACCCACCAGGGATGAAGTGATGGAATGTGTGTGTGAAGTGCACTCTGCTGTCTGCATTTCTCAGCGTTCCTTTATGCTCTACTCCCAACACAACTCCATGCTGCACTAGAAACACGGAGGCAGCGAGACTTCAGAGCAACAGGAAGCCCAAAGGCAGATGCAGAGAGGTACATTTGGGATATTCTCCTCCACAGACTGCACTGCAGCTACTGCCTCAAGCCTACACCGCTGACAATCCTCAGGCCTGTTCCTGCTTCCCCACAGTGTGAGTCTGCACACTCCCACACAGCTTCGTGGGGAGCAACTCCTCCCCAGAGCAGGGAGCCACCAGCCATCAGCAAATCCCAGCTTTCTGAGCATGTGCTGCATGTTTGTGAACGCTGGACTGGATTTCCCCTCCCAAGGAGCCACCTGCAAGGCTGAAACCCCAACTCTGCCCCGGGCACAGCCCCACCTGGAAGCCAGGCTTCCTTCTGCAAGGCACAGAGATTGTCCCTACACAGTGCTTTCATCTGAAACACTTGGAAAACACGACTGAAAGTGTCCTTATTTCAGATCACTGAGTATGAAATACATGCATAATATTCAAGAAAGTTACCAGAAGATAATTTTACTGCTATAATAGCCCATCTTACTGAGTCCCTGAAGGCACACTCCACAATCCACCGAGCACAGGGGTATACCAGTGGGTATCTCTGCACTGCTTCTTTAAAAAAGAGCAAAAAACGAGTTCTGGGAGCTGCAGGACACGTGGCCACACTTGCCTCCTGGCCGTGCAGGGGGCCTCCCTGGTGATGTGCAGACTGCCATGCAGCAAGTCTTACAGAGCACAGCTGCTGCCATCCGAAAATGCCTCCCAACATCCCAAACCACCTGGCCTGCTCGGATCCCTGTGGTCCCCCTGGGCTCCAGGCAAGGCTTCCCAGGCAAGGCCTCGGGCTGAGCTCTCAAACTCACTGTCTGGGAGGGCAACAGGCTTTGCTTTGGGAGCTCTGAATCCCCCTGTGTGCCCTGCTCTGTCTGGAGACCTGGGGCAATCAAATATTTAATGCACTGAGCAAGAGAACTCCCTGCTAGGAGGAACAGCAATTAAAGACTTGCTGACTCATCAGATATCAAAGGGGAAGCGACACAGCAGGGAATAGAAGCATTCTGGAGGAGCCAGGCGTCTGCAATGCACCGGGCCAGGAATTCCCATCAACAGCATCCCAAACAAGCTGGGAACAATGTTTGCCTAAAACCCCAGTGGAGAGCTGCATCACCAAGAGGGGAAAAACCAAAGGAAAATGGGTATTTTGAAATTTATAAAGAATACATCCTTTATTCTGCAATGAAAATTACAGAAGATGGCAGTGTTATGGTCCTAGATGCCTGCAAGCTGACTGTGCAGCCCAAGGAGCAACGTGGATATTTTGGAAAACATGCTTTCAGCTTTTTCTGCAAGCCAGCTGTGCGTGGGCATATGTTTTATTATGGGGCCAGCCCTGTTTTTTCTGCTTGGCATTTTTTCCTGCATGTGGTGCTTGCTGGCCCTGAACCAAAGCCCTGGATAAAGGAAAGTAAGTTTGAGTCTGATCCAGTTTGGGGCTGGATCTTCAGGTCACCTCTGATTTTGCCTGAGGAGAAGGCAGTGCGTGCATCTGCTGAATCTGTGTGCTGACAACACTCATGGAAAAGGATTAGAAGGCAAAACTCAATTCCAATAAACTCATCCACAAGTTAAACAAAAAGCCAAACTGAACATTAATATCCATGTGAGCAAGGCTGCTGTGAGTACCCAGGTCCCCTAAGTGCCTGTGTGAAGTGACTTGGAATTTTCTGTGATCCACTGTCAGGAGACATTAAAAACCTAAGAAATTGAGAAGTTCCTACAGCTGACAATGCTGAAGGGATTTCTAAAACATAACTGCACATCTTTTGAGATAAACACGTGGCGTTGCTCACTGGTCAGCAGCACAGGACTGGACAGGGTACCAAACCTTTGAGATTACCAGACAGATTTGGCACCTTCATTGCTGCAAAACCTCACTTAAACCCAAGGAACAGCACGAGTCAGCCCAGGACTGGTGCCTTACAGCTTACCAGCTGTTCCTTTGGGAAAACACCCCAAAAAAAAAATCACCAAATGTTTACTTCTCCAAATGTCATAACAAAAGACAAATCAACTTTCTCCCTGCAGTGCGACTTAAAAACCACAAGGGCCGGCCAAAGCTGCTGTTCCTCTCTGCTCCAGAATGTTCCTCTGCTTCATTTTCCACAAACCTGCCTGATGTCCTGCGAATGTCCCCACAAAATTATCCACCTGTTGAGACAGCATCCTGATTTCTCTGCCCAAAGGTCATTCAAGTGAATCTGTGTCCCTCACTTTAGGTGCTTAGTTTGGCTAACCTTAAAGCAAAGTGCCCTTTAAGTGTGTATCACTTTAGCCCTAAAACACTTAATCATTAACAATTTAAAGCCAAAAGAAATTTAAGTGAGTTAGACATCCTGTAATAGGCCTTTTGACTAGGGCCATTAGGAACATTTTGGTTCAGTTCAGCCATAATTTATCATCCTGAATGGAATTTACCTGAAAGGCAGGCAGTGCCTTCAGCTGTTTGAGCTATTCTCTTAAAAAAAAAAAAGAAAAAAGAAAAAAAGAAAAAAATCCATTCAGCTTTTATGATTTCCTAAATACCTTAAGGTTATGAATACCAGATAGCTTCCAGCTAGGCATTTACTCTGTCTGTAATAGCCAAAACCTATCCAAAATCTCCTGAGGCTAAATACAGAGGAGAGAGAAAAAAAAGTAATCATTTTCTATTCCAGTGCCTGGTAGGAGAAACCTGCTGGAAGAAGGTTAAAGCAGTGTAGAGTGGTTTCCCTCACCAGTTAATTATCACAGCTTGGGCAGTTCCTCACCCAACAGGCACAGCTCTGCTGATCAGGGCACCCACAAAAGCAGCAGAGCTACCCTGGAACCTCTGCCGAGCATCCCCCGACACCAATGCACTCCTGGATAGCAGAAAAGGGCACAGCTTAGCTATTAAAAAGCAACAGGGCCGTAAAATAAGACATTTCAGCAACTATATGTGATTTTTAGGCTGGTGTCAACTTACAGTGATGCTCCAGTTATTCTGTGGAATAGAAAGTCTGACAGCCTCTATAAACATGGCTCATTTTTATATGGGAAACGTATAAAAATGCTGATGCATTATACTGTTGTATATAAACATGAAAAATAGCAAAGGTAAGCCAGAAAAGGTTTAAGTCCTTCAGAATTTAATAGAAAAAATATCCAACCATCTTTCTGAGTGATTACAGAAAATTACATCCCTATCAAAGAACTGTGAAAGATAACAGAAACCTGCTGGGATGGACATGTTCTCTGCTTAATTTAGTAGATTTTGAATATCATTTCTACCAAACTGTAGTCACTCCATTACTCTTAAGTTTTAAAGATTTTCTTCCTACATAGACAAATATGGAAAGGATATGAAATACCTGAAATACTTCTCCAGATACCAGAATATAAAACTACCATATTCTCACCTTACACTGCTAATACTGACATGTATTGCTTCTCTCTCCTACCCACAATTAAAAAATACCCATGGCATCACATTTCTTTAACACAAGGCATGGACCACCCCGTCACTTCAACTGCTGAATTCCGGGTACAGCTGGGCTGGCAGGCGTCAGCACAGGAAAAGATTGTATTGAATAGAGAGGTTCATTCCTTTGATTATAACAAGATGATGTTGAATGCCTGACTCGGCATGGCTGTGAATGACTTTTAGTGGAACTAAGGTCAAGAAAGATGGGAACTTATTAAAAATAAATACATCAGAGGAAGGGAATATGCATGCTCTGGGACTACCAGGGACTGCAGGTTTAAAAAATATCTAATTCACTCACTAAAACTCAACAGAGACACCTCTGATTGGACTCTTCATCCATAGAATAAAAAAGGAGGGGCAGAAAAACAGTGGTTGAGTCAAGAGTCCACAGTAATGAAGACCACATCACATCCCTTGAGGTCATCTGTCCCTCATCCCCATGGCGCAGACACGACAACTGGCTACTGCCACGTGCCTGCAGAAAGTGCAGGCAACTGCTCTGCTTCCACTTCCCATCTTTTTAAAGGATTTTCACAGGGAGCTGGCAGCTTTGGTAAGCAATTAGTGTATATTACTAAGACACTTCGCAGGGTTTCTATAAGCCAGAAGGAGCCACGCTGGGAGATCTGCTTTCTGCCCTAAATATAGCAGTGAAAGAAATGAAATGCGAGTGCCAGATTTCAGTGGGATTTCCCAGGGTGAAATGCAGTGCACACATGGCTCATTAGAGACCTTTAAAACAGAAACAAGAGCTACAGATTGCACAAGTGTATTCCCTTCCCAGTGCTGCTGCTGAAAACATTTTGGATGGATGGGAGTCATTTCCCCACCGTGGATCTCATCATCTCTCCACACTTGCTCTCAGTGAGCATTTCAGCCAGTGCCTCCAACGTGAGCATCAGGGGGAACTGTGACTGAGCAGAGAGTTCAGCCATTTAACTTCACATTTCTTACTGGATGGATGAATTTCAAGAACAGGAAAACATGCAATGAGGAAAAGGAAAGAGAGAAATGAGCACAACTGATTAGTTTAGTCTCATTTCCAGGGGTGTACTTGTCCACCATTTCCAGGTTCCTATGCCGTGTTTCCAAAGCTGGAAGCCTGCTTCTGCAAGACTTCAGAGCATGGATTTGTATTTTTTTTCCAGCTATTTCTGTCTATAGAGCTCTCTTGGGTCCTTGTATGTGTTCTGTACTGCACAAATCCTCACAGCATCTATGTATTTGTTTTAAACTGACAAACTTAGTAGGTGAGTGAAATCTATCTAACATGTCACCCTGCAGATTATTACCAACCCAAAGCAGTAGTCTCTTTTGTTGACTATGAGAGGGGAAACAAAAAATTCAAAAAAACCCTGTAAATCAGGACTGACTCTTTTCGCAATTGCCCAGATACTGTCCATATTTCAAAGTTTAAATCTCTGTCCTTTGCAGTTGCCTTCTGGAGCTCTATGCTGCCAGTCTGTTCTTCTCTCACTTATAACTCTGCAACCCCAACTTGATGCCACCTATTTACATCCCTGTAAGAGGAGAAACAAGTCATGGAACAACTGACTGGCCACTCCATATCTGTTTAGCATAATTTACAGGCAAAACTGGAATGAACTACCTTCCCACCCCGGGTTCTGACCCCTACAGCACAGATTTCTGCCCTCAAGTGGGAAGCCATTCCCTTGTGCACACTCCTCCTGTAGGGAAATCTCTCAGTGCCATCCTGGTGAGTGAAAATTTGTTATGAGCTGCCCTGGCTGGAAGCTGGGAGGATGGGAAGTGACCACAGTAGTGCTCCTGTGGGAAGGGAGCTGAGGATGCCTCAGCTCCTGCTGCCTCACAGGGCTCCTGAAATGGCAGGGTCTTTACTGGCCTCAGCCTCCCTACACAGAGAATTGTTATTTTAGCCTTAATATGTAAAAGCTCCTCAATCTCTGCTCAATATAAAAAGGACTGACAAGGCACACTGTTCTGCACAAAAGCTTCCTAATAGAAGAAAGGTGTAATGGCAGTAAATGTAGCTCCACTGGGAAGAAGAAAGGAATTACACACATCAACTTTCTAACATGCAGCCTGCTTCTTGGGCAATGCACAAGGCGGAATCCTTTAGGATACTAACAAAGACAAATATCTTTGGTCTATAGGAAGCTTCAAGTAAAGATGAAATTTGCCTTTCAATCTATACCTGCTGGTGAACTGAATTGTTCTCCCCTCTAGACAAAGCAGTTTTCTGTAAATCCACCTGGTATTTTCACAACTCAGCCACTCGCTGCTCAGGCTGAATTTCCTCCCTTCACCAGGCTCAAGGCTTTGCTGCAAGGCTTCCACCAGTCTCTGTTGATGATATCTCCCTGTAAATAAATGCTTGATTCAGAAGCTGTTTGTGTGCACAAATATATAATTAGCAGGAATTCCCTTCCTACTATACAGAGAAAGTAAAGACTATAAAAGGCATTTGATTTCCTAGTCTCCTAGAACAAAATTCTCTAATGTCTTGTTTTGAAAGATTAATATTTGTTGGCAGAAACAATACCACCCTGTTAAATAATCTGAATCAAAATCAGCACCTACACATGTCTTTACAACTTGCACCTGCATGCAATACAAGTACTTCAGGACTCTGCATAAAGAGTTAAAACATTTTTTTTTCTTAAAATGAAGAGGTGCACTTTTCCAAGCATGTTTGCTTGCTAAGTAGTTAAGAGAGGCAGGCCACAAATGTTTTCATGTGTTTACCTGCAGCTGCAACTTCAAAAAATACAACAAACAACGGTGCTTCCATTTCTAACAATTCACCCGTAGCCATCTCGGAGGTTACTCTGAGAGATTTCAGTCCATCTAGAGATTTTATGTGTTTCAGTGTACATTAAAGAGAGCCTTAGGGATAATAAAGAGCAAGAATCAGATGCACATTCCTGCTGACTTGCATGATACCAGGTTTTAATGAACAAGGCAAGAACACAGGAAAGCAGAACACTCTCATGTTTCTCAACTTTGGTATCTTCAGCAGAAGGAATGAACAGTAGAAAATGGCCGTGTCTGCTGCTACAACATACACACTTTTATTTATGTCGTGCCTGCTTTCAGATCCACAAAGCAAGGAGGGATTTAACAGAGCCAAAGGGTGCAAGCAGAGACGTCACTGCCAGAAGCTCCATGGAAATGCTGACAGTTGTAATTAGGCAGAATTTGTGTAATTGAAGTGCTGCTTACGTGGAGGTGGTGGCTTTATCGTGAGGTGACAGGCTCCTCTCCCCAGACACGGGACCCTCGGGCACCCCAGCCCCCCAGCACCACTGACCTGGCCACCAGCTGGGCACCACGGCCCCTGGGCAGAGCAGGGCTGGTTCCAAACGCCTGTGCCAGGGGTGGGTGGTTTATAAAATGCCAGCCCTGCTCTAGGGACACACCCCATGTGCCAGGATGACCAGGGAACGGTGCTGGCATGAGAAGGATACACTTTCTGCAGCATCAGAAACGAAAAGACACACACACACAGGTGGAGATGCAGGGAAATGTCCAAGATGTTCCCAACCCCAGAGACTCTCCTGCTGCTCAGCCCTGCACACCTCCAGCTGAGAAAACCCCTCTCCTGTGTTTCACAGGACACACCGAGCCAAAAAGGTTTAGCCAATAATAAGCAAAATACCGCTGGAAGTCAAAAAAACCTGTACAAAACCAGAAACCATCAGAAGCACTTAGGCAAGAGAGGTGCACCTGCAGCCCTGCATCTGTGTCTGTCAGCACAGCAGCTCAGGAATATGCGCTGTGCCCTTGCACTTCTCATAAGCACACCACAAACCTGCCTTTGCAGTAATGAAACTTTAATTTTAGCTGGTTAACCCACACTGAAGAATCATTTGTGAGGACCCTCAGTCACCTTCACTGCACAAGGATAAAATAATTTTCAGGGACTCTGTGTGTGGGAGTGAACTCTTCAGGTTTGGTGTTCTTTTTTTTTTCCCCCTTTTCTTGCGGTGGGACGGAAACTCAAAACACTTCAATTAGAAGCAATTACTGGAGATATAGAGGCTTCTCTGAGGTTAAGCTGCCCTCCATTTTCCCAAGAGAAGCCTTTAATTAAATGCAAATAATCACAAATTTCATATAGCAAATTGCCATAATTTCTCTGTTAGTTACTGGATCTCATTTAAAAAGGAAGGAGGTGGGCAGTAGCGCTGGGTGGAGGCAAAGTAATGAGAACTCAAGAGGTTAAGGCTGAATCACCTGCATGAATCTATTCCTCTTCTCTAAGTCTGTCTGCAGCCACATCGTTTCAGTGCTAACAGGCTGTCCTTCATGCAGTCCCTCAGAAACAGGCCTAAATACAAATAATTACCTCAGTCCATCTTGCTGTTGGCCATGGCGGCAGAGGCAGGAGGGGAATGGGGAAGATGCAATTGAAGTGGAAATGGCCAGAACTAAAACTCAAGCTATGATGAATTCAAATGATATAATCAAGCTGATCTCCACTGCAGAGCTCAGGAAGAACAGGCAGAGGAAATGGCAGCATATTATTTTATTTCTTTATAAAATACATATTTAAATGTAATTTAAATACATCTGTCAAATGAGGCATGCAAGTGGAGAAGAGCTGATACAGGGATAGAATTTCCCCCACTGCAGGAGGGGAAAGACAGACTCTGCCCGGCACAGGGCTGTAGTTCTGGCCTCAAACGCCTCAGTCATCACAGCAGAAGACATTTGCAGAAGGTAAATAAAGTAAATGTACAACTGTGGGGAGAATAGGGCACATCTCTTTTACTTTTTGTTAAGCCAACACAAGCTCATCCCAGCAAACAGGCAGGACCCAGTTTCACCCAAAGGTTTCTGCTCCTCATCACTCCACACTTTCCTCAGCCATTTACATTTCTGAGAAAGCCACCTCCCTTCCCTCTCCATGGATTATGCTCCAGCAGCAGGGGCTCAGAATGCCAAGAAACATTTTCTGAAAAGCTGATGGCTTTGCAGTTCCAGGACGAGTGGAAGGAGGCATGGAGGCCGCTCCAAGCAGCACCTCAGCCCGAAGGCAACCACGCAGAACAGGTGCTTCAGAGGAATTGCATTTTTGTTCCAGCAGTGGCTGCTGGGTTTTCAAAGCCTGTAAGGTCACTGCTCTCTGCTGTGCAGAGAGTTCAGGAGGGATGTTGGGAAGCTTAGAAAGAAAAAAAAGAGCTCAAGGAACAAGAGAAGCAGCAGTAGAAAACTGACTCCATGGCTCAGCATGGCATGTCATTTCTGTGTGGATTTCCAAATTAAATCATTTCTCCTCCTGCACTGTGAGAATATGGGGAAGGATCAGATTGTAAGCTATTCAGAGGACTAACTGATTATCGACATTTTAGCAGTGAGCTTGTTTTTGTTCTTTCGCACATTTATAATAATACCTTTTACATGTTCTCTAAGAGACAAATCTCTCTCTGCTTCAGAACTGCTAGTCTGAAGATCTTTTGTTGGCACTGAGATGAATGCTAATATGAAATATCTTATTTCTTCAGATGAAAGAGAAGCTGAGAACAATCTCCTCTGGAGGGAGGTGGCAGGAGGGAGGATCTGGGATCAAGAGTTTATGACTCACCCCCTGCACAGCCCACCCATGCCCTCCTTGCCGTTCCATCTCACACTGAGCAGCTCCTCCTGGGCTGTTAACGCTTCACATTGTGCTCCCCCCAACACAGCAGGGACCTGGGGCACCAGCAGACAGGGCCCTCTCTGCTCACAGGCAGAAATGCCTGGAAATGAAGTGTTATTCCAAAGACCAAATGATCAACCTCCCATTGCAAACCGCCCGAATCCCTGCCACTCTCCTCCCTTCCCCATGTTTTTGTATCCCTCTGTTCTTGGAGACATCAAACAAAGCCATAATGTATTTTTAATGCAATCAGGTATTTTCCTGCTGTGGATATACAGAAGACCAGTTACTGAGTCTCAGCTTGCTTGCTAAGAAGTTTGGCCCATACAGCAAGTGTGGCAGATGATGGTTTGCCTGCACACGTGCACTGAACTGCAGGTATGAGGGGATGGGTATTGCTGTGTTTCCTCCAGATCAGAAGTACTAATAACCAAGGGATGTGTCCTGCAGCATTTGGATGTCAGGGCCAAATTCTCTGGTGTCCCGTAGGAAAACAGCACCAATTAAAAAGTTTCTTTGGTGTGGGGACATTTATAATATCTTTCACTCCTGGTGAGTAGTAAGTACAGAATTTATGCAGAAGCTTCTTTCACAGTAGAGATACCAATAAATAAGACTTCTTTGTTCTGCCTCTGAAAAATGCAGTAACTAAATACGTTTGAGAGATTTGTTTCTCCTGGATGCACAGTTCTGTTCAGGTGGCTTGAGTATGAACAGTGGCTCGGAAACACCTGAGAACTGAGAGCTGAAGCTTGTCCATCAAAATAGAAGCACAGGCATATAAACCTCGGCTCCTCCAACCCAAAATATTTGAGGGGAAAGGGCCATCTGCCATCATAACACTCTGTACACCACAGACTGCCTTGAGCAAAGAGAACAACCAAAGATTTACCTAAGTGATTGCAGTGCAGCATTTGCAGCTTGGGTTAGTGGCATGAGTAGAAGACTTAGTATTTCACTATTTCTTTTGCTCCCATGGCATAATCTGTCAGCAAACCCAGTGCCATGGCAGGCCTCTGAAAAACTCAATGGTTCAGCAGAGAGTAGAGACAGAGAGGTAAAAATATGGTAACACTTTTCGGTAACAAGGATGAAGAAAGCCTTATGTGCTTGTCCTGGCAGAGAAAATGTGGTTATTAGGATAATAAAAATGAAATATTATGAGAGACTGATGTTTCAAAGGTGTAACACTATAAGAAACTGATGCACTTTAACTCAACAAGTAACCAGTACCAAATCCTTGATGCCCTGGAGGATGCAGCAATGAAGAGGTCACTTTCAACAGCTTCACACAATATCCTATTAAAAATGACTATATTATTCTAAACGCCAAATGAGTGAAGGCAAAAAAGTACTATATGTATTTTTTAAAAAGAAAAGTAATCCCAGTTGCTTTTCATGCAGAAACAGAAACCCCCCAGGAATGAAATTCAGATCTCTAAAAAAGAATAAAAGAAAAGCATAGCACATTCTATCCTCAACCTAGAGGAAAAAAATTAGAAGTTACTGTAAACAAAACTGCAAGTAAAAAACATTATGGTGAAGAGCTTGATCCACTGATGTCAGTGCCAAGACTCCTGCTAAATTCCAGCCAGGAAGGATTTCATCCATAGGAACTTCTTCACTTAACAGTACAATTACTCTCAGCACTGCTGGTGTTGTCAGGCCACTACAAGATTAACATCTTTATATCAGAGGATGCAGTCCATGTGAATGAGCAAAGAAGGGAAATACACAAAGCTCTTGGGTCGTGCAGGCAATCTCAGAACAATTACTTGTTCTATAGAAAGAGCAACATGAATTAGGATGGAAAAGTGCACAATTTTGCAATGCGTGTGTGTGCAAGGGGGAGAGGGCGAGAAAAAGAACTTCACTCTTTCCTTAATAAGGATATAGTAATATTAATTCTAACTCCAGCCAATTTTAGCTGACTGATTACTACTGCACCATAAAGTAGAAGCTGAAAAGCTGATCAGAGTTCCTTCCCATGTTGGCCTTACCACTGCACCTAAAGAGACCCCAGAGAAATCATGAAAAGGGAATATAAACAGCACAGTCATTTTCTTCTGAGCCAATTTCTGATTAAAAAAAAAAAGAAATTAGAACAAAGTCTATTCCTTTAAATCATTAATAGAAGAATCCTGCCCTGCTAGGGCAATGAGCTTTCCTAACTCTAATCCATCTTTACTGCTGTGTTATTACCCCACTGTTTTCCTGTAATTGAAATGTGGCAGGTAGTTTACACACAAGAGGGAGTAATTGTATTGGAAATAACTGTTCATAACCAAATTTTAAAAGCTCATTTTTCCTAGCAACTTTTAATAAAGAAAGCAAGATAATAATGATATTTAGCATTTGTGCCATCTACAGCAGTGTTTTGTCTCTCTAAATTGCCAACATTTCATTCAATGATGCTAAACCAGACCCCTTCAGTTATGAACAGCCTGAGGCAAAAAAAGACGAAAAATCTGAACAACTGAAGTAATTTGTTCCCATTCAATTAAAATAATAAAATATGGCTGAACTTTATGTTAAAGGGTGCAAATCTCCTGTGGTTATGGAAGGAGAACACAGAGGTGGCACATGCTGTGCTCTGGTCAGGCGCAGCCTGAGCCTGACTGGGCCAGGAGGGGAAGATCCCCCTCTCTGTACCCCAAGGAGGGTGGAAGGAGGGGGTCACTGCCTGCCCATTCCCACACTGCATTCCCTTGGAGGTGCACACACAGGTGGCACAAGCAGCCTGCACAGACCTGGAAGAAGCGCATGGAGCCACAGAATTATTTAGGTCAAAAAAGACCTCTAAGATCACTGAGTCCAACCACTGACCCAGCACTGCCAAGTCCACCCTAAACCCTGTCCCTAAGTACCACAGCTACACATCTGCAAACACCTCCAGGGATGGTGCTCTCCCAGGCTGGAGGAACACGTTAAGTTCGGCTCATGAAGGGACTCCTGAATACCAAGTTGCAGAATATTCTCTTTACAAAACTAATCCGAAGCCTTTACTTTGGATGATTCTTAGAAGACAGTTCTCCAGGAATTTCAAACCTTGCAGGCTGATTAGGGGGAAAATATTATTTTTCCATTTATTACATTTTAAAGTCTAGTAGAACCTGCCACTGTGTAGGGCTACAGGATGCCATATGCAAACAGCTCCTGTCTCAAAACAAAACAATCCATAACAAGCAAACAGGAGCTGTGGATAGAAACACCAGAGAAGAGCAAAGGAAAAGCAAAAGGTCCTATATGGTTTGATGGGCAGACAGGCAGGTGGGTGTCTGACACTTAAATGCAGCCACAACAGGACACAGTCCTCATCTCTCCCGTTTAAAGCTCTGCCTGCTGCCTAACAGGCTATAAAGGGGTTCTAATGGATGGTGCTTCAGACTCCTAACACCCATTTAAAATACCAGGCATTGTGTGCTACCCTTGTGGAAAGAGGTCAATGCACTGTCATTGCCCATTATCACAGCTTTCTAGCTTTGGACTGCTTCAAATAAGGATATTGGTTTGCTGTGTTTGTGTAAGCACATCTTTTCTTGTAATATTCAGAAACTGATACAACAGGAAGCTTTTTAAAAAAATGTTTTAAGCTCACTAATAATAGCTGAGATAGAGATGCCCAGCACATCATGGGCATGCAGCATAAAATATGCATGTGCTAATATGCACAGTCACGGGCAATGCTGCTGCTAAAGAGCTGCATCACTGGCTGCTAATGCAGGTGGACCAGAAAGAGGAAGGTTGTGAAGAGCTCTCATTCCAGCTTTATAATTAAGTTGAGACCTATAAATCCGTGCAGGGGCTGTGCCCTCTTCAGCCAAACTGTGCAGCTGGAGGTTTAGACTGCCACAGCTGGAGGCTGAGCCCTCAACCACACTGATGTGACTGCAGGATGCAGCCACCACCTGCGTGGGACCTGCAGACTGAGTGGCTCAGTCACATACACAACCACAGGCATTAACATCACTTCCTCAAGCCCAGTACGTGCAAACCACAGACCAGGCTTGTCCAAAATCTGAATGAAGCAGAGCACCCTGTACCCATATATCATGGGAAAGTTGAGTGCTGGATGGTGGTTTCTACCTCAATTAGGTTAGGCCACCTTCAGGGTACATTTGGGTTTCAACCAAATTGGTGGCTTTGGTCCAGATTCACTCTGTGGTTTGGCTTAAAAATCTGAGCAAGGTTTAGAGGTAGCAGCCTGCCCAGAGCTTCCTGCAGTCCCAGAGCAGCACAGCCCTGATGCATGTGAACAGAGCAAACGGACCTGGCTATGGGAACCAGCTGTGGGACAGGCAGATGACATCTGAAGTCCCCTCTAGGCCTGTTTTTCATACAGCCTGTGCTGGAAAAAGGCATTTAAAACAAATCGAGCATCAAACAGTACATGAGAAATGAAAGATTGTGCCAGAGGACAGAGCAGACAGTGACCAGCTGTCCCCACGCAGGTGTGACGCTGCTTTGACAGCCCTGTGTAAAAGGCAATAGCCACACATACATTTGTTAGAGCCTTGAACATTCCAATAAGAGCAAAACCTACAATAAATTAGAGATGCTTGTTAAAAGCCACTGATTGGAAGCTTATGGCTTGATTTCACAGGAGTTGTCTCCTGGAGCACAAGCCAGCAGGGCATGTAGAGGGCAGAGAAGGGGAGGTCAGGGCTGGACAAGGACGTGGAGTGGATGGATACTGCTACAGCGAGCATAAGGAGGTAGTTTTTTATCCTGAGACTGTCTTGCTTCATCTCCTTCCCCTTCTCCACTCTCCACTCCCCACTATCAGCATTTAAAACACCCCTGAGTTCTCCTGAGCAGGTTTGCTGTGCTCATTAAAATACTGTGAGCACTTATTGGCTATAATAAGCATCATTAAATTCTAGTAAGTGCCAGGACTGTTCTCAGGAGTTGAACAGACTCAGGTTCTGGAAGGAGAGCTCAGGGGTGGGAAGATGCTGGAAATACTAGATTTTCCAGAAGAATAGAAACACAAACCTTCCTCTCCTTTCTGCTCTGCAAGCACTGGGGTAACTCAGACCTGTTAAGCAGCAGCTATTGCTTACTGACTACTCAGATCATTCCTCTGCCCCAGAAGGACTCTCAACTCCTCTTATCAGAACAGGAACAAATTAAAGATTTTTCCGTATTTGCATCTGCTCATTTGATAATATTCCTACTTTTGTTATTTAGAGATAAAAGTCTGCCTCTAAAAACTCACTTAGCTGAGTGGTTTTCTCAGCCTCAGGGAATGGTGCAGGAGGGATTGCAGAGCAGGATCCAAAGCAGCTGGCGAAGCTGCAGGAGCAGCAGGAGATCAGGAGATGAATGGGTGCATACTGGGGCAAGACTCACATTTTACATGCCCAGTTCTTGTATTTATTTCCAAGTGACTGTGCCAGAAACACTCACCCTGACTAGTGTGGCCATGCCTACAACCATAAAGCTGCTGCCACTGCAGGACTCAGAACCACCACCTGTGTTTTTATCACCAAATGCTTGTTCATCATCCACTAGCATTAGTAGATATGAATTAACTAAGCCATACACAAATATACTTTACTCTGGAATAATCCCAAGTAATCTGAGGGCAAGTAAGGAAACAGAATCAGACAAGAAATTGAAGATTAGTGCATCCCCCCAAAGGCCAGTCTGTATCCTAGCAGGGGGGACAGAGTTGCTGGAAATGGGAGGTTTCTGCACATATCCCTAGGAGATGGCACTCCAGCACCTGGCCTGCAAAAGGCAGCGCATCATGAGAGGGCAGTGATGGAGAGAAGAGCAGAGATATTCACCTGACTTCCCAAGCAATCTCTAGAGAGCTGACTGACCACCACGAGCAAAAAACCATGGGACCGAAGTTATGTTATTAGAAAGAAGTAAAGTTGCATTCCTGAGAAGGTATAATTTGCAATTCTTTTTGTTCTTCGGTTGATACCCACACCGCTGCCTGTATGAGGAGCATATGATCAACTCTTCCATCCCCTCAGAAATATCTACTTCTCAACTCCTTTAATCTAAAGACCACAGTTTGGCATGGAATGGGTGTCAAAATGGCATCAATTTCACAAGATTAAATAACTGGTCTGGTTAAGCATTAATTGCTCCACGTTGGCCACTCTTTGCCCACTCAGAGGAGCTTTTTGTGGATTACTGCTTTATAATTGCTTGCTCCCTGAGCACACACGCACTGCAATCTTGTGCACACCTTGACAGCAACCTGGTTAGAGAAAATGAATGCTCCACGTTCCCCTGACACAGCATTTTATGTGCTGGGTACAGGAAGCCAGAGATTGTTTATTCAACTTCTCATGGCCCATTAATGACATAATGCTGGCCACAGCTGTTCGGGACTGCACAAGACCAAAGCAGAGAAAGAAATGCCAAAACCACTTCAAACACGCTGCTCATATCAGAGCCTGGCTGGGAAGGTCCTTGAAAGTTGTCTAGGGAAGTGTAGCTGTACAGCTCCCTCAGGAAGTAAAACCAGGATTAAAGGACTTGGTTTCTCCTGAAGACTCAAACACTCTTAAAATGACCCCATCTGAACAAGGCGGCCATGACTGCTTTGAAGAAGAGGTGACTGATAATTTCATTTTCATTCTGCCTGGCCAAATTATCTACTGAAAAACAAGGATCTGCCATATGTAAAGGCTCACAAGCCCTGGAAGTGGAAAGCTAACCCTGGCCAGGGAGTCTGTGCAGCAAGGGAGAGATGCTCCAGGACTGATATGCACCAAGCACAGCAATACAAGGATAAGGACATGCTCCACCTAAGTACCACAGCCAGGGAGACACCCTGTAAATTTTAGTTTATTTCATGAAGCTTCCAAACTACATCAGTATGGAACAACATGAATTTTTCCAAAGCAAAAAGCAAATCAAGTTTCTTGTCTTCCCAGTCACGGACAAAAAGTCTAAGAGAAAGGCTCAAACTCATTCCACACCCCAGTTCAAAACAACCGAGTTCATTAAGTTTAAAACACTTTATAATTGAAAATCAGGGAAGGGTGGGGTATATTGTTTACATAAATACATGTATATATATATAGCTGAGGAACATGATTTGCAATGCTGAGCTGACTCCTCAGCAGGGCAATATCCAGCAGAAAGAGAGGATCCTTGGGTGAATTTGTTCCTCTCTTATAAAAGGACTGTCCATGGCAACAAAACACCCCATTATTGAAGCTGCATCTGAAGTCATGCTCAGAAGAAAGACCAGCACCCTCCCTCATCTTCCCCAGACCTTCCAGGGTAACCCCTACTTACAATTGTGAAGTTCATAACCTTCAGAATCCAGATGGTCATAGCAAGGTTCACCAGGATTAAAATCATTAGGAGCAGCACAAAGAAATAGAGGCACCTCTTCCTCCAGCCATAAATCCCCACTTTGTATACCTGGGGTCCTTCCGAGGTCTGCATGGTGCTCCGGTGTGCGTACTGTTCCTGAGGCATCTGAAATGACCACAAAGAGACAACCACATGGATTCAGGGGCAGGAGAAAACCAGTGATAAAAATTGCTTGTGTCTCTGCCTCTTGGAGGGTTTTGGTTTTTCCTTTTTCAGAGTTTACCAGCTAGGCAGCAGCTCTTTGGATACCCTGGTTGTTTTTCCTTCTGCTTGCTGTGCACAGAGTAACAGACCAAAAGAGAATCTGATGTGTTAAATGTGTATGAATACACTTATAAATACACGTAGGCACGCTGTCTAAAGGTATCCTATGGAAATCACTCTGGAGTGACTCTGTTCACCGCACCAGGTTTTGCAAGGCAGGCACTCCAGGGCCTCTAAGGATCCTGAGGGGAAAATTTTGCATGCGTTTGGTAAAAGCAGTTGAGTTCAGCAGTTTGTTTGGAAGATGCAATATGACTTCTCAGAGGTTTCATTTAAAAAAAAAAATCATCTCAAGTAAAATCATTCCTTCCAACCAAAAAAAAAATGCAAAGGGGAAATGTTTGCCTTTCCCCTTCTTACACCCCAATCTTGCCTAAGCTTAGTAAACCTGAAGCAAGGTTCTCCAGCTGCCACATCCCTAAAAAAGTAGCCCTAAGTATCTATGCTGGGTGGGTGAGCATGTTTGGAAAATATGGGAAGGAAGGGAAGGAAGGGAGGGAAGGGAAGGAAGGGAAGGAAGGGAAGGAAGGAAGGAAGGAAGGAAGGAAGGAAGGAAGGAAGGAAGGAAGGCAGGCAGGNNGGAAGGAAGGAAGGAAGGAAGGAAGGAAGGAAGGAAGGAAGGAAGGAAGGAAGGAATAGGGGGGATCTTGGAGATATTTGCTGCCACAGGAATGAAAGTATTCATGTTCTCACCCTTCACATTCAGGCTAAGGAAAGCCACTTTCACGGGCTTCCCCAGGGATCAGTTTCCTATGTTTTCAGCCTATTTTGATGCACAGACTGAGGAGATCATCTCTAGTAACATAGAGCTTGCTGAATGTTTTGCATTTTAGACTCCAGATAAGAAGCCACCAAGCATGTTCTTGCACTACTGATTTAACACCATGAGTGTCTTCCTCGGGGTTGCTGGCACTGATGTTTGTATGCAGCGAATGACAAAGTTTCCATCCCCAGGGGGAGCAGCGCGAGCTCCCCTGTGGGAGTGCGATCTGCGAGTCTGGAATGAGGCAGTGGCAGGAGTGAGATGCTCGTCAGGGAGGGGAGCCGTGCCACCAGCAAACACATGGACTTGGAGCAAAGCAGACCTTTTCTCACCGCTACAGCCACGCCAATCTGTACGAAGGGAAAACCTGAACAACAATAAATTACACAGTTTCCACTACCTGGGGGAAATTATAACCGCAACTACTGTACAGTCAAGGATTTTATTGCCTAATATTTTAACAGGGTATCCTGGAGAGTACATATTAAATGCAGCCTCTCCCTTGGAGAAAAGGAATAAATTGCATTGCCAACCCTCTCAAACTATGGAAGAGGTTTGACCAAGGAGAAACAATATGAAACACTCAGCTAAAAATACCCCTTTATTGCAAAACTTGTTTATTCACTATATCTCTTTGCCGCTCTCACTGCTTTTTTTCTTTACTTGCAATTTCTAGGATGGAGAAAATAGCATATCCAGCTGGGGCAAAACTTTACAAACATCAAAAGAATTTATAGCAACAGAACATAACCATGAAGAGCAACTTGCATCCATACAGTAGCCTGGTTTTGAGAATTTCTCTAGTTCTGATAAAATATTTAACTCACAGCTGTCCTAACAGAGATAGAGCAACTAAAGTACTACAACATGTGCGACAAGCAAGACTCAGTAATACAGTAAAAATTCACAGCAAGAAAATAACATGGCAGTTGTAGATATCATGTTCTTTCTAAACAAACTCTCACACAGCCACACTTAAGCAATATATGGTTTCTAGATAGTGTTTCCCCCTGAACTGTAAATACTACAAAAAAATTTGCTCATGTCTGTAGTTCTCCAGGAAGAGAAGACAGAATGATGGACACAGAGTGCTGAGGTGTGTTAAATGAACAGAATAAGAAGGTCTGCAAGGCAACTACACGTGGAACCAGCTATATGCACTATCGATAATCTGTACTGTGTGGGAGGGAGAAGTATGTTAGTCATAATTTACATTTTGGCAACTTTTCCTGACTCAAACATTAAGAAGAATTAAGGCACCAGAAAAAAGGTACTGCTGTGAGAGAACATCCAGTGGCTACACTTGCTGGTGACACCTCCCCCCATTCAATTACTGAACTAAGGGGAAAGGTTGCTGCTGCTTAATAGGATTTTTCACTTCTTCTTCAGGAAAACATTAGGAACCACCACTTAATTCTCTAACAGCGGAGAAAAGCTAGTACTGAAACAAATACAGAAACTGGAAAAGAAGCATGGCTTCCAAAGATCAAACTTTAAAGTGCCTGCCTGACCTGAGAGGGCCTAAAGACAAAAGTGCACAGCACTGGACCACCACCAGTGCATGGACAATCCCACCTACAATAGAAGAAAATGCAGCAGCCAAATCTTTGCAATTTAGCCAAGACAACATGACCATGACTACAAAAGTATAGCCTGGAACTTGGGAATTTCTCCAAGGTATTCTTGGTATTGAATAAAAAGGGGAAAAAAAAGGGTAACAGGTTTTTGCACAAGAGCTGCACCCAGAGTCCTTATATACACCAACACTGCAAACAGGGCCTCAGACAAAATCCAGTCCACTTAGAAAAGCTATTCATCCTTTTGCTTTAGCATACGTCAGAGATATGGCCCATGACAAGAAAGATTTATTTGTTTTTTTAAGACCACAGGAAGAGCCCTCTCACCCCGTCTGCTGATCCACACAGGCTGCAGAGTGCTCCTGCAAAGAAGCTTTAGCACTTTCCTTCAGCAGAGCTGAAACCAGGCTCAGCTGAAAGGCACCAGAGAGCAGAACTGGCTCTGAGCTTCCAAAATTCACACCAGATCTTTCCAGTTAGGGCAAATCTTTGCTCCATGCCTCTCTCCCTCCTGCCACCAAGTCCTTCTGCCCTGGCAGCAAGTTCCTCACTCAGGGTGTGCAGCCCACACTAACAATTACTCAAGCAGGAAAGTGTTTTACATGCACAGGGATGAATGAACACCTTTCCCACACAAACACTGGCACTGTACCATTCCCTGGCCACGCTGCCTTTGTAGGCTCAGTGAGGGCCTGGGGTAGGGTGAGGTATTATGTAAGGAATCAATAATGCTTTTCTGCCGTGGGGGGTTCTTTGATCAGCACTTGAATGATGTATGTTTAGTAACAGAACAATTTCAAGCTGAAAGAGGATGCAGTCTGGGAAGGCAGCTTCTGTTTAATGGGCCCTCTTGAAATTTGCTGCTGGAAATGTCCTGGAGCTCACGGAATCATCTCACTGCAGCAGGAATGGCCCTGAGCCTTGCGCAGCCAACACAGCATCTCCCCTCCCTGCCTGCCTGCATGTAACAGCCTCATCAGAAAAACCAGGAGCATCTGACCCCAGGCTGACCTGAAGCACAGCGATGGGAACACATTTCCAGAGATGAGAGAGGGGCTCAAATTCCCTCAGGTCTTGGACCTACATCTCCCTCATCTGCCCTCTCTTTGTGTCCATATCACCAACATCCTCTTCTCCTTCTCTTTGTTTTCTGAAATAAAAACCTTTTCCTTTGGGCTGAAATGAGGGGAAAAAAGCCCTAAAAACCTTCAGAGGTGCTCTCTGCCATATCACTGGAAGGCACTGTGCTTGTATTCACTAGCTGTAAATGCTCTGCAGATTCATCCTCTTTAATTTCTCTGTCTTTTAAGTGCACAGCATCCACCAGGTTCAAAAGAACAGACATTTCTGGAGCGTGACTGAGAACAAAACCTGGCGTGAAGAAGAGTGTTTTGATCCATCTATCAACAAGACATTTTGCGTCTCCGCTCCCCATAAACTCTCTCAAGTTTGACACCCCCAGGTCCGTTAATCCACCAGCAGCATGACCCAAAATTGATTTATGGCCCTTCACATGGGTCAGACCACAGCCCGGGTCTCCATAAAAAGGATCAGGCTCTGGAAAATGACTTCTCACTTGCAGCATGGCCAGCGAGGGCTGAGCACTGGGGAACAGCCCACAGGATTAAATACTTGCTGGGATAGTTAAATCTCACAGCACTTTGCTCCAGGACCATCTAAGACATGAACTTGGTCTCTGTGACTGTTACCGGTGTCCCCAAAGCTGAAATCTTTGCTCTCTGCTTGTTCCTCTTTTCTGTCAACAATGCCTATCCTTCCATATGGGGAGCAGTTCTTCCTTGAGTTGGGAACACCATCACCACTCAGTGCCCATTTCTCGGGTATCACTGCTGTGTGATACATGGCCAGAGCAATAAAAAGTAAAAGGAAACATCCTAAGGAATGTTCTTCTCTTTTATGAGTAGTCTCTATCAGTGGGGTACACCACATGTAGTGTTATTCAAACATCTGGCCTGATTCTGGCAAACATAAGCACATCAACAAGCTTTTTTTGATCTGTACTCCATCAGGGCATTACTCTGCCCAGTCCACTGGAAAACACATCTCTTTCCTCCTGTCTCTTGTGGAAGTTGGACTCAGCAAAGGCAGCTGGGGAGACCTTGGGGATTCATCTCCTGGTAAAGCATCTCATTCAGATCCCTCAATGCTCCAGGCTACTCCCCACCTCTAACATTTGAAAGCTCTCATAATTTCCCCAGCTGTTTGGGCTGGCAGCATTTCAACAACAAATGTGCTTGAGGATAAGTGCACTGCAAGAACCTCAGTTTATGAACCAATAGCTTGGAGAAGATGGACTCAGCTAAAAGCTGAACGTGGGACTGTCCTCTCCCTTCTCTGCATTCAAGGAGCACTCACAGTTAAACTCTAAACCTATCAGACTTTGCTAGAACAAACCAAAGTAACAGGCAGATCCATCTCTGAACAGTATTTCCTAAGCTGAAAGTGGTCTTTTATTACGCTGCAAGAGTCTGTGAGTAATGTGATGTCACTATTGCTTCTCTTCTCTGAGAAGGACAGAAACACATCTGCTTTCTTATTTGTGTCTCTTCTAAATTTTACACTTTTTACCCGATAGTGACCTTGTCTCAATACGTTTTTTCAGAATTAAGAAGAGAATGGAAAGCTAGCAGGGAAGAAGGAGTCTCTGTAGTGAGTCCTTTTATGTATCAAGCTAGGCAACAGAGAATGTCTTTCACAAAATGCCCCACGATTTGTGGTGATAAATTCACGCTGCATGCAAACACCACACCAGCTTTGCTGCATTCACACGCCGCTTCCTTTGCACCACTCAGATGATGTGAAGCACTCACAAGCCTCTGTCCATTGATGCCAAGTTTAGAAAAGCTCTTTCCCACCAGAGTGTCTCAAAGCAGGATGAACAAATATGAGAACTACACCAAAACAGCCAGCAGCAGGTGTGACTGCAGGAGGCTGTGGGAACAGCAAGAGGGATATAATCAACTGAGCTCAAATCAGAAAGCAAGCCACAGGAGGTGACACTTTGCAGACTCCTGCCCCAACACACTCTCACCCCACAGCACCAAGAAAAAAGATACGGCTTGTAGGAATGTGCAAAGCAGGATCGTAATATGGATTTATACAGCTGGAACCCAACCAGCACAGCACAAATGGAGAACTGTGGGCTTGAGCATGTGCCAGGATCCAGAGTGCAGTCTCTGCAGTGATCCTGCTCACAAGTTAAAACTTGTTCTGCTGCATCTTCCCTCTACCATCTTCCCTCCACGTGATGTGCCTTCTGTGCTAATCCATTTGTTCTTTTGCACAACTCACTCGCTGTCTGGTTTGCTGCTGGGAAGGACCAGGAGAAGGGATACTTGTATTAGGGTGTGCTAATGGCTCTCTTAGCTATCTGCTTCCAAAATCAAGAGGCTCTCTCCACTGTGACCGCACATGCACACATTCTTCAGTCCTCCTGGATTCAAAGCTTGAATGCTTGACCCAGGTGGAGCTGCACAGAGGTCCCTGAGGAGGTTCAGGAGCAGCTGCCAAAGGCAGGGAGGAAAAACCAACTCCCATGGCCCTGGCTGCTGCTGGCTAAGATGGATATATTCCAGCCTCTTCATATCTCTCCCTCTTCAACACTGATAATCAGATTTGGGAGGTGGAATGTTGCATGATCAGAGGCAGGAACTTGAATTTTATTTTATTTTATTTCTAAATAAGCTTAGAACTAGCAGTGAAGAAGATAAGAGGCTGACTGATTGCCTAAACTAACAGCTGCTGAGAAAAACAATAGAGCTCCAAGTCTGCAGGGTAAGATGGAAGCCTGTGAAGGCTCAGGAAGTTCCAGATCATGTAAGACCTTCATTGAAAACAGCATTTTCACTGCAGGTGTATTTTACGCAAATTTTGAGCAAATTTTGAGCTTATCAAGCCTCTTCATCTCCATCATATGCCTCCTCCTTTCACAGGTCACCTCTGTCCTTCCTCTCATTCCCTTTGCCCTCGTCAGCCTCCAGGAAGCCACAGGACATCCATGTCTCCTGTAGGATGCCCTTCCTGCACTCCAAACCCACAGAGTCTTCACCTGGCTCAAACCAACTTAACACTCTTCAGCAGCATTACTGGGAGAAAGCTCTGGTCCTGCCACATTCTGGATCTGTTGCCCTTTGGTGGGAAACCTCCCCTTGTCCCTGAATTTCTGGACTGCCAAGATGAGTGGCTGTTTGAGCCCTGTGTGTGCAGCCCTGCTGGATGCAGGCAAAGCAAACCGTGAGCCTGCTCCCATGAACCAGTCAGAGATTCTCAGCACCGTCCCAGCGTATAATTTAATATCCTTCATTCATTCCTTGCTGAAAGGAAAAAAAAACCAACACCACCACCATAAAACACGGCTAAAAAGCATTTTAAACACGTCAAATAACATTGCTCTGAAAAGCCAAGGCAGAGGCAGTGGCAGAGGCAGAGGCAGGGAAGTTTGTGAAGCGACGCGAGGCGGACTCCTCCTGACACCTCCATCCCTTGACGAACGCGCGCTCCCAAATCCCGAGCCCAAGCCTGCCATATAAGGTGCTGATATCTCTGCAAAGGCAAGATGAGCTTTAATGCTGCAACTAAAAGGATGAGAGAACATTGCCTAAATCTGGCAGGTCCCTGAAGAGAGAGTGAGCTTTTCTTCATAAATGTTTCTTCAGTTATTTGGGGAAAGAAACGCAAATCGGAAGAGAAGTTGCAGATAGAACAGCCCCTAAATTAATGTTTTTCCTTCTAATCTGCTCTACGTGGCTTCTGACTGTGCTGTCTGTTGCAGTTTGCTCATGCTTTATAAAATACAGGAAAAAAATACGCAGACAAATCACAAGGCAATGATTATTACTGAGTTACTGCCTCTCTTCACAAGCTCACTGTACCAGGAACTGGCAAACAACCCCCAGACAAACATGCTTTCAACTCATCAAACAACTACAACACAATGCACTTATAAATGTATTTACTGTGACTGAGTCGCATTTTTCATCCAAATCTCTGAGTGACACATGGTCCAGAGCCAACCTTTCAGTGGCTTCAGGTTATAGATGTACTTACTCCCCAAAATGAAAAAGTTGGGGACTATTTGGGTGCAGCGTTCCCTCAGCCAGAGACGCGGCGCAGGCGTTGCTTTGCTGCAGCTTTACTATCGACACAAATTTAGCCAGAAACCACCACCCAGCCTCAGACTGCTCCCAAACCTTCGCAAATATGCCACAACTTCCCATTCTTGACTATTTTTTTTGCTCTAAGCAGCAGCCTGAAAGCAAGAAGCCCCTTTGCAGAGGTACAAAAGGAAGGCAAATCCACGCGACGGGATGAAGCAGGGCAGCTCTTACCTTTCCCTTGGCAATGGATGAACGCCTGGAGGGTGCAGGAGGCTGGGGAAGATGTAGCTCAGTGTTTGGAGCAGCACGAGGCCTGGCCTGTGCTCATGAGCTGCCCCTGTCAGATTTTCCAACAGCAGAACTGCAGCCAAGTCCCTGCCCATGCCTGAAGAATTTCCTGAAATGCATTCCCGTTCTTTTTCTAACTGCTTTGAAACCACACTGTCTGTACTTCAATAAGGCTTTGTCAGGCCAAGTTACAGCTACTGGGCTGGCTCCAGCGAGCAATTGAAAACACATGTGTTTTGCATTAAAAGCCCCCTTCTCCCTGCACACACTCAGACACAGACACCCCCGTCCGCACCCAGCCCTGGAGCCTGCCTGCCTTGCCTTGGCTGCTCTAGAGCCAGCCATTTCAGTTAAAAGGAATAAAAGGATTACATTGGTGGAGATTTTCTCTGGGAGAAGGAAAAATGGGGTGGGAGGGATCCACCTCGCCCTGCCCTCCTGTGCTTTGCCAGTGTCAGTGGGTCATGGGCGCCCAGGTTAACAGCCAGCTTTGCCAAACCCCAACAAGCAAGGAAGCACAGGAGTTAAAATTTCAGTTCACCACTACTCTCCTCTTACCTTTGCCTCTGTCCCTTCTAAAACTATGAGAAAAGAAAGCGTATTTTTAGCATCTCTAGACTCAGTTCAGCACATCAGAACTGTATCCTAATCTTGACACATACTCCTGTATCTGCTTATACTAAAAATAATACAACTATTTTTGAGTACTTTCATCCCTCTCTGCTTTCCAGCTGTCCTAACCCTTATAACCCAAAATATTTTAAGCACCTTGCATCTCTTTTTAAGGAGCATTAACACCGCTCTGGCGTTGGCTTAAGGAAAAGAAATAGAAGATATAATGTTATACCTTAAATCAGAACGGGTCCCAGTTCTTAATATCTGTAATCATTTCCAGGCAGCACCATGGGTCAAGGCAGCGACCGCGGGCTCTGCAGCAGGGGATGCCCTGTGCCTGGCATGTGCCTGTGAAGCAGAGCTGGAGTAGATGTGGAAACGCACATGGATGTCCCCCTTATTCCACCACAGCTAAGTCCCACCAAAGATGAAACACAGCAGGCAGAGTTGTCAAGGTAACAATATAGAAAAGAGACAGTTTAAAGAGAGAGAGAGATATTTTTCCCTCCTAATGTTCCTTTTCAAACCGTGCACTCCACTTCTCTGGGGTTATTCTGTTCCGTGGTTTGCAGAGGTGTGGTGGGCAGGTGAAGTGTTTACAAGGGCTAAATGCAGTGGTGATCAGAAGCAATGAGAGCCCTGATCCAGCGCTCTCTGAAGGCAGAGGAAGCCTGCTGCCTTCCATGGGCTGTGGCTGCAGTCCACGGCAAGGGCTCAGTCACCCACAGGAGTGCAAGATCTGCCTTTCACCCATCAGCAGTGAGATCTTACAAAAGCCACGTGGGATGCCCGTATGGAAAGCCTGCAGTTCATCCATCCAACCTCTTGTGAGAGCTCCTGTGGCCACACCATGCATGGCTCTCACCCGCACTTCGCCCTGCTACCAAAATGCTCTTTCCTTCCTCCTGCACAGAGACACATGCTGGTCAGCAGTCCTTCCCACATGCACAGGCCAGATGTGGGCAGCCTCGACCAGCCCCCACGCTGAAATCAGCGGGGATGGATCCACACTGTGATGCTATTTTGCAGAAGACAGCACAGGATGAAACCACACGTTCATCCTGCCTCAGTTTGCAAGAGTTTCAAACAAAAGGCAAGCGCACACACCGACCCACCGGTGACAGCACTTCGCATCTATTTGCACAGCTTGTGATGAGTCAGTTTGTGCCAGAGCAGAAACCACAGGCCTGTGGATCACATATCAGAACTGTCCGTGCAGCTGAGTCTCCTCAATGAGCTGCCACAGCCATGATAATACTCTTTGGGTTCGCAACCAGTGACAGCTGAAACCAAAGGCGGCTAAAACCTTCGGAGTGTCTTGGTATAAACAGGCTGAAAAAGAAAAATATGAACTGCAGACTCACATAATTAGAATTAGAATTCAGTT
This sequence comes from Dryoscopus gambensis, assembly GCA_013389985.1. NCBI lineage: Eukaryota > Metazoa > Chordata > Aves > Passeriformes > Malaconotidae > Dryoscopus > Dryoscopus gambensis. Next base: position 1,732,144 of record WEIT01042009.1, on the reverse strand, counting down.
GTACAAGACGATCAGGCATCTGCAGAGCTGTTTGCAAGATGATAGCAGTCCGTGCCTTCTGTCTTAAATTTCCCTGTGGTCTTTATTCAGCAAACCAGTTATGGATGGGACAGGCAGTAACTTCAGTGGATCATCGTGTGTTTTGAGTTAAGCACATGCTTTAGTACTTTGTGGTCCAGGGCTTTTTATGGCAGCCTGGCTCTGGCAGGATCATTAGTCAAATCATTTAAAACATGGCAGTAGAGTACAACGAGATTACTCAGTTCTCTACACAAATATGGTAAATCAGTGGGTTTCCAATTTTTCTCACTGTGTAGACCCCTAAATATTTGACAAAGGTGGTGCATACCCATACCCCTGTAATCATTTCACGGAGAGAGATTCCTACATACTTCACGAAAACCTCTCTTTACTTGTCATTTTTTCCTTGGGAATAGTCCCCAGGCCTCCCATACGTCTGTGGACCACAGGCTGGAAACCGCTGCTGGAGATAGCTTAATCCCTTATTAAAAATCTAAATGATCTCTTCTGTTTATGTGATGTACTTTCTATCTTCAGAATATTTATGCGAGCTAGGAGCACGCTGGCAGGTAGAGACATGGGGAGGTGACAGCATTAATACTGCATTTTTTCCACTGGCATAATTAGTAGGCCAAGTCTATAAATATTTACATTAAATCTGTCAGGCATCACACCAACCTCACTGATAACTTCAGGGGTGTCTTACTGTAAACTGCATTAATGCCTCACTATTTTGTCATCAAGTAACACATAAAATGCTCCTTCAAGCTAAGCCACTTTGAGTAGGTTGTTTTTATCTCTTTCTCATTTGGGTGCAGGGTTTAAAGACGCTTCAAGCATCAGAACTGTGGCTCAGGGACTGTTCTATTTTTCTGTTATTGAGCTATCATTTGTATTAGTGCCAGCGCTACCAAAAATATACGAACCTTGCAAGCATAAACCTTAAGTTGATGTCGACATAACTATCTGCCTAACTGCTATTATTCCTCAGAACTGGCAGGGTTATGAGGATTAAAAAAATCTACTAGAGCTCTTTGCGAAGATGAAAACAAATTAACCCCCCTCAAAGCTTCAGTATCTTTGCAGCTGGAGACTGCAACATGTAGGGATTTCCATTTTGTGCAGGAGATCCAATCCACCTCGATCCATGAATTTCTACACTAAGACGAGACCTACAAAAGACAAGAGGGAAAGTTCCTTCTCTGCCATTTATACCTGCCCTGACTTTTGACAGCATTTTCTTGAAGCAATTGAAATTTATTTAGTATTTACTGTTGAATTAGCAATATTCATAATTAATTTCATTTAACAAATAAGATGTATTTGCATACAAAATGAAACTTGGTATTTTCGTGCTGTGTAGATTTCCAGGAACTCACTCAAGCATTTTCCAAACCTTCCCAAAAAATTCAGGGCAAACCAAATATGCAGAAAAATCAGCATGTAAATGCAGGTGTGGGTGCACCTGGAGTGGAGGAAGAAGTCAAAATGAAAATTTTGTTATCTGAAATAATTAAGCAATCCCTTGGTTTGAGCTTTCCCTCCAAATGACTTCTTTTAAAATCCATTAAATCTCTCAAAGTATCACAACAGAATAACTATAAACATTTAAATATTTTTAATGTCTCAACTGAAAGAAATCATCTGCCAAATTATTATTATTTTAAATCACCCTCAGCCTTAGAGTCTTTTAAGAGATCTCTCGAGTACCCATGTGCAAAGGGAGAAGCCAAGACTCATTTCAGCTCCGTCTCCTTAAATGCAGAATTAAGGGAGCTGATGGATTAGAAAGTTAACTATTTGGGGTCAGGAACAGCAAGCTGAGGGAAGGCAGCTATCGGCATTCCTGATGGATTCACTCAGCCCTGGGCACCCCGAGAGGATGAAGGGCAGTGTAATGAGAAAAGGAGGGGGCTCCCCAAACTTCTGTAGGTAGTGGCAGTAGTTGTAGGGGCAGAATGCTTCAGTGAAGGGAGAAAACGCTTCCCTCTGTGTGTGTGCAGGGAGTGAAAGTCTTGACTTGATGGCAGGGAGCAAAATCCTGTTTAAGGGCTGGGAGTGCTGAAGGCACACAGGTCATCAAGTAATCACACAGGGCTGAGATGGACTTGTCGGACGAGTGAAAAGGAAATGGGAGAAAATGAAACGTGTGTGTGTGTGTGTGTACACGACCGTGTGCTGGACGCAGCCAGACCTGCAGTGCCTACATCCCCCTACATCCTCAGCCACTGCTCCAGTTTCTCCACAGGAGATAAATGTGGCTACATTCTAGGAAGAAGTACAAATATAGGGCTGGTCATGAGACGCAAGATCTGCTAATTCTTGGAGACTAAAGAGGAAGCAGGGCAGAGCGGCTCTCGTAGACAGGTGTTCCAAGGATGCTCTGAGTTTCATGCAGACGAGAAACTCCAGGAACAGCAGAGGTGACCCCAGAGAACTTGATTCACACGACACTGAGTTATTTAGATCTGAGTACTAAATTTTCCCCTTCTATTTATCGCAGACTTAGCTAACAGTACAATAACATTAACAAATCAAAGGAAACACAACAGAAAGTCCTGGTTTCATGGTAATGTTACAGGTGAGCCAGGGAACAGCAGGTCAGGGCGGGAGTCAGTGTTGCTTGCACAAGGCCAAACACACAGCGTGAGTTCAAGTGCAGGTTTGAGCTTTCATGAGAGGCCAGACTCAGAGAGCTGCTGCTCAGGGTCTGGAGTTCAGAAACGTTCACATCTCTGCTGCTGCTGTGAGACAAGGATCAAAGTGGCAAAAAGTCATCACCAAAGGCACCTTCCACTGCACAGGCTCAGGAGAGCTGTAGGCAAGGGAGGGTGGAGGATGGAAGCATCCAGCATGCCAGAACAACAGCAGGCTCACGCTTACCTGTGCACACTGATGTGCAACACCTACACTGAGAGCACCCTGCTCCTAAGGCTGTTTTCTCCTTAGGGTCCAAACCTGCAGACTGCAGTGTTCCAAACCCAAAAGCTCTGTGCTGTGCTCTGTGCTGTGCTCCTTTCCCCACAAAAGCTGCAGCAGTGTTTACCTGTCAGCCACAAAGCCACAGCCAGGACCTCTCCCAGCCCACCCCTCTACCCCAACTGCTCTTTGCAATTATTTTGATGATTTCAGCCATTTTCAGGCTCTTCTCAGGAACAATTTAAGGCCAGCAGAGCTTGTTAATAGGTAGAATGGAAAGTGTTCCGTTTCATTTCTCTGGCAACATTAATGTAATTATCCTGAATAATTCTTAAACTACGTGGGCTGTAATTTCAAGGCAATATTACTATTACAGAGCCCTGTTCTTCCAGCCAGCATGTGTCATACTTCCCATCCAGAGGTTATTTATCAATAATCAGAAAGGTCTTCATTTACAAACAATAGGGTCTCTTCGTTTGCAAGCAGGACAAGGGAGCAGGATGGGTGTCACCAGGCAAAAAGAAATGCCGTGTGCCTGGCTTCTCCTCCTCTGGCATAAGAAATGCAAGGGAAAAAAAAAGAACTCTGCAAAGATTAATTCCATACAGATATGAGAGCAAATATTCAGTTGGCAAGGCCAATAATTGTTCTTCTATTAAAGTCTTAACAGTATCCAAATTCATTATTCTTATCTGAGCAGCCTCAGCCTTAGTTCTTTCAGAAACCACGTTCAAGGCACAGAGCTGCTCTCTGAGCTTTGGTTAGATATGTGCCCTGACCACAACACATCGTCACCTCAGCCTACAATAATCATCTTCTGGGGGAACATTTCAGTTTCTCTGCTAGGTCTGTTGTGGTGGAGAGTTTTTGAGTATGGACATGCCACATTTGATGCAGAGCAGTTTCTGGTCAGGCAGAGCTGTTCAGCAGCCTGTGCTCATCACAGCCTTTCCCTTTCCACACCCGACTATTTTTATTCTGTCAAGAAAGAAGCTCTGCTTGTTCTTACACTTAGGTATCCTATTATATCACAAAGTTTAACACCACCCAGTGCACCCAAATTTGGCTCCACAGAACAATTTCCGTAGGCAGCAGATCTGTATTTTCTCAAAGCAATTAGCAGGACTCTTGCAGAACACTAACGAGGCGGCCTGTCAGTCCGACAGCAGCCCTGGACCTGGCCATCTGTTTTAAGGAGCTCTGGGGTGTCATCCTGGACAGCAACACTTCTGCATGATCCTGTGAGACTCCTGAGATGAGCAGCAGTGACCTTCATCCATAATATCTGATCCAAAGGAGAACCCTTGCCCTCCTCCTCCCGGGGCAGCATTAGCCTCTTACCATCAGGCTAAAACTATCCAGATCACACTAGATAGAGCTGAAGACATTTTTTACAGTGAGGGTGGTGAGGCACCAGAACATGTTGCCCAGAGATGCCCCTGCAAACATTCAAGGTCATGTTGGACAGGGTTTTGACCAACCTGATCTAGTTGAAGATGCCCCTGATCATTGCAGGGGGGATGGCCCAGATGACCTTTAAAGGTCCCTCCCAACCCAAACTATTCTGTGATTCTAAAACCTGATGTACAACATCCACTGTGGAATAAGCAGCAAGGAGACAACAGATCTGGTAACCAAAATGGTGAGAAATCTTTGGCCAAATTTTGCAAATTCTTTCTCTCTGCTTATATTCTGCAAGAGGTGCTAAGGCACGTGCTGTTCATAAAGCAGCTCCTGACAGAATCCAGATACTTGGAGCTGTTGCACATTAAAGGATGATTATGCTGATATATAAACAAATGCACACATACTCACATATTTTGAGTTTCAACAGAGAATACTGGGGAAGGTTTAAAAAGCAAATTGAGAGGAAAATTAGGCTACACTGAGATTGTGTCAGAGGCAAGGAAAAAAGATGCAATGGCTTGAGAAATAAATGCATGTTTGTATGTCAGTAATCACGCCTGACCTTTGCCAGAGAACTCAGTATGGGAGAGGCATATTGGTGAGGGTATGTACTCCAAGAACCATGAAAAGGCCATTGTACAAAAATTCCAGACCTGGATTTATCTACAGAGATACACTCAAGGGCCTCTCAATCTCAGCATCTCTGCTTCAGTTATGGGCAGGATGTCGCAAAGGGTAAAAAGCCATTTAATTGGGAAATCCCTTTACTTCTGTAGCTATTACCTCTCAGTTTCTGAGAGGATTGCTTGTGCTTTCCTATACCTAACCAGGCTTTGGAGCCTGGGCTAGGGGGATTTCCTGTGTGTTCAACAGCATCCATAAAGCCTGCAACACCCAAGAAAGTTGCTGAGACCATTTGGACGTGGTCTCCTCTCCTCTTCCAAATATTTACCTGATTCAGCAGCTGGTAAGGTTTAACCCTCACTGCAGTGTCAGTTTGCTGCTGCTCCCCAGTCTCTCTGTGACCCCAAGAGTCATGCTAAGGATGGCTGTAACAATGTTTGGTCCCACTAGAGTATAGAAGAGAGAATCAAATTCCCTGTCCCTTCCTCCACAGAGCCAGCATAGTTTGGTTCCTGCCACTGTCTCTTTATCCTTTAACCTTATAGTTATGGTCTCGGATTACGTGTGAGCACACCCGCCCCAGCTGCCTCCACCAGCACTGCACTGCAGAAACTGAGGAATGGAATGAAGTTCCTCTTGCAATACTCATTTCTACATGGCAGAAAAATAAGAGGCTCATTTTGTGACTCCTCTGCGTGAGCAAAACATCCTGTGGTTTGGCAGCAGCAGGATCTTCCTTTCATTAGTAGGACACAGGGAAAACCTTGCCACATTCGTATATTTTGAAGTGGAATTTCATCACTGCTGTGATTAATGTCAACATCATTTCTGCCCTAAATTCTCCATTCGCTCCGGCTAAAAATACCTTCCTGGATTTCCTGATATTATCCAATGAGAATCACAAAGGGAGAGAGGGCAAGGAGACGAGAGGAGAGAGAGGTGCTTTTTGTCTTTCATCCAGACTTTCTTTTTGGGCAAAGTAGCTGTCATAGAGGTAAGAGAGATGTTCCAAAAATGTGAGGGATTTTACCTGCCCACACTTCTCCCCAGGTTATGACAAAAGTTTATGTGGACGCTTCTCAAGGAGTAGAAGAGTTTTCAAGTTATGCCTTACTCAGAGACATATTTACAATGACAGTTTAACTCTATGAAGTCACTAAATGGTAACTAAAAAAAGTTTATTTGCTTCTGCTTTTTTTTAAGTGCCCTTGTGTCTTATTCTCATTTTCCAGATCTGTCCTGCCTTCTCCATTTCTGTGGGTTAGGGACATAGTCAAGCTGGAGTAAACTCTCCCTCCACAACAGCAGGAAACATGCAAAGTGAAAAATCCCTTTCCTACAAAACCTGTTTCCAAATGCAAAGACACAGATCTGGAGGGGAAGCCATATCAGAAGCAGCTGAGGTCAGTAGGTTTGGTCAGCTTGGAGGAGACTGAGGTCAGACCTCACCAGAGACTGCAGCTCCTCCCGGGGGCAGTGGAGGGGCGGCTCCGAGCTCTGCTCTGTGTGACCAGGGACAGGACCCAGGGAACGGCTGGAGCTGTGTCAGGGGAGATTTAGGCTGGATTTCAGGGAAAGGTTCTTCCCCCAGAGGGTGCTGGGCACTGAACAGGCTCCCCAGGGAATGGGCACGGCCCCAAGGCTGCCAGAGCTCCAGGAGCGTTTGGACAGCGCTCTCCGGCACGGGGTGGGGTTNGAGGTCAGTAGGTTTGGTCAGCTTGGAGGAGACTGAGGTCAGACCTCACCAGAGACTGCAGCTCCTCCCGGGGGCAGTGGAGGGGCGGCTCCGAGCTCTGCTCTGTGTGACCAGGGACAGGACCCAGGGAACGGCTGGAGCTGTGTCAGGGGAGATTTAGGCTGGATTTCAGGGAAAGGTTCTTCCCCCAGAGGGTGCTGGGCACTGAACAGGCTCCCCAGGGAATGGGCACGGCCCCAAGGCTGCCAGAGCTCCAGGAGCGTTTGGACAGCGCTCTCCGGCACGGGGTGGGGTTTTTTGGGATGGTCCTGTGCAGGGCAAGGAGTTGGACCTTGATGGTCCTTGTGGGTCCCATACACCTCAGGATAGTCTATGATTCTAATCAATGGCTGGGTGGTTTTGTAACTCCCCACCTTACAGGAGACCAGCACGAGAGAAATCAATGCAGAGCATTTACTCTATCTGTGAAAACATATACACGTATTTAAGAAGTGAGATATTTAAGTCACAAGAAATGCATTGTAGCAGTGGGGTTAGATGTGAATTCTGTAGCAACTGTTTCTCCGTTCCAGAGCATCTGGCCGGAGCAGCACTGGGCTGTGTTCACATCAGAGCTGCTGAGCAGAGCCTCCTCCTCGCACCCCTGCAGCTATTTATCATCATCATCACACAAATCTGGGAGCAGCTTAGCACGGTGGCACACAAGTCTCCATCCTGACTGCCACACGAGGTCAAACCGATCCCCCTGCAGCACAACAGCACAGCCAGAGCCTTTCTTTTAACCTAAATCACCCAGGTAGTTACCAGGCTTGAATGGGAGCAGGTGGGGGAACACGTGTTGGGAGCATAGTCTGGAACAGTCAGAGTTTTATGGGTTCATCATCCCAGCACATAAACTTTCTCCCAGTAGGGCTCCTTCTCACTTCTCTGTTTTTATTATTGTACAGCAAGATCTGAACAGCAAATCTCTCAAAGGTTAACAGGCCTGTCCAGAAAGTGCAAGAAACAGATGGGCTACAGTCTATGAATTTTAATGCTCTACATTACAACAACATGCTATTTCTGTACTGGAGAGCAGTCCACAATCAGCACTATTTCGGTAACTGTGAGAGATGACAGAGGCCAAGGAAAGGTGCAATAACAGTTGTAAGACAACCTGCCTGCAAATAACAGTAGAAGACCACCATAAAGATGGGATGGCGGAGAGGGGAAATAACACACCAGGGAGATTCAGAGAAACCCCAGCAAGGACACCTCCACCTGCTAAAGCCTGGGAAACCAAAGGAATGTTGCTGTGCTACAGCAGGTCAGCACGTTTCAGACAGATGGTGATCCTCGTGTGAAATCAGTCCATCCTTCTTTGAGCGGAAGCCCTGCTGCTGGTGCTCACCTAAGAGAAATGACACCTTAACGCTGGAAGCTACAGGTTGTTGCAAGCCAAAGGACAGAAATGCACCCACACACTTTCCTCATCCACTGGATGCTGAAGCTGGCCTTGTGTTTTGAAGCAAGCAATGCTTGCAGCCACTGAAAACATCTCTACCAACACATTTTAGAAGCTGTTAAAAAGAAAAGGAAAGAAAGCTGGCTCCCAGGACACACATGTTCAGCTCTTCGCTCACTGCAGTGAGTCTGCACCACAATAATGCCTCTTACACCAGGACGCTGAGAGAGCTTAGCCCTGCCTGTCCTAAATGATCTGCATTTCTATATAAAGACAAACATAAGGATTCCTTAAAGATAGAATTTGTCACAATTAGGTGTTGGCATTTCTTCATAATTGCCTTAAATACTTCAGTCTCAAGGAAATGTGGTTGAAAATGCAGGAAAATTATGCTGATTAGTTGCTCATAATTAGACAGATTCAATAAAACCTGGTGCTTAGCATGTTTTGCATTTATATAGTCTTTATACAAAATTAACCTCAAAGATATCTCTATCATTTTTTTAGTCCTTTGCTATCAAGCACATCTGATCTGGGAAGGATCATCTTCATAAACAGATACCTCTTGAGGATTACTTAAAATCATTACTTTGCCCACAAAACTGTTCCCCCAGCACTTCGCTTCTCCCTTCTGCTATCGACATGAAAAGCTTGGAGAAATATGGGCTTTTGCTTGTTCTGAAAAGAAACTAATTATGGAACTGGTGATTTTTGTTGGAAGCCTGGTTATTTATGAAGGAAATAAGTCTTGTTTCTATGGTGGGGAGAATGTGAGGGGAAAAAAAAAAAGGCAGTGTTCCACTGCTCCAAATGTCTCTCAACCAGCATTTAGCCAAAACATTTGCTCAAAATGTTACCTGCTTCTTGAACCTAAAAGCAAGGGTGAAGATGTACGTCTCAGCACAAAAGATGTCTTACCCAGGGAGCACTGATGAAGATAAAGCTACTGGCAGACCCATGAACCCTATTGCTAAAGTTTACTTGTGGGTGAAACTTCCTTCTCGTGGTCCAGATAAAGAAAATCCCTAGGTTTTACTGTTTTCCTATGCAAAATGGCCCCTGTGTCATGGAAGCCCTATTAATTTCTTGAAGTGCACAAAATTAGCTAAAAATGCTTATGTGGACTAAAAAAGACAAAAGATATTCATGGTGCTTCTTTCTCTGCAGAGCAGTCAAATATGTCTTCAACCCTATATATAAGCACCTCGATTTACTATTCTGAGTATCTGCATTTTTTCTCTCTGTGAGAAATTTTTCTTCTTCCTTCAGAGCACCATCCCCCTTTCTAAGCCAGGAGAATATGAAATAAATATGGTACTGCATATAAACAGTGCACAATATAACAGAGCTTCTAAATTCAGAGTCAGCTGAAGATATCAAGGTTTTTTTCCTCAGTGATTGATGCCCTTTAGAAGAAATAATAATTATATGGCACAAGGAGGAGGAAAAAAGGCATGTTGAATAATACAAGCATTTAGTCAAATCATGACTGAAACACTGAGGGAAAAAAATGCTTTAAAACTGCTTAGCCAGAAAAAGACAGCATTATCTGTAAAATGGATGAAAAATAAACCCCCTCCAACAAGAAAAGAACTTCAGAAATTTGTTATACGCTAATGCCATCTACCAGACATCAGTGGAAGTAGCAGAAAGAAGTGTCAAAGAAACCACAAATACAACAAGGATTAAGTAAGTACTTGTGCACAGCCCCAGGTCTTTATTTTCTTTGCAAGTACTGAATTCCAAACCTTGTTCTACCTTTTTTGGTCTTTCTTAGAGAAAGGACTCCAGGGCATCCATGAATGCAAATATTTATCATTTCTTTTAATTGGCAAGGCTGCAGAAAAATCTTTGAAATTCACCTTCCAACACAACTTTGAGGCACAATATTTATCTACACAACTTTCAACTACCATTATTCTTCTCTTGCAAGCTCATGTTCTATTATGCAATGAAAAAATCCCTTACTTTGTGTCAAATTCCCCATTGTCTCAGGGCCTCTTCAGCCTGCTCTGACTGTCTTGATCAGTGAGTCCAAACTCAAAGAACTTTACAGGTGGTTACACTGACAATTTAATCTCAGTCTTTACCTATATGTGGAGACCAGTTTCCAAGGATTGCCTGAAAACTGTAAAGGGGTTTCTACTTCTCTTCTTGTCCCAAATGGGCCCCTGATTTATAGCCAGCTCCAAAACACAGCCCAAGGAGCTGTGCCAAACTTTTAACAACACAGTTGCTTTTCTAGGAGAAAGTTTTTTGAGCCCAAAGTTTGGGTTTTACCAGTATCCATCAGTGTTCCTTTTGGACATCCACCAGAAATAAACAGCAGATGCCTGCTCAGTCTCAAATCTGAAAAATAGATGCAGTTGCAAAATCTGCCACTGCCATGCCATGGACAGTGTCCATGTGCTGATGCAGGAAGTGGGACACAGATAAAGCAATATCTGAAAGCAGCAGAGTATGATGTGGACCTGAACCATTTTGAGAGACTCGAGAAGCCTTCCATTTCAAAAGGAACATCATCTATACATGTGTTTGTTCTTCCAGACAAAACCTCATTTCCTCCTAAACTGACCTACAACCTACCCCAAACTTCTACCTAAACTTACCCCAAACTAACAAAATTTGTTTGCCTTTCAGTCCCTAATATCTCTCCAGGAAAATATTCCAGAAATTCTGACAATTGGAAAGAATCTAATTTTCTTTTTAAATGTATTCAGATCAACAACACCTCTTTGCATCAACTTTAGCTTTTTTCACCCCCCTCAAAAAAACTCCATAGTTTTCAGAAGTATTTACAGATACCAACTAACAGAGGCACTATCCAGAAATTCTGCCAGTATTTGTCTATTTTTGCTCTTCCAGAAGGGCAGAAACAAAAGCTGTTTAGCTGCTACACTGGTCTGCGTCTATAATGGAAAGGTCCAGTGATGAAGCCATACTGAATAGCCACTGATTAAAAAATTGTAGCAGTTCTAAGAGCTGCTGTCGATTCCAGGTGAGAGGAATTGCACCAAGCTGGAGTTAGCTGGCAATGCACAGAGGAATTTCCATGTTGTCAAAAATCTTCCACCATGTCTGATTCTGGCATTATTTCCTACTGGCTTGCTAAGAGAAAACGAGCCCTCATCACACTCCTCTGGCACTTTCTTTGCTCCTTGGATGAATATTCTGAGAGTGCAAATAAAATGTTCAACAGCAGCAATTTATTTTCTGTCTCTCACAGGAGGGACTGGAGGCAGCCAGGCTTTTGTATCAGGAGCTGGAAGCCTCCCTTCCAGCTCTGAGCTCCTCTCCTCCTTCTGCCTCTTGCTTCCTGTGAGATCACAGCCACAAGGCCACACCAGCGTGGTGCTGGTTCTCAGCCCCATCTCTCCAGCTCCAAGAGACTGCCTGACACTCAGGAAATTTAGCCATGAAGATCCAGACCCAGGCTCCTGAACCACAGAGCGAGGATGCACAGGCAGTCCCAAACTGGGCAGAGAATCAATACTGGGGAGGAATATCTCATTATTATTGCAATACAAGTCTAGGATTTAAATAACCCATGTCAGAAGGGCTGAGACATACCATCACAAATTTTTTATCACCTATCCATGGGGCTTTTAAGCTTCCAGCTTCCCAGAGTAACAGTTATGCTTGAAACCATAAACTTTGTTTTCCTCTGCCTCCAAAACTGCCAACACACAGTGCAATAATGCTTAAACTTGTTGGCTCTCCTCTCCTACAAAGCAGTCACTGCCTCTGTTTTACCCTTCTTTTCTTTCCCAGGCTTCTGGCAGCACGTGGGTTAACAGGACAGTTATTTGAATGAAAGGCATTTCCAATAAATCAGCAGATAGCAAAAGGGAAAAAGCACTAGAGTAATTTCTTCTGCTCACAATTTCATTATGCTCTTGGCTTTGAGCCATTATAAGGTAAATCAGTCAAGTCATGTTGCACAGACATTTCTGAAAGAACAGTTTTTTAAATCACTTGGTAAGCCACACTCCTCGTTTTGAATGGAGAATCCTGCTTATTTTGTTTGGCACTTTATACCCATTTAAAAGTTGTGAGAAGGAGAGCTGCAGTCAGAGCTAGAGCTGTGATTTGGCTGCAGAGAGCACCTCATGGAACTGGCCCCAGGGCTGTCCCCATAGCCCACATTCTCCCCTCCCTGCTGCACCAGACCTGACGACAGCACCCTGACAAATGGACACAGACTCCCTCTCCGGTTCCCTTTTGGCAACAAACCTCGGAATAATTCTGACCAAAGAAGGGATCACTGCTTGTAGTACCTTGGCCTGGCAAGTCTGCTCAGCTGGTGACATTCTCTAAGGCTCCCCCCAGCTTTTCATTTCCATCTGGTGTTCTCTCGCCGCTCACTGGCTCACAGCTCCTTGGAAAACATGGAAAAATGCAAAAATGCCCTGCTTTCCCCACTGGGAAAACCGTCCTGGGATGAAACTCCCAGAATAAGGAAATGGAGGCTGCTGGCAAATATATAACAGTTTTGACAGTCTCTTCATTCTCTTTCTCCCCCACAGCACTGGTGTGATCAATGATGCAGCAGCAGCAGAATGTCGTGGACAGAGAAATGGGGGATGCAGACAAGGCAAATGCCACATAGCTGCAAATGGGCTTGAAAGCACCAGCTTGTCCCTGCACAAACTGTCTCCCAGCCATTTTAATGGCTTCAAACTTCACACAGTATCATTAATGTCCAGTATTTTCTCCTTTTACAGCTCACAGCTTTCAGCTAAATGTGTTCATCCTATTTCCCCCCGTTCCCACATTGTACCCCCCCAAAGTCACTGGAAGTACCTTTACCTTCATGATTTGGAGTCTCATGCAATTTACAGAAATTCTGAGCATCAGTTATAAAAGCCACACATAAAAGCCAAACACACTATAAGAATCTCAAGTTAACACAGCAAAAGCGTCCTCACAGGCACTCCAGCAGAGAGAAATCCCAATTAATGCCTTACACGGAAACACAAGCTCTTCATGCTTAACCCTCAGATTTTGAGTGGGAGCCCAGTGTTTGCTGACAGTAGCTGTGGCACACTTTAAACATGGAATTTTTGACTGTTCAGAACAGAGTGACGGCTGCCTGCTTTTGCCCCCCAGCCATCCACCAACCTCTCACTTGGCCTAGGTTAGCAAAGCAAGCAGCTACTGCAGGAGGCAGAGATTCCTCACCAGCTTCTAAACTAGTTGGCAGACACTTCCAGCTGCTTTTCAATGCATATTCCACTGTCAGTCAAAATTACAGGGTATAATTAAGCAGGCAACAGCCAAGCAATGTCTGTCTTCTACCCAAGAACCCAATGAACAGATTAATTTACCAGTGAAACACAGTAAGATGAATTCTTCTAAAAATAAGCCCCTGAGAGACAAGGCACCATCAATTTCTTTCCCATCTAGCAGCAGGTTAAATATTGTATTTTTTTCTGCAAAGCAGAGTTTCAAAAGTTGTCAAGAACTCAAACCTTTCTGTATCATCCCATATTAATACTGGTGATCTCTGTTCAACTTGCAAATTGCAAACTCAGCTCCTGGAGGCATCAATGGGTCCTTCAGCCTCATGACTGGGATAACATAAATGGCATCAGATGTCAGAAGGATGATGAGGTGCCACACAAACGATTGCTGAGTTGACAGAACCTGCTCCAAGCTGTTGTAGGTTCCTGAGACCTTTTAAGTACCTTGCTCTACCTGACAATTCTTTGTGCAGTAGGTATTATATTCACTTTGTGTCGCTGAACTTTAATTACTTTCACAACTTGCAGGGGACTTTTGAAATAGTATTTTATTTAATCAACAGGATTTTTCATTGTAATGTTCAGTAGCAGCAACAGATCATGCTAAGATAATGAAAAGCACTGGAGCAGCTGAAAACTTAATTAACACACGTAAAAATTAATTATGCTGCTCATCATTGATTTTGTCTGAAAAAGCTGATATTGCAAATAGGAAATCAAAAGCAGGGAGGTCATGTAGAGAATCACTGATGCAAAAGTGATAAATTCCTGAAAAAATACATCCACGCTGAGAGGAGCCATTCACTCCAGGTGGATGATCCTGTGATGAGCTGAATTCCATCCCACATCACTAAATTGCCAATCAAGCATCAATAAGGAGACTGATGAAGGTGAAGCCAGAAGAACAGGGTACATGGAATATAACTGTTATGTAGACTGTTGTATGTGAGATCAGAACCACAAAATTAATACAAGTCAGCTTTTACAGGATCTTTTTCTGCCTCTGTACCAAAGGAAAAAAAACCAACAACCTAAGAAAGAGTTTACTAGTGTAACAATGCAATGTCACTCCTCAGGCTCTCCAGAAATGTCCAAGATACGTGCCTGGATTAGGGCTACACAACTTAGAGTTGCAAAAGGGATTATAGCATCATTTAATGTCCATAGCTAACCACGCCTGCCCTCAGTCCCAGTGTTAGGGAGGCAAGGGGAGCAGCCAGATATTCTTACCCTTTCTGCTTTATTCTGCAAAAAAATAATGTACTGCCCTTTTGTTTAAATAAGAATTCTCTCTCCCTCCTGTCAGTTCCTGAACTTGTTTATAAAGCATATTATATCCTGTTTTCACTTGAATCAGTAGAGCCAGTTAAGGCACCCTTTGAATAAAATACCACAGTACAGAAAGGCCAACTTGGTATCAGTATAAATTTTACCCAGAGCTCTACCACAGACTCCTTTGGGCAAGTCACTTAACTACTCTGAGCCTAAAGTCTGGAATGAAGGAAATACTGCTTTATCAAACTCAGCAGAAAGATTATCTAATACTATCTAATATTTATAAAGCACTTTCTGATCCTCCAGTAAAGACCATGGAAATGTAGAGAAGTACTGACCCAGATAAGGGTTAAGAGCAGAATCTTTTTTCCAGTGAGAACTCTCAAATGACCTTGCAATGTTAAGATTTATTTTCAAGGCAAAGGAAGATCTGTCAGGTCTAGGAGCCATGCTTTGCTCTAACTGCAGATGACTTGCTATCAACAAGGAAACAAGTTTAGTCACTGATCCAAATGTCAGGAGCTGCCAAATCAGTGCTTTGATGAAATGTCAGGAATACTAACGTGGCTGCACTGATTCAACAGCCAAAATGGAATCTGGTCACGTTCTTTTATCCCTCCAGGAAAATAACAAATAACCAGCAATATATACATTATATATCCTTCTTCAGTTTCTTTGAAGTTGAACAAACTAAAAAAATCCTTCTAAACCTGTAAATATTTTCACTTTTGTGTTTTAAAGGAGTCTGATCTCCACATGCTGGAACTTCAGGAGTGCAAAGATCCCATTTAATGAGAGAAATTAAAAATTCAAGGATTTTTCCACACCTGTAACTGCACCTTGTGCAGGAAGATCCTCTGCAAAGGGAGTCCTCCAGTCATAAGGCTGCTCATGGGAATCAAAATACAGTATTTGACATAATAGAATGTTCAAAGGACAGGAAGAGCAAAGCAGGCACACTCAGAAAAGATTATTGTATACTTTCAGACTATTTTCTTAGCCAACAAAAAAACCAAAACCAAACCACAACAACTAGTAGCTTTTTTTAAAATTCATGAACCTAATCCAAAAGAAATCTCTTTTTTGGTTAAAGCAACCAGATGTTTCTAAATAAAATATTTAAAATATTCATATGCTGTTGTCAGAAATACTCTGTGGGGAAAGAACGGCCATCAAATCTTTGTCTTAGCAAGAAAAACGCTGAAGAATTTCAGTGCTGGGAGGAACTGCAGACGCCTCACATGCTGGACAACTGTAAGAAATTCTGCCCCAGCTATTAAACACAGAATAGAAAACCTGTGTAAGAACAATTCCACACTTTTTACTCCTGCTCACCGCATTGCCCACACAGGATGCGTAACTAAACAGACCCAAAATCACCTCCTTTGTTAAGAAAGGAGTGTGCTGCACCTTCCCTTCCTGCACCCAAGGACTGGTAGGGAGACACCTGGAAAGGAGCAGCAGGTGCAGCCAGGGCTCTGCACAAGCAGGAGAGGTTTGCTGCTGAGCAGCAGGGATGATATTTCCCATGGGAAGTGTGTTGATAAAAGCTGGCTGGCTTATTGCAAAACCACAACTCTCACAGCTGACACCACCACCCACAATCTCTGGGTGACACCCTGCAATGCACTTACCCTCTACTGACACAGACCCGAGTGTTGCTCACACAAAGGAGCCTTTATGTGCAACATATAAAGTTTTGGCACGTACTTTGAGCTAATTATCTCTCCTGCACTACACACCGAGGAAGTCCTACTGTGGAACTTGAAAACCCAAATAACATCCCAATGCCAGCGTGGCATTGATTCATTTTATAATTCAACCTGGACAGCACTTCCACAGGAGTGAATATAAAAGTATCTCCTGCCAGGAGAGCACTGCCAGGTCTTTTATAAATACTACAGAAGTTTCCCAAGCAGGTGGCCCATCAAACTCAAATAATTGAGCCACACCAGTTAGACCTGGAAATTCAATAGTACAGCACATCATTACAGCAGTCAACATAAGAGGAAAGTCCTTGTGGTTTCCCCTCCAGCCAGCACTTGTAAGGAAACTGAAAAACTCTGCTCTCTTTTCAGCTTGGCACATGCCCCCTTTGAGGTTTTTGGGGGAACAGAAAATACTAACAACCCCTGTGAGAGGGACCTCCTGTAAGACTTACCTGCTTTTCTGAAACGTAACTTCATTACAAAATTCTCTTTTTCATTATTGGAAACAGTTCAGTGTGGATAGAAGTGAATAAATATACTTGGCAGATTCAGGCAGTGCTGTTAAATGCCCCATTTCCTTATGGAATGCAGAATTTTAATGGACGACTTTCCTCCCATCCAGTCATGGCACACTTCCCCTGGCGGCACTGCTGCAACACTAGCGGGTAGTGAAGGGCACTGATTCATCTCCACAGGGAGATTTAGGAGCTGAAAATCACTACTGCCTCAAACCCACCTGCCAGAGGGACAAACATCCCACTGGGGACATCTCAGTGGGTGGGGTCACCACTGCTCAGAGCCTGACTCCCAGCTACAGTGGTTCTCCCTGGTCACACATGAACGTGTCTCTGGATCTCCTCCATCCCTGCACCTCCCTGGGTCAATCACAGCCTGACTAAGTTGATTATAGTTTTTGCTTAAGCATCCAAGCCTTAAATTTCCAGCAGTTTGGCTTCCTGTGAAGTAGTGAAGTCACTCACCAGCTATGCACTAGGACTTAGAAAAGATAAAAGTGATGTCTGAACCACTGCAAGCACAGAAGAAAGTTCTATCATCCTCAATCACTTCATGAATTATTTATTGAATTTGCACAGGAAAGTTAGAGGAAATACAGCTATTAGGGCAGTAGCCCACAACCTGTACCTTGCCTGTAAAATCTTTCAGTGCTACCAGCATCCAGGGAAAATCAAGAAGTTTCAACCCAAACAGTAAAAAAAGGCAAAGCCTGATCCTAAATATGGTGTTTGCCCCTTTGGTATCACACGCCCCTGGCCCAGGAAAGGTTGCAGATCACTCCACTAAGGAGACACCACTATAAACTATCATCTACCAAACCTATTTCTTCTCTTATGATAAGCATTTCTGTTCTTAGGGGTTTTTATACTCATTTGGAAACTACAGAGCTACACACTTAACACTTGCACAGATGCCTACACAAATTGTTTCAAAACACTGCAAACAGTGCAGCAAGCTGGGTAGGGCGGGTGCTGCTTGCCAGGCAGGAGAGGAGGGCTGGAGATGCTTCTCCCTGCCAAACTTTGTGCCACCAAATACCCACCACAGCACTGCCTGCGATTCCTGGCTGAAAAACAGCTTCTCCACGTGTCCTCAAGTCAGCCCAGGGGCCGCAGCATAAGCTGCACAATGAACAGGGCATTCTGTGGCACCCACAGGGATCCTCTGCTGCTCACAGCCAGATCCCAGCCGACAGGCATGGAAATGCTGGCACTCCAGGGAGCAAGGAGTGAGAGAATTCTCTCTTCCCATCTCCTCATTCTCACTACGCTGAAAGACTATAAGATGCAACCCCACAATGCTGCAGGGGATGAGGAACCCTGTGACAGGCCTCGGGTGCGATGGCTTCATTCCTAACCAGGCAGATCACCTGCAATGTGAGTGGACCCTGCAAGTGTTGGGACCTTTTCCAGCTGAGAAGGATGCTAAAGACAAGCTGGACACTGGACCACTGCTAGAACCAAGTCTGGGAGCTTAGCTGATTTGACTTTGGGTTTTTTCTCGCCCCCCCAAATTTTAGGCAGTGGTGACAGTGAGCTCAGACCTAGCATCCCAGTGCTCCCATAAGTGATCCCAGGGCAGCTCTTCACAGAGCTCATGTGGGTTAAATCACCTCCTCTGCTCCCTCTGCTACCTAAAGGAGGAATTTTGGGTGCCTGTGCTCCCACCTAAACCCTCCAGTCAATCTAATCAATGTCAAAGAAAGCCAGGGAAGGTCAAAAAACATTAGCTGAAATGACATTGAGCCTTTATTTTTCAGTTTCCACCTTCATAAAATAGGTATAATCATACTTACTTTCAAAGAGAATTGTAAGGCTTAATTAGATAATTAACATGAAAGTGCCTTTCAAAAGCCTATGTACACACAAAGCACTACTGTATTATTAGTGTAGGCAGGCATGGGGAGCTCTTAGAGATTTTCTAACAGGTTATTTGTTATTCTGGGAGAAGACTTTAGCTGCATACAGCAGTAGTATAATTATTATCATCAGATTCACTTCCTAAAGATATTTATGAAACACTATGTAAAAAAAAAAAGCACCCAGTTAAGTAGCACCGGGCTGAGGTTCTGTTTTGTGCACATGCTGATTAGGAATGCTGTTAAAGTGTTGTTTTGCTGTACTGGAAATGCTGGTGCCAGGAAATGTAGTTATACGCCTGTTACTTGAACCATCATTATTTGGATATAATTGCTAGGTATCAGTGATTTCAACCCCTTTTTGTTTTTATCTGTGTTTCTTTGCAATGGGATTTTTTTTTTTCTGAAGTCTGCTGGATCATTAAAAGAATGTGAAAAAACAGGAACCAGGCTCGCACTGTTGCACAGCTCATTTTGACTGTACCACACAGTCAGGAACTTCTCTCTTCTGTGCATTGCATAAATATGGTATATATATATTAAAAATCATTGAATTATGACCACAAAAGCAGGGATTTCCACCAGGCAATAACTATGCTATTCTACTTTCATTCAAATATACAAATTACAAGTACTCCACCTCAGTTGTAGGACTAGGATTGGGAATAAGCAGGACAAATTTACTCTCTTATGTCATATAAAAACTTCTGTAGTCCATAAAATTGCCCTTAAGAGACAGGTGAGGAGGCTTTCACCCTACAACCCTATTTCTTTGCTTCTTTTTCAACCAAATGTCATGGTAAACTATACTGTGATCAGGTTCACATGAGTGTCATACATCTACCCTCAGCAAATTTCTCTTGACTGATTCCCATACAAAGTAAAATCAGATATAGTCTTATTGCAGGTATGTCTGCACAGCTCAGGGCTGGGCCCTGAAATATTGCATCAGATCTGTTTCTTCAGAAGTTTCAGGACAGCCCAGCTGTTGGACCCAGCACTGCTGCTCTTCAGTAACTAAAAATCAGGTAACTCGAGATTCCTTTGCCACTAAAAAAAAAAAAAAAAGAAAAAGAATCTCTTTAGAGAGAATTTTGTACTGTCCATTCTGTTACAGCTTAAGGAATGGAGATATCAATTCAACTATCAAGTTACAGAGGCTTTCATCTTTACTTTGTATCAGCAAGAACAAGAATTAGCTGAACAAATTCTTTTCAGAGTGACAGAATAATAAAATTGTCAGGAATTGGATTCACCCCCTTACAGCTTCTAATAGTCCATATCATTATTTGTTATTTTGAAGAAATCAATATAGCAACATATTCCCCAAAGAGAAAATATCTATAAATCTCATTTGCAATAACAAATTTAATTTTTAAATCTGTTCATTTTGATCATTCTCCATGATTCTGGTACAAAACTGGGCAGAAAATGTGTTTCCACCCAACTCTAATTGAGTAGAAAACCCTCCATAAAAGAACAGGAAAGGAATCTAAACAACATCAAATATTTATATCATGGGAAAACATCAAGAGATCTTTTTTGCAGCTTATACTGTATATATTTTACATGTAAATTAAGCTGAGTGGTTCCTCTTCATAGCTTCAAGCTGCTGCTAATGCTTCATAGATTTTTCAGGCAGACAAATATTGGTGAAAAGAGTTTTATAACCTTCATACTGAAGATTTATGATTAGACGTGAACTAGAAGCCTAATGCACCGACATGTGGCCTTGGCTCAGTCTCATTACAAAGTAATCTGTATCCCTTGTATAATTGCTGTTGTTTGATTGTAAATCATCCCTCTGCTTCTGATGTTGGTGAAACACACGGGATCTGCTGGTGCTTGCACGGCTTACACCAGAATTAGTGCCAGCTTGCACTAAAACTGTTGCAGCTTTGGAGAACGTTCAAAACCTTTTGGTTTTTGCTCTTTTTCCCAGTGCAAACTGGCACTGCTTCTTCCTGCCCTGGCTCCACTTGTAAAAATAGCCTGTCTGCTACTTTTAAATGCTTTCAGTTGCCTCAGTTCAGCCCTTGTACTGCTCCTGCTCGAGCAGCGCAGCCCCACCAGCACGGCGAGACCCGCAGTACCTGCAGCAGCTGGCAAGCCCCACGTCAGCTATTCACTGAGATTCCCAAACAGCATTACACTAAATTAATGCTTGTGATGGAAATGGGCCAACGCAATTAGAACACGGTGCTTACACTGTGACATTTTCTATTAGCCAGAAATGGACGCCAGGACCGCCAGGTATTGTGCTGCTACGAGGGGCCATTAATACACTGGACGGCCACTTACCCACAACAACAGACTTCAGCAGGAGCAGATGGCAAAGCCCTGCATTTCTCCTACCTGCTTTCAGCCTCCAATCTCTGGCTGGCTACAAAGGCAACTGTGCTGGTTTAAAACGCAGCGACCATTGTAATTAGCAAAGCCATCATCCCAGCGGATGTTTTTCAGGCTCATGAACTACTGAAAGTTTAAATGGCTTTCAAGAGGAGTTAAACACAATCTTAGAGGGCAGGTTCGTGGTGGTCTAGATAGGATTGCTGGCTCAGAAAGTCTTTTCAAAGTACAAACTGTCAGAAATGAGGAGCATATGGCTTGGGATGGACCCCTCCATCCATCCTGCTTGCTGCTCATGCATCAGCATCCTCTACCAGTGACAGATGAAGTAGAAACATTCTGCACTTTATCCAGACTGGCACCATGGCTCTTATGCCTCTAGGAATAATCCCTCCATGAGCAGAGCAGGTTAGTGGGTGTTCCAGAGAGCCAAAGAGCAGCCAGGATGTGTGACAGTGCCACGAGGCCAACCCGGCACATCCACACCAAGTGTTTGAGAAGAGAGGGCTGCCTGTGAGATGTTTTGCACCGTCCTAATGGGAGAAGGGGGAGAAGACCTGGACCCATAAAGCCACATCTGCTTTGAGATGTTTGCTCAAGGCTCATTAATGTGCCTAATGGCAAAGTTGTACTTAAGCACCTTACTGAATTCACACGGATTTATCGAAGCAACTCAATAATTTATGGAACTAAAGCCGAAAAGCGAGAGTTTTTCTTGTTTAACCCAAAGGTGCAATTTTTGGCTAGCAGCTGTGGAAGGCTGATCCTCTTTTACGGCTCAGCCACCAGGGAAGGAAAAAGGCACTTCTCATTGCATTATACCCAATAGGTGCATACAATTTCTTTCCTCACTGTTTCAACCAAGTAATGACCTTCACCTGCGTTTGATACTGGTAAGTTTAGGAAAAGATATAAAAATGGAGAAGATTGGTTTTTTTTAAGAGCCAGCTATGCTGTCTTTAGCTGGGGTTTGTTTCCCTCTTGAGGATTCTTGGTCCAGTTGCATTCCCTCACAGTTTCCTCTGCATAAATCTCTCAGACATAGGCTGGTCTTGCTGGGGTTCCTCTGGAAGACACTGCAGTGGGATGGATTGTGCCATCAATGCAGTATAACCTCAAGGAATTTTTGCAGCACATGTGGATTGTACTCTGTGTTCTCTACAAGATATCTTCAGAGGAAAAGAAAAAATTCAGCAAGGATTTTTGGCAAGTTTATGACAGAATTCTGAGCTGGGGAGAGAGGAGCCTCAAAAAACCCCCAAAATTAGAACTGGGGTTTTTTGAGTCATGGCTGCAATTCTGAGATGCTGTCAAAGGTGATGGCAGCCACTGGGCTTTTTTTTTTTTTGCAGCTCTCTTCCTCCTCAGACTGTTAAATTCCAGTTAACCCTGGGCATGCAGCCCCAGCTTTCCTGAAAATACCCCATGACAAAAGCCAGGGATGGTGACCTGACCTGTTCCCTCTGGCTCAGAGCATGCTCTTGATGCTCTTCTGCCATCAGATTCACTCTGGAATATCAAGTCTAGAATGGCAACAATGTACAACTACACCAACTCATTGAAGATCAAACCCATGGTTTTCTTTTTTCTTTTTTTTTTCTTTTCTTTTTTTCTTTCTTTTTCTACTAGAACTCAAACCATTAAAGGAGCAAATCACCTATTACCACAATAGCCCCATTATGACTATACAAATTAATTTTAACTGGAATATATATTTACTGTGGAGAACATGTGTATATATACACTCAGAAAGCTATTATGTATATGGAAATACATTTGAAAATATTTGCACTACACTTATTTCTTTAGCTTCAACATTTATCTCTTAAAAATGAATAATACATTTGCAAGATACTTTTTATTTTCAAAGCAGGAATATTATGCTTTGCTTCTGACAAAGAGTAAGCTGCAGGGATTGCACCTGATCTGTCCCCAGAGAGTAAATCGCTGTTCTGATGTTAAATCCTGCAGATGGGGAGAGCAAAAAACCACCCAATTCCACATCACCTGCGGCGATGGCTTTCCTAAAACTTCCCAGTTTACCAGTATGTCCAACCTGCTCCGTGTTATCTTGCAGAACCACGAGTTACCCTCCTTAGTTACAGTCTCTAAGGCAGCTACAGTGTATTGGAAGGTGACCCTGGACAGCTTTATCCTGCACCGTGCTCTTCCCACACCAATTATTGGTACTGAGGAGCTGGAGCACATGGAAGATCCAACAACAAGAGGCACGTGGGTGCCATGCCAGCAGCAGCAGGGTGAAGAGAGAAGGTAAGCAAAGGAAAGTCTTATCCCATGTGAGTTGGAGGTCCTGGGGGTACTGCATGCTCAGAAGCGCCAGGAGCAGATATGCAATGACAGATGCTTTTCTTGGTTTTCCCCTGTTTTTCTTGCTTCCCTTAAGAGCAGCTTCACAGAGCTCCACGTTTACCCCAGAACTCAACTCTGCCACAGGAACTTCCCCTTCATCCTGCCAGAACTGCACTTTTTTTGACTCTGTTGTTGTTGCATGGGAGATGTCCATGAGAGCAGTCTGGAGAATATTCCTGTGGTTTTTTCCCCCCTCCAACTTGCTCAAAACCTTTCAAAAGAACAAAATCCCCATCAGCCTTGCAGCCTCAGAACTAACAGCATTCACTTCAACGTAACCTCCTTCCTTGCCTGCTTGGTCAAATGGAGAAGGGGAGGAAAATCCCATATGAGAATCAACCCAAACTGCCACCACCTCTCATTTGGTGGGAAGAACCAGGAAAAATTAGGTGGGAATTTTCAAATTTTTACCTATGGATTTTATCTTCCCTTTCCAAATCTCTTTGCTTTAGGGTTTAAGCCTCTGTGCAAAGAATAGCCCGAGGGAAGGACCAAAGTATTCCAGGAAAATGCTTCACCCTAGCACCACCATTATCCCTTCAGCAGAGTTTCCAGCACTGGGTCCATCATCCTGAGCACAATGAATGCTTAAAACAGTTGAAAACAGGACTGTCACAGCCCGGGAAACGTACAGGATTTAATGTCTGCAGAAGGGCAAAAGCACTGTCTCCAGAGCACTTACCGTATCGACAAGCTGTGTGAAAAGGGAGCGTTTTTCTCCAAGTTTCCAGATATTTTGGTTCCTCCGAGGAAAGCATCTCTATCACAATATCCCACACAAACAGGGCCCCTTGCTGCTTCAATAGCCCCAGATGCTGCAAGTCCTCTCAGTGCCCTTTATATCAAAATAATCACACCAATTAATCCATCTAAACTGTGTAAGGAAATATAAACTTTAGACAGGGAAGTCTGTTAAACACGGCAGAATGTTTTCCAGGGGAGAGCTTATACAAAGCACAAGATTTCACTTCCAAGCTTTTGGTTTAATAATTTGAAAATGAAAAAAAAAGCAATCATGCAAGCAAGTGGCACTCTCCTTAATTAAGGAAGTCAATTCAGAATCAATAAAAGGGCAATTAATCTGTGGGTGTCACTGGCTCTGAATTATGCTGATAGCCCCAAAGAGAGGACCCTGTGACCTCCAACACTTCTCCCAGGGTCTGAAGGTTTTCACATCCTGATCTGTTATTTTATGGCAGACAGAGTGTTAGAAAATACACTGACAAATGTCAGGAAACACTGAAGGAGGAGGGAAATTAAAAGCCTGTGTCCTTTGCAAAATTATTGTGGTTAAATTTGTTCTTGTTTTGGATCCTTCTAGAGACATATTGAAGAGAAAAAGGGGATTCAGTGGAGGGGCTTGTGTGCTCTCCTGAGGACCCCCACACAGCCCCCCACAGCAGGAGCTGGTGTTGCTTTGAGCCTGCTCTTCCTCAGGGTTTTCCAACGGGTCTCTGGCAGACTTTGGAGAGGAGGAGCACACAATTCAGCACAGTCGTCTTGTCCCTTTCTTTCCATTCTCTGGGTAAAAAAGGGCAGTGCAGGTTTTTGAAGGGGAAAAAGCAGAGCACTGCACAGTATCAACCCCTTGGCTCGCTCCCTCCCACACCTGGGCACAGATCACCGCGGCACACGGGGATTTACGTTATCGGTGACACAGACTGGCACAAAAAGGAATTACTTGGCTTGTTTAGGGCTGGAGTTTAGCAGCTTATGAGACATCGCAGTGCTGTGGAAGGGAAATGCAGTGAAATCCAACTGTGGAGAAGAGCGGGTTGTGTGGAGTGACTCCCTCCTCAAAAGACAATCCCTCCCACTCCACTGGCACTTCATTACGTACGGAATATGGGGCTACCAGAGCATGCTAAAATATCACACTCTGAGCCCTTGTAGAAGTATTATATTAAAGAATATGTAAAAAGCCAGATCCAGGGTAAGCAGAGGTACCACTAAGCTGCCATCCAGGGGTGGCTTAAGAAGCTTATCTGCATTATTCTGTACCACTCTTCACTGACAGCTTTAACAGTCACTCTAAGAAACATCTTATTTCCTCCACTGTGTCCCAAGCATCTCTAGCTAATAGCACATCCAGCAGAGATTTCATTACAGGTGTTTTTTTCACAGCCCATACCCTGGGAAGCTCAGATTTGACTGACAAAGCCCCAAATCTGAGAACTCAGACTTGATCTGTCTCTTTGTTTCCATTCCCTTCCTGGTCCAGAGTTACAGCTGGTCTTTTGGTGCCTCCCTTTGCCTCTTCTTTATTACCAATCCCCTGTCATCAATTCTAAGTTAGACATTTCACCTTCTTTGGCAGGAGTTCTCCAGTGTGAGATGACTAACAGACATTAAATTGTTAGTCTTATGTTCCCTCTAAAATGTGCTCAGAGCAAATGCTAATAGCAGCACATCTCAAAAGACTCCTACCAGCATTTGTCTTGATCTTTCATTACCCATCTGTCAAAACCCTGGTGACAGTTACAAGTTTAAATCAAAGTTCAGAGGCACCTGTTAGTTTCAAAAAACTTTTGCCTCCAAGGCCTACATTTTAAGAAGCTGGGTGTGCTTGCCAAGTCCCAGCATTCGAAATGTTGGCAGGAAACGAAGTACGTGGGCATTGAACATGGTGAGAAAAGAGAGGCAATTTTCCATTTAATAAACACATGGGGACAAATAAATCACAGCCCCTGGGCAGAGCATCCAGTAAGTTTACTCTGTACCTCCTCAGAGGGGCTCACATTGCTTCGACTTGACAAGCCAGGCAGGGTAAAGTGACTAAGAACAAAGGAAAAGAGGCACCAGTGAAGCAGCTGGAGTCACCAAAAGTCAGGAGACTGCTGTTTTGAGAGGCTGGAGATCATTAACCTGTGCTGATCTGTTCAGAGAGGGGGCTGCAGAGGCACACCTCTGCTCCTGGAGCTGGAAACCGAGGTTGTGGTTAGGTGTGAGGGAGGATCATGGAGAAAGACAACCCAAGAAGGTTCTCAATCCTCTCCAGAAACTCCCTCTTCTCCACTGGAGCCCCAGCTCTTTGGATCTGACCTACAGTTTGAGGCTTTGATTTATTAATTCAGCTCTCCAGACTGTTTTGAACAGCAATCAGGTTGAAAAGTAAACTCAGAACAAAGTAAGAAAGCCCTCCCCAAAGGTCTGGCAAGACCTTGGTGGAAAAGTGACCTTTGTTCAAACAACTGGCAGCTGTTAATCACAAAATCATCAGCCACAGCCTGGCACTGTTTATTCTGCCAACTGTTTGTAGTGCCTACTGCAGACTATTACTCTCACACATTTCCAACAGTTGCAGCACACTTTCACTTTTTTGAATGGTTTATTTTCATTTGAATGTCTCACATCTATTGAAAAACAATTGGAAACACACGGCTGCCTACATCTTGCTGGTCATTTCTGGATACTGATGAATGCCAGCGCATGCCACAGTGTGTCCTTCAGAAAGGACAGAGTTGGACTGCTGCTTTACCAGATATCCTAAAAGTTTGCTGGATTATGCACAATTTACTTTTTCTTATAAGCATAATTTTTACATAAAAACATTAGCTCTGGATTTCTATGTCATTTTTCCCATTTTTTCAGAAAACTCCCACCTGTACCAAACAAAATAATTCATGGTCATCACATCCCAGCTTTGTATTGAAACGGCTACAGAAAATAACTTGCAACACAGCCAAACAGTACATTCCTCTGCAGAAATCATTTTTGCAGCTCCATTATTTGCAATCAACAAGCAATGCTATGCTTCAAGTGCTGATTTTGATGCCCTGAATAGAAATTCTGTTCCCACTTCTCTGTCTTGTTAGATGAGACTCCACTCAGCATGTGCCTTATTACTAATCCTGTGGTTTCATCCACAGCACCTGGAGGTCACATCAGAGTTGGAGCTGCCAACCCCAGTGACCTGTGCATGTCCATGTCCTGATCAGCCTTTCCTCAGCTTAACCTTCATCTTGTCTGCACACTCCAAGCAGCTTTAAAAAACAATCAGGAATCTTGTTCTAAGCAATGAGAAGCTCACAAACCACCCCCCCATGCAGCTTAAAGGTACCAGTGCCTCTGTGCAACAGGTCCTGCAGGAATCTGACTCACTTTTTGTGCCAGTCTCTGAAATTAGACCTAATAAATCAAGACCAGGCTATAAGCCAAGCAATGCATCTTTTTCAGTGGGCGGCAGAATACAAATGCAATAATTCGTTCTGATTATGGTTTTTGATTACTGAGTGTGAGACAAGGCTCAAAGAGAATGTAACTTTTAATTACACCATTCTGTGGCAGTTCACTGCAAAGCCAGCAGCTCTTTCAGGGCCGTGCAAATGTTTGCCTCATTCCTGATAAAGCCTGAAATATGTCTTGGTGCCTTCCATAGCCTCTGGGCACAGTCTGTATTCATTCTTGCAGATCTCACTGTTGATTTGCTATATTTTACTACTGCTACCCTGGCAACCCTATGAAACATAAAAAGCTGATTTCTCTGTCTCTCATTTATATAAAAAAATGCATTTAGATACTTCTAAATAAACAACACCTGCTATCTAATGCAAACTCATGCAAGAGTGTAATATGGCTGTTGTGATGCAAATTATGGTTGACCAAGAGCAGCAAACAAATGCACCCCAGAAACTCTGCACTTTCTCTGCGGACCTTACACTGAGCACTGCATATGTCTCTGTGGGAAATCCTTGACATAAATATGGTGGCCTAGGGCTGTAGGAATAAGGTAGGATTTGAATTGAATATGCTACGGCTATTTGAATTATGTTTTATGTGTATATTTGAGGGCAGAAATACTCCCAGGTTGCTTTTTTTTTTTTACTTAAATATTTCAAAGATTGATTGATTCATTCACACAAACCCTTCAAGATCCCCCCTCCCCCTCCCCTCCAGGCAGGCAGCAATATCCATTCCTGAACTTCAGGACAAACTTAGAGCAACTCACATTTCCCTATCTCCCATATTCTGCTAAAAGTCTGCACGAATTTAGCAGTGTCTGTCACTGAAGTGAAACAAAAGCATGAAGAACTCAGGAAATCTCATGTTTGGATTAACACAAAAGCCTGTGCTCCTCTGGGCATAACAACAAGAGTATTGTGGTCTTCTGAAATTAAAATCAGTTCCCTTCTTCCTTACTGCCTGTTCCTCCCCTTACCCAGCACCATGGTCTGCAGAAATGTGGAAAGGGGAGGGAAATGCAGGTTGGGGTACATCCTCCCAGCTTCTCATACGGAGAGACAATGCAGAGTCAGGAAAGCCACAGAGGCAGATGCTAAAGTTTGTGTCAGTGGCAGACACCAAGGAGAGAAGGTACAGTCAGAGATGCTGCACAAATAAGCACAAGTATTTCACAAAACCTCAGAGAGGGAGGAGAGTGAGAAGTGACACCACTGCTGTGAGCCTGTGGGACACGGTGTGGTGGTGGAGCTGTCAACATCAACGGGAAAAGGAGGCGGCTGGGAGGGTTTTGAAGGATAGATAAGAGCTCGGGGTTTGAGCTGTTGGCTTCAGTTGTCAACAGGACATCCAGGATCTGCCAAGGAAAAGGGAATGGGGAGAGAGAAACCTATGAATCATCAGCTCTGGATGGCAATTAAAACCTCCACGCCATGAGCTGCTCTGTCAGCAAGCCCCTCCTGAAGCATGGGTGGAAGTTGCTCAAAACTTGGCATTTTCTACCCAGTTTCCCAGAGGAATACATTCAACCCGTTATTTGTGGCCACCTCCTAATTATGCTCATGTGGAAATCAGGCATATAGAGTCTAGAGAGGCTGGCATGGACTGTCCCAACAAGCCAACCTGGCCTCCTGGTTTTAGCTCTCCAGGCACTAGAGAGAAGTTGCCAAAAGAGAGGGATATAAATGAAAGAAGCAGCTCTTAGACAGTCACTCCTTCATGCTAATTAGAAGGAGCTAGTTGATTAGGCTCATGCTTAAATGAGCCAGCCTGCCTTTGAGGCTTGCTGGGGCAGCTCTCCTCCCAGAGCAGTCAAAGTTATCACTTTATTTAGCACTGATTTTTTAGGACCATTCTATGTTGTCATCATTTACAGCATCTGCTTTGATCATTTTCTTGCTTTCTCATCCTCAGAATGGCCATGGACTTGGAACACTTCAACACTCGTGTCAAAGAGGAAAAAAGCAAGATGGGGCTGTGTGTGTGTGCAACTTCCCATCTGACACTGAGAGGCTTTATGTGATCACTCCCAGGCACCTTTCTAGGTACAAACTACATCTGTTCAGACTGAACCCCCTCACCAGATTACAGGGGTTTGATGCAGGTGTTGTCCCCACTTTTCTACCTTTCTGACTGCCAGGATCCCTGAAAAAACCCCCCTCCACAGCCCATACCAACCCTGAATCTGTCTGGGCTTTGTGTTTTTGTGGGGGCCCTGCCATACAGCAGGACCATGTGTGGTCTTTATCAGAGGTGCCAGGGAATGGATTGCTTTGGGCTGGTTTTGCATTGCACAGCAGGGCCAGGAGAAGCCCCAGTGCCCCGAACAGAACATCTACTCCCTCTGTCAGCAACTGCAGGATCTGTATTTTAATGTATGCTTCACCCTTACATCTTTAAGGGATTCTCAGGCAATTTCAGGTATCTTTAGTTTTAAATCTCGCAAAAGATTTAAATGCAAACATTTTCTTCTCAGAGGCCGTGAATGCAAATGTGATTTGAGCATCACTAATGAGGTCATAAATTAGGCATTTATGTTCCTTTCCACTAGACAAATGGCACGACCCTGAAGTATGATGGAATGTGCAGTCCACACCTCTTCCCCAGGAAGTCCCCCTGCCCCTGTCTCCAGCACCCAGGGAAGAAGGCTATACCCAGTTCCCAGCATAATTTCCCTGCTTAGGCCCAGGTGAGCCTGTCCTGGATGGGGATGGGCCTCCTGTATCTCCAAAATGTCTGCCAAGGAGATGCAGAGTCCTACAAAGACCTCCAGAAGGAAATCAGAACTATACACAGGGCTTCCAAAATCCTTGAGGAAGCCTCACTGCTGAGCTTTCCCCCAGAAATCCTCACTGTAATCACTTCACAACCACACTTGTCCATGTAAGCTGGGCTTAAGAAGCAGCTCAGGCTCCATCAAACTTTCCTGCTTGTAAAAATGCTACCCTCCTGCTCTCAGTCATACAAAATAGGAATCGTCCCTCCCCAGTCCCAGCACTTCTCTCAGGGAAAGGAATGCCCCTGAGGCAGTGTTGGCCAGGTTTTCAGCTTTGTATTTCTCTTTGGGTTCTCAGAAACATCGTTCTACAGCCTGGCCAAGGAATGCCCCCAGGGAGAGTCACATCTGGACCAGCACATAAAGTTAAGTCAGCTCCTCTGAGGTACTAAACAAACAAACAGCCCCTTGACACACAGCTGAGGGTTGTGGGTGCAGATTTTGGATGGAAGTCAGAATTCAAAGCAAAGTTTAATGGCATTTACTGTTCAGAAACAAGCCTGTCTTATTATTATTTTTGGTACATTTCTCAGACTTGTCATTATATACCTCTGATTTACAGTTTTAATGCCAGGCAACTGTGTTACCTTTATCCTTCCCTGCAGGATTACGTGAGAATATTCTTTAGAGAGAATATCACACTGGGCTAAGGTTAAAAAACAAGACATGCAGCAAGCTCCAAGGTGCCTTCCCGTATCTCTGAAATATAAACGATTCCCTGGCATAAAAGATTCTGAAATACATAGCCATAAAGTCAAAGCTCTGCTAAGCAAATAACAAATACAAGAGGAAGCTCTGCTTCCAAAGGCTCTGAATCACAGCGACAGCTACAGTACGCGTGAAGCTAAAATATTTCCAAAAAAGCCAAAAGCTGTCAGCAGAAGGTAGCAAAACACTGGCCAGTTCTTAGACTTTGATTATAATTCACACAGAAATACACACTGGGGGCATGGACCTACAGCTTAGAAAAAGTGCAGTGTGTGTTTCTTGGAGACTTTTATGTCCAGGCGTTAAAGACTGAGGGTCTTGCACCCTGCTGCAATGACACTCAGTAACTAACAGGTAACAGCTAAATAGGAGCAGGTACCAGAATATCAAATGGGTTGGGAATTTCTTCCTGCCTCCTGAGAGCCAATACCACTGCTGGATACAATCAGTCAAAACACACACTTCCACTTTGCCTCAAAAAATTCTCTCCACCAACAACAGAGGAATGAAGTCAAAATACACTGAAGAAATTGGCCACTGTCTATGTCATGGAATGTTCATGAGCACACCTGTGTTTTAGGACTCAAAATGAGGCCACAAGCCTCATTTTGATTTGACAAAAAACATTTTTCTTTTGCCGAAAAATGCTGTTTTTAAAAGCCCAAGCAGACAAATCATCTCCTAAAGATTTAACAAAGCTTCCCCCACTGGCACACAGAATACCTAAACATAACTGGTTCTGCTGTTCAAGATGAGCCTTCCAAATACATCTCCAGCAATGGGCCAAACACAGCCATTTGGATTTCTCAGTGCAGATGTGAATTCCTCCATCCACAAAGAAGACCCTCAGTGGGCAGTCACCAGATCAGGGAAAGTAGATAAATTCCCTGCTCCAAAGAAGAACATTTCCCTGGCTGCTTTAAAGGAAAATTAAGGAGCACAGAATATTAGTCCAGGAGACAACAGTATATAAACCCCAAGAGTTTAAAAAGAAACCCTTAAGACCAGGGGAGCAAGGCTCAAGTTCTTTGCAGGCAAAGTTGGGCAGGTTTTTGGCCATCTCGGCTGCATCTCCACCCAAAGCTGCAGGGAGCAGTCCCTCAGCCAGGTTTGTTGCCTCTGGATGACCAGTTTGCAACTAGGGATTTTCCACACTTTCTAAGGGCATGAACAGCCAGTGGGGATGAAACACAGCAGCAGTGGGCATGTTGAGGTTTTTATCTCCATCCAGAAGGATGAAATTCTGAGCTGTCCCAGTCACAATAAGGGATGTGCAGAGGAATTTAGCACTTGGGTGTGCACAGGGCTGGGAGGGGAAATCTGCTGGAGAACAGCAGTATTGATCCAGTGGGCCATAGTCCAGGCAGGGATCACTGCCACACAGAAGTGTAAACATTTCCACACCTTCTCTAAGCCCTGCTCTCTGTTAGTTTAACCTGTGTCACTGCAATTGTCTTTTTTCCTCATTCTTTCTTTTTTCTTTTTTGTTCCCTAGGCATATAAGCCTTTCTGAATGTGAAATACTTGCCAGGAGACATAAAGGATTAATGTCAGAGGCCTGACATACGGCACGAAAGACAATGAGCCAGACTTTTCCTAAATTCTGAAACACAGCCTGCAAGGTATGTCCAACAATTCTTCTTCTTATTCCAGATTCCAGGAGTTACTCAAATTTTTATCAGGGTGAATTTTTATTCTTTAATGACCGAGGATACAGAGAGTTATGTATGGAGCTACTCAAGCTGAAGGGGTACAGCTGTGTCTCTGCTAAAAGCATATACATGAGATTATGCAGATCATTAGCCAGCTAACTTCAAGCACTGTAACATGCTACACGCTGAAATACCCTGTAATCTGCTCTACAAAAGAAGTCACAGTCAGTAGTGATCAACCTGATCTGCCCGGCAAAACCCTACAAAATTTCCTAAGAAAGTGCAGACCAAAGGGTTGTATTCAAAAATCCTGACAGAAGTTTTGTTTTCCCTTCTTACTTTCTGTAATCCCCTACAAGGGAGCAGAAGCTGCTGGCAGTCCAGGTGCACGAGGCTGGAAGGCACTTCCACCACCCCAGCACAAAACCCTGGCACACTGGCTGTCCACATCCCACAGGTAATCATCCATCAAGCCCAGGATAAAAATCTGGTGAGTTTCATATTAAAAGTCCCGGAATGAAAGAATCAATATCCTGAACGCACATGTAAGTGTTTCAGTGCAAAGCAAGTAAAAAAAATGAAAAAGAAAATATCCCTCTTTGCAGGAGTAATCCTTATAATCATGTGCAGCCTCAAAAGACTGAGTAAGAACACACAGGCGCCAGCATCATTTGTCACCAGCAAGTCTAATAGCTCATGGTTATATTGCATAGAAAATTAATGTTACATATAACTCTAAATTCAAGTTTGCTTTCCTATCTCCTATTTATTTATGACAAAGACAAAGCTTTGGGAAGCAGAGATGAAAATATCCTTTGTAAGCAAGATCCCAGTTCAGCAGAGTGCTGGCTCACTGAGGCACTTCAAATTTGCCTGGTATTGTTCAGGCACCCAAACTAAAAGTGAAAACCACCAAAATTTTCAAAATGCAAGAGCAGCTTTCTCTAAACAAGTAATCCTACTGTAGATGGATCTTTTCAATTCAATTTCCAAGCAAAGCAATGTTTTGTGATTTAGTCCCACTAAACCTTAACAAAACAGCACGAGGAACGAATCTTAACTCCATAGCTGATACGGGCTATCAATATTAAAATAATCTGGCGTGAACTGGCTTGCTAATAAGCCAGCATTTCACAGATGTTGCAAAACAAACCTGTCTTAAATGTGTGATTTGTGGAGGATATAAAACATAAAAACTACAAAGCAAAAAAATGCTGTCATTGGCACAATAAGATTAAAAAAAACAATTACAAGGCTGAGTACATTAAATGAAACTTGGTGCAGTCACTCCTGACAGAAGTCCTACCGTTGGTAATTGCACATATTTGGACTTCTAATTGTTAAAAACATCCTACTACAAGTGTTTGATGCATCCTAGATTCTGCTGATGAAAAGCCATACAAAAATTCCCAACAGAAATCTCAGGTTTTATTTCAGCATGAGCTTCTGTAATATTTGACTCTTTGCTGCTTGCTCTTTTACTGTTTATTGCCTTGGGATCAAGGATCCATTTTGTAGTGGAAACAAATTCCAAATCATTGTTTGTGTGCTTCTTTACCATGAGAGAAATAGGAGCTTGTGCCAGAGTGGCTGAATCCCATTCTTCTCCCCAAATTCCTGATCCTCTGGGGATTCCAGAGCCACAATGTCAGATCTCGATTGTTTAATAGGGCTGCTGTTGTTTAACTATCATGTCTTTATTTTCCAGTCCCCAAAACCCAAACTGAACAAATTTGCCCAGCAAAGGCCAGCAGACAGATCCTGGGTGAGGCTCTCTCAGCAGATTCAACACTAAATTACACCTCGAAATGGATGTGGTGCTAAAGTGCTACAAATCAGCTGTCGTGAAATTCCAAAACAAAGCCATGCACCACCATTTAATTAATCAACCAGCCAGAGCCTCAATTTTACAAAGCAGAGCAGAATCTAGGAAGCCCTGCTTGTGCACTTTAGATCAAGCTGATTCACCTGAAGTAAGCGAGTACAGATCAAGCAGGCCGGGGCAAAGGGATGTCTTATTATTCAGTTAGTAAAAATATTCTTGCTGGTTCATACACAGCTCACTGGTATTTGCACATTCTTGTCTTACAGTGAGGTCTCCAGACATTTTAATAGATTTACCAAGAGTTACATGGCCACTGTCACATTCACAAGGTGACACCTGTGAGACACAAACCCGTTGGTGCTGCTGTTTCCTAGAGTGAACTTCGTGTCTAAACCACAGCTATGCCTTGCACAGCAAGCACTCAGGAAAGTCCTGTTTTCTCTTGGGGAAAATACATTTTAGTAACACAGTTTTCTACTATAAGCACCAGCACAGTTTCTGTTTGACGCCTGCCATCTCCAAAATCTGCGAAGAACATAAGCACCCAATTTTGAGGCAGTGAAAAGTGGCATTCTAGGGCTTGAGAAAAGTAGTTTCGTAATCTGTACATCTGAATTTCTGTAGAAGACCCTTTATGTTCCCTTCAAACACAGGCTGTTTCTTCTGAGCTTCTCAGGACCACTAGAGACAGATGTAGGCAGAGGTTTGGGGACCTGGACATTGGTGTCACCACTGACAACAACTCAGCCCAAAACCTTTTAGGCGGATAAATGAAAGCACAGGTGAAGTGTTTTTGAACTCAAAGAAATTGTCTGTGTGCCAAGTTAAGACTTGGGCTTCTGCGTGCTGCTGAACCAGGAAACTGCTTGGCCCTTTCACCGCTGCAGTTCGGAGGGAAGAAACTTGTCACCAATAAATGCCTATGGCACACCAGGAAAAAGTTACTACTCTTGTTCAGTGTCTTCAACAAAACAGTTTTGCTAGACTCCAGTGCAAATCAGTTATTCAGGCAAGTGAATGGCAGCTGGTGGGATCTCCTGTAACAACCCTCCTGTTCCTCCTAAATACACTGCGGAAATTTTTAATCACTGCTCTTAAAAAAACAAACTCCTTAGTGAGCCTTAAAAGAGCTGCATGTTTATGAAACGTCAAAAAAAAGTTGTCCAGGAAAACTTACCACATTTCATGTGAATTTAAGCTCTTCACGGTGTTGGTGACTGCTGATGTCAGATGTGTGTGCTGGTGTCACATCGCTTACGTGGCTTAACTTGGATTAAAACCTTCACAAGGCCAACACAGCTTCTGCCCCAGCTGCAGTGCCCACATGGCCCCTCCAGATGCCTCGCTCTGGTTATCTCACCCTGCTCTGATGAAGTGTGAATGCAGCAGACAGGACGACCACCAAAACCTCAAGACATCACCCCCACATCCTGAGAGCCAGAAAGAGGTGAGCACAACTCTGCTGTGCACCACAGAAACATTCCCGTGATGGGAATGCCAGACATTATTATTAATTAGGGTTGGCATTTTGTTGGCCATCGCATCTCAGGTGCCTCCTCCCTCTCCAGAGGCTTGATGCAGCAGGGCCACCACCCCAGGCTGCTCAGCAGTGGCTCTCTGGTGGCCTCATTAGCCGAGCTCTTGCAAGAGAAGCAGCCAAGCAGCGTCCCAGATTTTCAGGCACCAACTCTGACATTTATAAAGGACTTTCAGTCGCAACAAGATCAAAACCTCAGCATTCTTTCAAATCTCACAGTAACTCCCAAACACCCTCAGCACAAGGCTTGGGGGAGAAAAAAAACCCCACCAACAACTCACAACTGAAAATGATAAAGCTCTTATGAGATGAAACTGGAGGAATTATGGAATTTCTCCCCCACCTCCACCTCACTCTAGGCTTCATTTAATTTCTGCAACGTACTTTGCTCTTAGCGAACACTAATCACTAATCACATTACCTCCTGGTCAGACCTCATTTGCAATCACTGCAGTCCTTCCCATGAGCTCCCCCCGCCAGCAACTTACTCAGGTGCTCATGGCTCTTGTTGGACTCTCAACCATCTACTCCTATGATTATATTTAAATGTCAGTGCAATACACCTCCACTTGGCATGTTAAAGCATCAGCCTCCAGCCAAGCTTAAACAGAAATTGTCTCAGGGCTTGTAGTCTAAATTATTTGTTCTGAGTTGTATAAAGAGTCTGTTTTGTTTTATGGATTTTACCACAAAAACTATTGATCGAAACTAGGTTCTTCGTGTGCTTACACTTAGGAATTGCTAAAAGTGGGAGTCTCTCTTGGTCACAGCAAATCTTATAAACGGTACCAGTATAGAAAGACACACCAGAAGTTGCGTATTTGTACATGTCAAATTCTCAAGCTGTTCTTCATTAATAATTATCTATAAGAGACATAATGACCTATGGGTCTCTCCCTTCCCTGTAACCATACATTCCCTGCTAAACAAGTATTAAATGCTGCTTTTGCCACCTAAGAGTTTCTTTTATTCTAAACCCTGCTCTTATAAAATCTGGATAACTTTATCCCTGAGTAACATGCTGCAGCTTATCTACTGGCAATATTTTAGAAAAAAACCCAAACAGCTGAACACTTGAGACAGGCTGTGTTTCTTCTGTCTTGTTGTAACAGCTCTATTGATAGTTCTCACCCAGAGTAAGAGTCCCTGAAGTACACATGAAGCAAAGCAAAATGATAACATGAGTGTACACATGGACAAAAGGATTGATGAATTTTCTGGGTTAAAAGGTATACAGCCTTGTTACTTACTTCTCTAAAGACTTTGTTTTTATTTTCCTTTCCTTGATTCATGTCCCTTTACTTTTTTTTTTTAAACTTGTTTATTCCAAACATAAACCAGCTATTAAACCCAAGCTGTTCATAAATATACAATTGAGAACATTTCAACTATAAACAATACTTGGAGATTTACTCTGTGAAAACCATAAATGAAAAGCAAAGAGTGACTCTTCAACACAACAAAATCAGAGACAAAATAGGCAGGAAACAATTTTAAGAGTAAACAATAAACCACACATCACTATTCCAGACCTGCTTAATAGCATTCCGGGGCTTCATAAAAAGAAACGAGCATCAACCATAAGAGCAGATTTTTAATTAGCAAACTGACGTGTTCTATAGAACAGAGAGTCACGTTACATTGTGTTCAGAGTCTCAGGTGTGTTTATATGACTTACAAAAATGAAATCTTTCATTCAACCTCAGCTGGGCAACCGTATGCAGTATGAAATGCAAGTTTGTGTTTACATAGCTGAATTGTGATTAATGTGCACCATATGGAAGCAGGGGCCAGCCCCACTGAACAGGAACTCGGAATGGCTTTGTAACACAAGCAAAGTGGAGCTTGCTAGGGGATGGCAAAAAGGATTAAACCAGAATATCCACCAATGGGTTGGCAACTTCTAAAATAGCAACACTGGCAATTAGAATAAATACAAAATCAAACATTAACCAGGCAAAATAATTCTGCAAGCAGCGCTTATGAACGCGCTAGATAATTGGGACAGGTACTTAGGGCACGGGGATTATTTGTGGGTTTTCATTACTAGAAAGAATGCAAGCGATATTTCATGCAGCAAATTGCACAACCAAACTGAAAGATTAAGCTTGTAAATTAATCGGAACCAGGAATGCACAGGAATGGATAATTAATGCCTTGTTCAGGCAGCTCCTGGCATGACACAGAGCCAGCGAGCAGATCCTCAGGAGGTGTCTGTAACCCAGCACAGCTCTGGAACAACCCCCAGGGCTGAAAATAACTCTCCCTACTGCCCAAAGGCAGCTCCCATCTGAGCACACTCCTCCTCTGTGCCTGGCCATGGGGTTGGTACAGACAAGTGGAATAAAGGTATTCCCTGAAGGCAGCAATGGCATTTAACCAATACTACCCAGATTCTTAGTAGTCCTTGTGGCTTTGGTCCATTTTTGCCTATTTGGCCCTGATGCTGGAGCAGATGCAAATTTCTGGATTCCTGCTAAGTCTCACTAATTCGAAATAAATGATGTATAAACAGGATTGAAACAGCAGAGCCACAGACCATAGAATCTTCACCTCTGGTGTGTATCACAGAGAGGAGACCAACTCCAGTCTAGCGGCTCAAAAAGATTATTTTCTTTTATTTAGAGATGTTAGACAGAGAAGAGACAATGAAATTGTCACTTGCCAGAAAAATGGAAGCTGTCCTGCCTAACACCACCACACAGAGTCTTCCCTGCAACCATTCCATACAGGGAAATCAGTTTGGAGCTGCTGACTTCAAGACTGAATATATCCTACTGTATAATATGCCTAAAGCAACTACTTTTAGTGGAGGTATTTTTATTTGTTTCTTTTGTTATTTTTTTAGTAAGATAGGTAGAATAGAAGGCAATGACAAAGAACTAAATAATTAATAACTTCACTTTTCTAGCACTTCACGTGCAAAAGTTTTAAGTATATTAATCCCAAAAGAAGCGCAAAGTCCATGGCTGGCAGTCCTGAAAACTTTATGTTTGTAAGAGTCCAGCCCCAAGGGCTGTAAGTGAATTGTGTGGAGCTGGGCCAAGTTTCACTTTTTGTAAAACCACAGAAGTTTCAACTTTCCTGTCTCTTTTACAGCACTAATCACAGGTACAGAGCTGCTAAAAGCTGGATCAAAACCACAGGCACAGTATTTGACACAGGATCACTCAGCTTTTGGAGCTTAAAACCTTACTTAACCTGGGACTGAACAGCCCCTTTTTCTACAGAACATTCAATTTCTGCCAAGCTTGGCCACTTGAAAGGGTGTTACACACAGATGCACCATTAACAGTTTACTCATACAACACTTAAAAAAACACCCCAAACCCACCAAGAACAAGAAGCAAGCTCTAAAAAAAATGCACCAACAGCTGATGTTCACCTTGAAGGAATCTGCTTCCACTTGTAAGTCTCAATAAAATCTTTAAAACAGACTAAATTTCTAGAAGCTGAAACAGCCTGATGGGTGGTGCCCCTGACTGATTTCCTATAGGGTAGCTAAAGATTTCTTTTCAAGTACTGGTACCTGTGCAGGACTGGGTACCTGAGACACGAGGGCACACCCGGGGAGCATTGATGCCCCCTGTCCCCCTTCACCATGACATCCCAGTACCTGTGTCAGGTTTGATCATCAGGCAGATACTCTTCCATGGCAGCTGCAGAAACAAGAGCCTGGTTGACACATCCTGCCCAACCTGGGTTTGAATTATTCATCCTGAACTAAATGAGCAGCTCCCCAGAACAGGAGCTCTGTGCAAAGGGACTGCTAGAAGTTTCTGCTGTGGGCTAAACTCTTTGACATTAGCCACAGAGAAATAGGCCAAAAGGGCTCTGGCAATGGAAGAGACCTGGCAGCAAACATAGGAGACATCTGAAGTCCATGGGAAGTGGGGGATTGCAAGAGCCCGTTGATGACAGAAGCCATCAAGACCATCTGAATTGCATCAACAACAGAAAACTTGCCCATTTTGTCACAACTTCTACTTCAAACCAGTCTGCCAATTTCTTCTGCCAATACAAAATATTAGAGCAAAAATATAAAGGTCTCTCTTGTCTAAACATGGGTATTTGGGCAGAAGCTAAGTTATGACATCCAGTGCCCTGATACCCCTGTGGAAACAACACCCGTGGGG
This sequence comes from Dryoscopus gambensis, assembly GCA_013389985.1. NCBI lineage: Eukaryota > Metazoa > Chordata > Aves > Passeriformes > Malaconotidae > Dryoscopus > Dryoscopus gambensis. Next base: position 1,691,900 of record WEIT01042009.1, on the reverse strand, counting down.
CGCAGGGAAGGTCCTGTATTACCCAAACGCAGAGACGCAGGGAGGAAATAACTTGTGAAGAGGAACTTCCCCCAACAGAACCAATATTTTCTCATCTGTATTCAGGAAATGGAGCCTGATTTTTCAGAAGGGCAAGTCATGGTGGGTGTACTGAGCAGAGCTCAATACAGTGGGACAGACTGTGGTGTTCTCGAGCCTTTGCAAAGGGTTTTGCTCTGCTGAGCACGGATTTGAGCGTGACCATGAGCTCAGGACAGAGCACGTCGCTCACTTGGCTGCTGCTGCCTCCTCCACAGCCCTCTGGAAAGCGGGCAGGAAACAAGGCAACCCACATGGTTCACCCCCCAGCTGCTGAACCACCTTCTGCTCAGTCCCACAGCTGCTCTCAGGTGCTGCTGCCAAGCAGATTTACCCAACGCGGTGCTCACAGGACTGTACAGTAACGAGAGCAAAACAGGCTCTTCGTTTCAGGGATGTTTGTATGCTAAGGAGGGTGTAAAAGCATAAATCAGGCCAACAGACCTGAAAAAGTCTGTTCTGTATTCCTTCAATTCTCCTCGCCTCATTTTCTTCCCTTGCATATTTTTACCTTCTTTACCCTGCTCTGTTTGGAGCTCATCTAATTGTCACTTGAGATGACAAATGTCCTCTGCCTCAACGCCTCTTCCTCAGTAACGGATGCTTCCTTTCTGTATCACTCTGCTTGTAGAATTAATTTTCTTCATTAAGTGATGTCTGCATTTATCACTTCTTAACTTTTATTTTGCAGTTTTCTACCTCTTTTTCCCTGGCATATGTGCTTAAAAACCACTGTTCATGCTCTTCTTTTTTAAATAAATCAAGGCTCAAACATCATAAATCCTCCCTTTTTAAAAGCCCCAACTTCTGGTACTGTTGTTGGCTTTTCCTTTAACCTGATGGTTTTGCTATTTCCCATAAAATACAAACATCAATTCAGCCAGTCTTGGAAGAAAAATGAAGAATCTGTATTGATAAAAAGGTTTGAGGCCAGAAAGATCTATTCTGATCATTAGTTTGACAGCCCATTCAACACAAACCAACATCTGTCCCTGGGATTTCTGGCACGTGCAAATTCCATTTAAGAGCCACTTGGCTGCTTTTAGGTATGGATTTTCAATCTGCTGATCTGAAGTTGTTCATGTTAGAACTAAAAGAAACCAGCAAATATTACATTCCTCACTGTCTTTTGATCTGTTTTTTCTTTCTGTTTTCACGGCACCACTGTACCATTGAGTCAATGAAGAAAAACACCTAATTCTCAGCAATGATTGTGATTTATTCTTCTACTTTTGTTGTCAAAACTGTAACCAAACATTTCATCCACCATTTGATTTTAGAAGAGGCCAAAGACAATAAGCTGCCTCCTACAGCAAGAATTAGTGAAGGTGAAGTCTTCTTAACTGAATTAGGAAAAAGAATATTCTAGGATTCAACAGCATCTGCCAAAGGTTTTACCCTACTACCTCCTGTGACCTCTCTCAGCACCTGAACCCTGTTATAAATAGAACTTTCTTCTGTACCAAGAAAACATTTACCTAGGACATGAAAGTAATTGGCTTTTTTAACTGTTCTAAGTCTCTCTCTCCCTTTGCTTTCCTCCTCCAATTTTCAGCCATCAATACAGCAATGTCAGAAAAGCAGCAGAAAGCAAACACATTTCAGTGCCATGATATTTGGTGTGGGGGAAGCAAAATGCCATTTGCATTGATGGTAGTTGGGATTTCTTGGGAGTCTCCCATATAAAAGCTATCCAGGGTCAACACTACTTAACCTACAAATTCAAACTAAACAGAACACATTCAATCCGTTCGATCTACAGACCTTATAATATCTGACATCACCCATGCTAAAAGGGGTGTCCAATTAAATTAAGAGAGTGATTGTTTTAAGTCTGAGGAATTAGCAATCCATACTCTGGGAAAAAGGAGACAGAACATGTTCTCTGCAGAGAGCCAACCCTCAGGTTCATCCCTCTGCGAGTCACAGCACTCAGATCAGAGTCCCTTGGAACTCCTCCAAATCCTGGGAACGGAACCATGGACAGCTCCCTCAGTCTCCCACCCCACCGTGAGACAGAAATGGACAAAATTCCTGAGGCAGTGGCAAAGACTCAAGATTCATCATGCAACTTAATCTCCCTCTACATCTATAATGAAAATATCTCTATTTGGACAAGTCATTTAAACATCAACAGAGACAAAGAAGCCCTTTAGGAGATGAGTCATCTATCCATGGGGATTTATACCTTGAAATAGAAGTATTGTGCCTAAAGGAAGGATCCATTTCCACCCCTTGATTACAAAGGGATCTCTGTGAATAGGTCAAACTTTGAGATCCATAATTTAATGAGATACCTAAATTAATAAAATGAATCAAAATCAGTATCCAAGCTACTCACATATATTCAAAACAAACAGCTAAATCGCCCCAGAAACATGAAATAATTGGTTTAGTTATTCAGCCCACTTGGCTCACAGCTTTTCTCTATTTCCTGGGGGAATAAAATAACAGTAAAATATGATTCAATACATACTCCTACAGCCTCGGTGTGTGGTAGGCCTCTGTGCTAACAGGGTAGGTCACAGTACACCCAAAATGTCACAGCAAATGATCCCATGAGGGAATTACATGGGTCACAAAAGAAAAAAAGCCAAGAAAGGAATTTTATACCTGTCACTCCCTGTATAAAAACTTCAGACAGAGCAGACACTGTGCTACATACCCAGAAAAGAGAGGGAAATGAAAGGGAAAGGAGGGAAGAGGAAGCAAAGGGAGACTTGTTAGTCTATGAAATACAAGACGATTAAATACTGTCAGGCTTTAATCCCTGCTGACAAGCAGAGCTGCATGAGAGATATGGGCTGATTAATTATATGGAAAAAAAAAGGCTGTGACACAGGCATATGAGGCAGAAAGACCAAAGAGGAGGGATTTGTAATTTATTTATTTATTTATTACCAAATAAAAGGCATTAGCTAATGAAAGGAGAGTTGCTTGTCTGGATCTAAAACTTTCAGCCCTACTTCTAAATCCTAATGCAGACTCCCAGCAAATACTGGGGGAAAAAAGAGATCTCAGAGCTGAATTTGCTTTTCATAAAGGAATTGAAAGTAGGCCCTGTGTAAACCTTTCTGGTTTGTGCACTGGGATTTACTCCTAGTGGCAGCAAAGGACAGCTCTGGAAAGACTGGATCAACAGAGTGCAATGGCCAGTGGCCCAAGGGCCAAAGGGACTGAGGCAGGACAGCCCTCAGGGCCTGGAGATGGAAGAGAGGAGCAAGTGAAGGCTTTGACAAGCCAAAGTGTCAGGAGAGATGTAGTTCAGCAAGTATGGTCAAGGAACAAACAACTCTGATTGTCTTCTCCCTCTTTCGCATGACTATTCAATGTTCAGGGCTTTTACAGATTATTTGCTGTAGTAAGAGAATCTGATCACAGCATTATTTTCCTTTTTCTTTTCTTTTTTATGTAACAACCTCTCCTCCAAACACGAAGCATAGCATACTCCTTTTCTTATTAAAAAAAAAAAAAAGCCAGAAACCTGTTGCTTTGCTTGCAATCCTAAGCCATGGGCTCTGGCCACAGCTCCACCAAGAATTGTCTCCTGGGGGCTTTTCTCACCTCTGTTTGAGGCACCACTTTGTCTGAGACTTGGTTCTCATTTCACCCAGACAAACCCTGATGAAACTCAATCTCTTGTTCCAACATCCACAATTGATCTGGTATTTGGAAAGCTGATTCTGTTGGTTTAGCACTTGCTAAATAAATGGGGATTTAATTCTGGGCTTTCTGTAAACTAGGTCAGCCTAGGTCTGGTGTGGCACTGCTGAGGTGAGCTTTTGGCTTGTGACTTTGGAAAGATATGAGAAAACAGCTGGAAAAAAAGGGGGAGAAAAAGCAAAATAAAAAGGAAAGCACAGTTTTGTTCAAGGGTACAATCTGGTATACATTTGTTCAATATTCCCAGATATTCTAGCAAGAGTCACAGCTCATTCAAAGTATGTTATAGCTGAAAAAATGTAGGAGGCATTCCCATAGTTTGGGGAGAAGGAGAACTGACTGAGAGAATATCTGCTGCTGGCCCAACTCGAATGCTCCAACAAACTTTCCTGAATTAAAGCTAAAACCTTCAAGCAATTTTGGCTGCTGAGAGAGGTGCTGGAATCTTATCAAGCATCTTATCAGGAAAGGAACACATCCTAAAACAAGAAGCTGAATAACCTTTATGGTACAGCAGGCAAAAAAAAAGTCCTATATGGTTTTAAAATCTGAGGAGGAAGAAGCAGCTGTGCACATTCTCACTCACAATTTTCAAATGGCAATTTGTCCTGTCTGCAGACCCAGCATGGAGGTCCCAAGGATTTCAATGCATCCAAAACTCCCTCTCCTCCTGTGACAGAGGGATCACTGCATTCCTCCCCTACATTTCAGGGGCTCTCTGGCACTGCCTGTAAGAGGTGCCCTACTTTACTGAGGATTTCGGTTTGCTTTTTAAACAAGAGGTTTGCTTCAACATAATTTAGCCAGCAGAGATGACCAGGGAACCAAGAGGTGAAGAGTTCAAAACAGATTAAAAATCCAACTTTTCCTGAATCACAGCTTCATCTTTCCTCACTAAACCACTTAAAACTTTTCAGACACCAATTCCAACACCAAGAAATAGGAGAAGAAGGAAAAGCAAAGAGAAAAAATGATACAGTAGAGGGGAGAGAGGGGAAAACAGAGACAATCCATTATAGCCCCGTAATTTCATCCCGCAAAATTTCAGTCTGCATGCACCACCGATTCAATTACTGTACACAGCTTTACCCTTCAGCAGAACCAGAATTACAGAAAAACCCATTTTTAAAGGTTAGTGAGAGAGTTTTTCATTGACAGTGACCTGCTTCGATAGGGGCACGCAATGCAAGGCAGGAATTCATTTGCCTCACTCCTCCAACACAGGTATTTAAACTTGTTTTGGGCTGCAACTGAAAGACATTTGATGATCTTAATCTACTCCCCAGGGAGAGCAAAGCCAAGGAACAAACTCACTTGATTACCAGGTTCTGTGCAAGATACTGAAACCGGTATTACAAAGCACATTTTCCTGTACAGAGGAGCTGACTCCTCTGGCATATTTACGAGTACAGAAAAAAATTAGGATTCACAGCTACAGGGCTGACAGATCAAAAGCGGCAAATTTTAAGGCTCCCAGCACTTGGAACTCCACTCAAGGGGTCTCACAAGCTGTTTCTCCCACTTTACTCCCATTTCTTCACTGTTATTTTGGCAAATTGTGTTTATTTCAAGGCAGGTATTCGGGGCTATGCTGAACAATCCCAGTGCTGGATGCCAAATACACAACTAAAACATGTCCCCAAGTGCCACACCTACACAGCTTTTAGACACCTCCAGGGATGGTGACTCCACCACATCCCTGGGCAGCCTGTTCCAGCGCTGGACAATTCTTATGGTGAAGGATTTTTTCCTAAATCCCAACCTGAATCTCCCTTGGTACAAATTGAGGCCCTTTCCTCTCATACCATCATTTGTTGACTGATCCCCCCCAATCCCCCCCAAACTCCTTCCAGGCAGTTGTAGGCAGCAATAAGGTCCTCCCTCAGTCTCCTTTTCTCCAGGATAAACACCCCCAGCTGTACTAAATAAATTTGCAGTTCCTGTTACTCATGGAAAAAGTTTTGAAAGATTAAAATGCTCTAGAGGAGCTCTCCAAAGGGAGCAGCAAAAGCATCTCTGGTAGAACAGCAGCCATGTGGCTGCACTGAGCGTGGAAAGGACTGAGCTCACAGGATGCCACTGATGCCAAGAAAAGATGGAATTATTATCAGCATTTACATAATCAGCTATGCTAAGAGAGTTTTTATGCAAAAGCAGCAAAAGCACTAGTAATTGTATTATTCTAAACTTAAGTGATCTCAACCCAACATGGAGATCTCCAGGGCAATTTTTCTGTTTGTTTTTTTTTTTTTCCTTTAAATCAGCTGAATTATAGCCTTCCAAAAAACTCTGGGCAAACGACAGCTCATTCTTCAAGAAGACTACTGTACATGTGGATGGGTGAAATATCAAGATCATTTCCGTGGAAGTTATTCCCATTTCCCATCCTAATTACTGATGGATTAGTTAGCATCACTGGAATTACAGCAATTTGCCTAAGCAGCAGGTTTTTAAATAATGATGGAAATTGCATTCAGAAGCTGCTCTTCCACACATTATTTATACACAGTGTGTGTCTGTTTACGCTCCACGCATGAGCGGCTATTTTGTCCCTGAAGATCCACGATAACACGGTAACAAGGATCCTACAAGCACATACACACGTTCATCTCTTCTCACTTGCAAACATTTCCCTTTACAGGGCTATCACCACGTCTGCCAGCTGGTGCCCTGCTGCAGTTCACACTCCCGCTCGCCCTGCACAGGCACCTGCACGGCCCATGCAAGGAGCTTGCTCATTCCAGCAGTGTCAGTTCCCTCTCCACCTTCAGAAAAAATACAAAAAAACCTCATTCCACCTTCAGCGAAGGTGGGCTGGTTGGTTGAAACCCAAGTCTGATGCCCAAGCAAACATTTTTCATGATCCCCTTGATGCCTTGTTGGGACTACCTAAGAACAGAGGCCAGACAAAATTAAGAGAATAAAAGTGGTTATATTTACTGAAGGGCCTTCAGGTACCTTAGGGCAGTCAAAGCCCCCAGTGGCTGCACCCAAAATGCACAAGAGGTTATGGGTTTTCATACTTTTGTAAGTTTGGTCCATTTGCATATCGGGGGTTAATCCTCCAATTACATCTTCAGGTAATGAAGTCATTTACTCCAAGTTTGCTCCCCCCAGCTCACTGTTGTTTACATTTCTTGGGTACAGTACGGTGTCGCTGAGTTTCAGGCCTAGAGAGGAATCGTTTTGTCTGACCAAAATGGGAGAACAGTAGCTAACAGTCTATGAGTTTAGAGTTACACACCAAAGAATTGCAGAACTACAAATATACAAAAAATATAAAAGCTAAAATCCTAAGGCATCACCTTGCAAGCCACTGCTTCTTCCCAGGTGATACCATGCACCATTTCAACTGTTCTGAGATATTTTCCCTCTTCCCTCTTTGGCTGTTTCAGTCTCAGCATGGCTTCCAAAAGGCTTTGAGCTTTTTTTCTTTTTTAGTAATTCATTTGCACAAACAGAAACACTTTGTACTACACACAAGGAAGCCTTCTGGAATAAGCCAGGCATCACCAACTTGTCATGGCTATGCTGTTTTTAGCTGCCTGATTGCTTTTCCCCCTTCAAAAATAAACATAAATTATCTGGAGGAGAGAGGGAGATTTGTTTTCAAACTAAACCAATTTCTCCAAATCTCTGCCATCTGCAATCTCCCACTGCACCAGGGAAAGAGAGCAATGCTCAGGCTGTGCCCAGCAGGCTCCAAAAGCTGGGTGGGTACAGAACCAGGTGAGACCTTGGGCTCTCTGCCCATCCCCTCATCTCCACCAGCCCTGGACCAGACTGTGAGACCAAACTCCTGCAAGAAGACCAACCCTCACCTGCCCCGAGCTCACCCCTGCCAGCAATACCCCCTCTCTTTGACCAAATACTCAGCTTTTTGAAGCTTTTCCAAAATTCTGAAGTGTTCACTTTCACATCCATTTTGACCACTGTAAAAATCTCATTTTTATTCTCGTAGGAGCGCAGAATGACAACTGAACCTAAAATTAAACCATTTTCCCTCCTCATACAGTAAAAAAAGCTCAAGCGTAACACTCCTGCTCAGTCCAGAATGGTTCATTGAGCCTTAAAACCATGTTGGTGCCACGGCTGGGGCTGTCCATGGCCACCACCCTGAACTGGGAGAGGCTGGATGTGTAACCCTTGTGTCTGCTTGAGAGATGAGGTCAAGGAGAGATTAACAGTAATGCCACAAAGGGAAATCAGCCACTAAACTCCTGCCCAAAGCCTCAGGGAACTGGGTGATTAATGCTTTGAAAATCCTCCTCACCAATCAAGGGCTATTCTAAGGACCAAGATTGGTTCAAAACACCTGCAATTAGAGGGAAATTTATATTCACTTATTTGGGAAGCAGGTTTGTACTTGTTGAAAGCTCAGAAAATGATCTATTTTTACTGTTCTTGTATTACTTCCCTTATTTTTCTTGGAAAATGGGCCCATTTTGAACAGCAGCAATGCATTGTTCCAGGATGGAGCAATATGAAAGAACAACATCACTGCTCCCATTTCACAGGGGCCACAACAGGAGGCAGCGAGGGCTCTGAGGGCACCTTTCCTGCAGTGGGAGAGAGGATTACATCCTGGGAACACAGAGCCCCTGTTCCAGCCGCAGCTAATAAATAATACTCTTACATATGTAGGCAGCAGGTACAAAATCCTGGCAGGAGTCCTGCTGTGGTAATGCCCAGGTGTGACAGCAAACCTGAACAATCGCTTAGCTTGGGATGTAGAAGCAACAGGTCCCCAGTTCAGTGCAGTATTTCAGCAAGTTTGGTAAAAACACCAGAGACTGTTTGAAAATAATTTTGCTTGTCTCCAGAAAAAAAAAAAATAACCAAACCCTTTTGAAATTAGTGCATGTGATGTCAGGTTGGTTTTTTTTTTCAAAGGGGTAACATGACAGCTGTGCTGGAGATAATCAAGAAACCCCGGGGCAATTATGTTTTAATGCTGTGACAGTGGGGATATTTAGCAGCCTCCTCATTACAGCCACAAGATTCTTGGCAAAGCGTTCGATAATAAGGAACATGGGATATGATCATTTTTTTGGAGAATATTTTAATGCATTTTTTTTCTGTTGCTTGAAACAACAGCACCCTATTCCATGTGAAGCAACTGTTACTGAACTAGAAGCTCCATTAGGTAGAAAAAAGGCAGTTTCGTAGACTCTTCTGCCTCATACAAACTAAAGAACAAGCATGACAGCAGGCACCGGTACAGAGGGTACTCTGATTTCTCTGCCTGATGCTCTTTGGTGTCTCCAGAGTGGCCCCTGACTACTTCACATCTGGAAAATTACTAGTCTTCTGCAAATCCCAAGTAAGGGTGAGGGAGTGCCCCTGCAAGGATGGAAAGTCTGAAGCACAGAGAAGCCAGGAAATTATTCTCAGAAAATACATTCCAGAAACAGATGCTCAACCTGGGATTGGTTTTTCCACTCTGTTATTTTCTTCTGTGGGCACACTGCAACTTCCTGTTTGTTCACAAATATTTATGAGTGTGTCCTCTGTGAAAATTGAACATTCAAGGTCTGCTTGGAGCACATTCTTGTCCTGAGGCAAGGCTGTAGCTTGGGCTGCTACAACAACAAGAATGCAATGGACTTCAGTACATCACATCTCACCTGCGAGCTACTCCCTGAGTCTAAAAGCTCACCTAATAATTATTAAAGTCATTAAAAAAAGAAAGTACATAATGAAATGTACTTTCATGATACCTCAGAGCAGTTCAGCAAAGGAAAGGTTTGGGCATTCTGACAGCTCCTGACGTGCTGCTCATGACAATGGTACAGCTGAGGGCAGAACTGCCATCCACCCACTCCCTGCACACTTGTGCTCCTCATGCAAAATGCACGTGGTCTTGCCCTCCTTCTTACACTTTTCCTTCTCCAGTTCCATGAGAATCCTTGTTCTCCAGTTACTTGAATCCTTGATTATTTCTCATAGTGGTCTTGCAGAAAGGGAAACTGGAAGAACACGAGTTACTGGTCAGGGGGATCGTGCCTGAGTGATGTGCTGGGGAACTGGGAGGGGGCAGCACCCCAGCCCTGCCCACTGCAACGCCCCTTCCTCCCCATCCCTTCCCAACTGCAGGAGCTCAAAATCAGCTTCAGCAAGTCTACGCTGTGGAATATAAAGCAGAGCAGTATCAGCTTCAGCAAAAGGTCTACAGCACCCAGCAAAGCACCAAGGGCACAGAATCCTACCAGCACACCTCACCTGCTCCAGTGGCCTGGGACTTCCAGATCCAGAGCCCCAACCAGCCCCAAGGGCTTCCAGCTCTCTTCCTTTTTCCCTGAAGGGCCCCCACAGCAGCACAGAATGCAAGCTCCAGCCAGTGCTGTTTTACATTCAATTTGTAAATTGACTACTCAAGGCAGAGAAGAATCAGCTTTCTTTAGCAACCAAAGGTGAAGTGATGCTTCATTTCCAGTTGTGCAGCCTCCTTCTCTTAAAGCTGCCCATGCCACACGAGCCTGCTCCCCTGTGCCCTCCCTTCCCATGAAGCAGATTACACATTCCCACACCCCAACCTGCACTGCCTCAACACAGACAGCACCAGATTTCCTGCCACAGAGGGAAGGGGAGCAAAATAAGGACTTCATGTTCTCAGTCTTCCCTCCTGGTTCTGTGCTCAGACTTTGTGCCCGACATAGTCTGGTTTTATATGCAGGTCACTCAGTCATTCTTCTCACATGTACATCAGGTGCTGCTGGAAAATGTGGCCATTATCCATCAAGTCCTTACCTTCAGCCAGCTTCCCGAGGAAGAGTAATAGATGCACTTGTGTTGTCACATCATTGTCCGAAATGTCAGGGTAAAAAGCCCTGAGCACTAACAACTCTCTAAGGAAATCAGTTCTTAAAAAAAAAGCAGAATAGAGAGAAAAAAAGAATGAGAGGGACAGAAGAAAAGTGCAGAACTTCCCTTTTCATCAGTGGTGACTTAGACAGGGAAGTGCCCTGACCTGCTGTATGCCAGCCAAGCACCCACACTGAGGTCTGACTTCCACTGAAGCTTACATTTTGTCTGGATGAAGCAACATGTGCACATGTTGGTTTCAATTTCCAGTATCCAGGAACAGTCTTCTCTTTGGACATCATACATTAAAAGAGATGTATCAGTTTGAAGGGTGAGAGTAATCTCATCCCAAGGCACTTGTGTTAAGATTCAAGCAGCATGGAGAGGTGATAGTATCAGGCAGTGCAAATCTTCATAGACAGTAAAGGGAAAGGGGGAAAAACAGAAAAGAGAGAGATGAAATCAAAGATGACAAGAAGCAGTAGTCAAAGTTAGGAGGAAGAGGAGGTCAGGCACCCAAACTAATCAAGGTGACATGATGATATTTTCCTGGTGTGGTCAATCTCTGATCTGCTTTTAAAGTATTTGTTAAAGTTAAGTGAGAACCACGCAAAGCTTCAAAGCTTTTAAAGGCAGGTAAAACACAGACATGAACAAAGGTATTTCTTTGCTGAAATGTGAGGAAGAAAAGGGAAGTGAAATGGGAGGCAAAGCATACCCTGTCCTGAACAGCCTGAAGCTGAATTTTTTGACCTCTACTCACCAGTTCCTAAAAAAACCCTGACCTGGGACTACAAACCTTGCAGAGGAGTTTCTGCCATGCCTGGAAGGCTTATGAAACTTATGGTGCCTATTTTTGCATTTGCAGCTGCAAGTACAAAATATCAGCACCTTGAATGACAAAGATAAGGTGCAGTAAATCCAAGAGTGCTTTGCCCATTCCATTCTCCTTGAGTGCCTCTTTTACACAAGCCCTCATCGCAGCACAGTCAATACCTCCAAGAAACATGCTCATAAAAAATGGGAAATTAAGCCAAAGTTAGACAAGACTGCAGGAATCTGTCTCAGAGATAACAGCACCAGTTCAGTCGCCTGCATGAGATGCACCCCTTCCCTCTCCAGACTCCAACAGGAGAGGCATGGCCACACTCTCACCATTACATCCTACCTCCAGTTCCTTAATTGGGCTTGTGGATTACTAATAAGTAACTGATACACAGGAAACGAATGTGAAGCCACCACTGTGTCTGCTTCTGCATACAAATACCGGCGGCTGAATGCGCAGCAGCAGCAAACGCTGCAGCCCTACCATTCCTATGGCATTTCCAGTAGGAACGTGCTTAAAATATCTCAGCATGAAGTGTTTCACTTTGTACAAATGATGCTGGCATGATTGCTCAATGCCTTTTCAGTGAGGAAACTGCAGAGTGCTGAGGGGGTCAGATAAAACCCAAAGATAACGTGTTATGCAGACACTACTCTGGATGAATATCAGGAGAAGAGAGGGAGTTTAAGGGGCAACACAATAAGAAATCAAGATAAAGATTTATTTTGCGGCACACAAAGCCGAGTACACAGCTCTCGACGCATTCAGTCTCCAGGAACAATCTTCCTATTTTTTCCCTGTGAGCCAAAAAAAGTCCCCAAATTAACCTCTGTGCACAGCCTAAATTCGTACTTAGTGCCAACTTTGCGTCTGTATCAAATTCCTCCACAGCCTAAGATGCAGCGCTGTAAATAGGCTCATTCTCGTTATTTTATCAAACTGCGTTAACTTTCTCTCTGCAGCATCCTCCAGGGCTGGCAACACAGAGACGTGCAGGAAATGTAAATCACCCCCCTTTTGATACGGTAACCGTGGCAGTGAATTGCATCCCAGAAATCAGCTCAGGATTATAGCCGAGAACTCGCTGAAAGCACTTGTCTGTGGCGTGGTGCCAGGAGGGGAAACTTCAGCTGGCAGGTCAGTGTGACATGGGCTCAGGGCTTAGGAAAGAGGAGCAATATCCAACACCCAGCTACCTGGGGCTGTGCAAACCCCAAAGCCAGTAGCCTCAGGGTCAATCTAGAATTAAAAAATGCAAACAGGTGCTAAAAACAAGTGTGTATTTATGTATGCAAATACATGGGGGAGCTGGATTAAATATGAATAAGCACCTAGGAAAGCAACAGCCAGAGGCTGTGAGATAAAATCTACCTGCCAGACAAATACAGATGTGTGTATATATATATAAAAACAACTACACATCAAAAAAATTGCATTTCCTGTGCTGACCTATTTGTGGTTACAGAACATTATGACAATAATTATAATCATGTATCTTTCATTTAAATAATGTTTTCAGTTTCAAAGATTCAGAGGATGTTGGAATGCAAATAACGATAATCAGGACGTGAAAATAATTGTTTTCCTAATGCCTTATTTTTCATGTGCAAATGCCACTGCTAACAGCTCCCAGCATTAACCCTGGGCCAGAACCCCACAGAATTCGGTAGCACACAAACACAAAAAGAAAAAGCTGCCTGAACCCTAAGGAATTTGCAGCTCTAACAGCAAAGAGGAAGCAGATGGGTATAGACAGAAATAATCAAGAGGTAGTAGTTAACAAGGCAGGAGTTAGTCTCAGCAAACCAAATCCCTGATTGCTGTGAGCCTTGTACAGGCACCACAACAAAGAGGAGTTTTGATCATCAGTGCCCTGCAACACACGAAGCTCTGCACATCCTTCATCTCCACCGCTGTGCTCCATCTGTTGCCTCCACACTTGCTGGCAAATCCGTGTCTCCTTCTCCCACTATACTTAGATTTTTCACACAAAAGCTCCCTGGGCCAAGGACTGTCATGTACGACCTCGCTCCCCAGCACTGAGCATAGTAGGGCTCAAACTAGGGCCACAGAAACAGATAAAACCATTTAGGAACAAAATTAATAATAATTTTAATTAATAAGTAGTCCAGCAGAGTATGAGCATGGGTGCACACAGGCCTAAAGTCAAAATTAACACACATAAGCTCCAAGTAAAACAATGGAGGCATCTGAGCAACAGTGCCTTCTGACGGCTCTTACTGAGTCCTCAATGCCTCCTGCTCCCAGTATGACCCGTGCAGAGGACAGGAACAGCAGCTGGCACATCATGATCTTGTGAAACTGAGACACCATCAGTCAGTGCATGGACTACGCCCAATCTCAGCTGGGATCTCCAGAGGCACCACACTTCTTACCACAGTAATCAGAACTAGCCCAGCAGACAGATAGCTGGGTGGTTATGAGAAACAAGAGCCACACAAGTATTTAAAATGTTCTAAAGCAGTTCTTTTTTAACAGAGATAATGTCTGCAGGAAACAGAATTCCTGCCAGAAGGTTTTATTTCAGAACATTTGACTCAACAACCTGCTTATTACAACACCTTCAGACTAACTTTAGGCAATGAAGTATTTCATCTGTATATTAATTTCAAACCTGTCTTTCATGATACAAGACTATTCCACATGGCTTTCAGGTTCTTAAATTAAATGCTTAAAAGTCACGAGGTGGGGAAATAAAAGCCTGCTCTACAGCACCTTGTCATCCCCTCCTCATGCCCAACCAGACCTGCATTGCAGGGAAGTGCTCCTCTTCCAGCCTCCACTTCCACACTGACCTCCAAGGGTTAAACAACAGGCATATATAATTTTTATTATTTTGTGAGTTTGTTTTTTTATTGCACATTCTTTTTTCCTCCTTGGGCACCTCCCAGAGATCAAAAACAACAAACAGAAAATCCTGTTTGGAGTCCAAGTTCACGGAGCCTTCCTTCTGCCCAGTTAGGTGTGTTCCACATCTGTTAATTACATTATGTTTTCAGTAAGATACAGTGAATGCAGGGTAGGAAGGCAGTTCCTACATAAAGACGTGTTCAACAAAGTGTCAGCTTCCACTTCACACTTTAACGTCCAATGTGACACTTTTTCCAATGCAATTCAAACCTCAAAAGTGGTAAAGAAAAGGCATGTAAATGGACCTTGCCTGCACTTTAAATCACTGTTAGCAAATCTTAATCTCTTTAAGTCTGGTCATTTAAAATCAGGCCTATTTAAGTTGCAAAGGTGGGTCAGGTTTTATTGATCACCCCTAATGCACTCTTAAAAAAATGAGAGCAGAGAGATACACAGCTCGGTTGCTGGAAAAATATCTGATAATACTTACAGCCTTCAAGCCATGCTGTTGTAAATTTGATTTCTATACGCACCAGAATGCAGGCTACAGGCTTGCCAGTTCATAGTGGAAACAGAAAAGAAAAGCCCTGTCACAGAGGAGGTGGATTACTCTTTGCACTGACTGAAAGCACAGCTATGAACTTCTAGAATACAGGCACAGCAGCCCAAGCCCATTCAGTTCTTAGTTATCATTCCTCAATCTTTTTTCAGTGCAGTATTTTGTGCCTGGGTTTCGTACTCTGAGTACAGACTATGTCCTGCGTTTTGAACTACAAACAACTGATGACATTTTTCCAGCTGCTATAGAAATAAGGTGGGTTATTGTTGTTTCTATTATGGCATCACCTGGAGGTGCTCATAATTAAGAGTTCCTTCTTCTACATCTCTCAGAGAAAGACCAGAGGAGAAGCAGATTTTTAATAAAGAAGAGCAGCATTTTCCACCCACATGGACAAGCTCAGATCAAGTACATTGCAAGGTCTAGATAGTTCTACTCGATACAGCTTTTTGCTTCCTTACTCTGCCTATTTGTAAAGGATTTCACTTATGAACCACAAATCAGAACAATGAGAAGTATTTTTTCATGCAAAACTAAACATGATTTTCACTTTTTTTATTTTTCATGCCGTGCTAAAATAAAACCACAATGAGTTCCCAATTGAAACCTGATATACCACTCTCATTGCAACTAATATATACTCATTCTGGTGGCCTGAAAGAGATTCTAAATGTAGCATTTACAGACAGATAAAAAACCCACTGCAGTTAATATACAAGAACAGACAGGATTTCCACGGTTTAGTCTACTGCAGACTTCTCGTGCAACTCAGATGAGTTCCTTAATCAACCTTTACACCAGGCTTCCTCCTCCACCTAATGAACAGGTGAGCTGCAGAAATGGATCACTGCCTAGGACATGCTCTGGAGCTACACTGTCAAATAGAAGACCTAAATAGGATAAATCCTCACCAACGACTTGAGGCAATTATCAAATGTTTATTAGCCTCCAAAGTGAAGGCTAATAAACCTGCTTATTTTAG
The DNA here is from genome assembly GCA_013389985.1 of Dryoscopus gambensis. Taxonomy (NCBI): domain Eukaryota; kingdom Metazoa; phylum Chordata; class Aves; order Passeriformes; family Malaconotidae; genus Dryoscopus; species Dryoscopus gambensis. The sequence continues at coordinate 1,676,117 of WEIT01042009.1, read as the reverse complement.
CAGATAAAGTCAAATTACCTTGACTGAAGTTGGTAAGTGTTTGAAGATTAACAGCTCTGGCCTCATATGCTTTTAGTTATTGGTGATGAAATGTCAGCTCAAAAAACTGAAAGATACTTCCTAGTTATTTAGGCAATGTGAAAACTGGGCAGTTATTTTCCAGGAAACATGGCCTGCCTGACAGGTTTTAAATGAAGAAAAGTGATATTATTACAATTATCATTAGAAGAAGATGTCCCTCATCAAAATGTGTCTGGATTTTAATTGACAAGGTCCAGGTTAATGCTGTGAAAATGCCAATGAAAGCAAAGCCTGTGGCTCAAACTAATTGTCAGCACTGAGCAACCTCCACCTCTAACCCACCACAGATTTATCACTCTGTGCAGACTGTACTCATGACAAGAAACGTTTGAATTAATCATTAACAACTAGAAATTCCTCCCAGACAGAAAGCAAGCAGAGTGCAGGGCTGCCCATCCCCTTGCTCCCATGTTCCTGAGCCAAGGAGAGGTGCCAACAAGCCTTCCTAAGGAGAAACAATTTTTCTGTTGTTGTTTTGCCCCCTTTTAAGAGCATTCCAAGGGGAAATTTCCAGTGATCCTCTCGGTTTTGGTGTCACTCCCGAGGTCAGCGCAACAGTGCCGAGAAGGACTTACAACCTCCCTACTTCAGTCATAAACTCAAGGACACTTTGGGAGGTGTTACCCTGCATTGCCAGCCAAGCACCACCTCTCCCACCCAATTTAACACATAAAATGCAAAGCGGTTTGTAGAAAACGTCCTGAATTCTCTTTATTTTATTTATGTTTCTTCTATCCCAGCATGCTGATGCAGACCCACCAGAATACGACTGGGCAGAAGGAGAGAAGCTGAGAACATCCAGTACCTGACAGAAGCACAAGGTCTGCCAGGGAAATGGCACAGTCCTAACCCTCATGGTGCCTTTTCATTCACAATGCTTTGATTTTCAGCTTCTCCATCCATGTGGGTGATGGCATCACAACACAGCTTGAGTGCACATCAATTTGATGGTTCCCCAAGCCCAAGTCTTTATACAACATCTAACATAAAACTGAAGTGTTCCTTCTCATACAGCATTGAGACTGGAAAGCACAACAGCACTGGGAAGAAAGGACGAGGGGAATCTCCACAAAGATCAGGGACCACTTCCTGAGGTGGACAAAAAGGCATCTGGCCACTAATGTCAAAACCATCAAGCTTCTCTGGAGGGATATACATGGAGCTTACCCCACTTGGTAGAGAGAGAAAAAAAAATAGGTAAAAAAATTCTCTGTGTTTTCCTGGAGAGTCAGGAGTAAAAAAATAGATGGTATTTGGTGCTGTGAAGGAATAAGACAAAACTTTGTTTAGAGGAGGCCAGTGCAGCAGGGCCTCTGCTGGCCCCTTCCCAGTAACTGGGAAGCAAAGATTGAGGGGGTGTCAACTCATCAACAGAAAGGCTCCTTCCTTTTATCTCCAGCAACCCTGCCTTTTTGGTTTTTCTGCTATCTATATATTCACCATAGAAACTACAAGCTGGAAAGTTCCCATTAAACAATGCCAACAAGATCTCTCCATTCACAGCTAATGCTTGGCTGCACACATTCCCTCTTATTTCCAAACATTTTCAGTATGATTCAGCTTCCCTTCATTAGATATTCATAATTATTTGCTGCACATCTAAACCTGTGCAATGGGGTTTTGCTTCCAAATAAAGTCCCCTGGCTGCAAAAAATCAGCATGACAGCACTAGAAAGAAAGTAGAATTTGTGTCAATCAGGAGTAGAGCTCAGGAAGAGAAAAGTAGAAGCCACACCATCATGATTTGAGTCAGTGACTTCTACCAGGCAGCAATTTGACCCTTTACAAAATCCTATGTACTTCTTAAGAGATCACCCCTCATTTAACCATTAAATTGGTCAGCAAATGTGACAATGATTTTCATAATAAAAATCCACAAAGTGGAGACTTCTGGTACCTTAAGTGAAAACTTGAGCAGCCAAAAGGGTTTTTCTGGTTACAGAAAAAGTCTCTCCATAACGCCTCACACCTGTTACTGTTGGAGCTTTGCAAGGCTGCTTCCATCACACCCTCCATTACCCTTTGGACTAAACAAAGGCTTCATCGAGGAAAGTGACACCAAATGCTCATTTCTTTAGCTCAGCCCCAAATAGCCGCTTACAAATTTGTCAGGGTTTTCCAAAACCCCACATCTTTCAGACTCTTTCATATATCCTGAAGGGCTCCCTAAGGAAGGGGATCTTTAGCACTTAGATTGGGCAGTGCTCAGCTCAAGGTAGTAGGACCCAGTCTTCATTTATGAGACCAGAACAGCTCCTGAACTACACATGGTGCTGGGGCTTCCAGCAATGGCCTCTGATCCTTAAGACAGAAGTTGTCCAGGGACAGAACTGCTCCTACAGGTAATTACATTCCCAGGGCTGCCTGGTGCCTGTCAAACTCTTCCCCCCTCCAAAAACTCCAGGCCAGTTTTTGAGGATCATTATGAAGTAAATACGTCATCCTGAAGGATGAAAAGATAACACCCTGCAGCTCATCTGAACCTGAACACTACCGAGTCACCACTACACTGAAACACAAAAACATTGCTCCCTGACTGCACAGGGGACATGGGTGACTTCCCCATCACACACACGAATCTGTATCAACTTGGATGCACAATTAAGCCAAACGTTCATCCAACAAAAGGTAAAAAATTACTCCTTGGGTGGTATCACGGCTAAAAGCAGAGCAGTAAAGGCTCCAGAGCATCCTGCGTGATCAGTCCCATATGAGACATTCTCCACTAAGCTTTGTTCTGGCAGCATTCCCACTATTTGAGGAAGGAAATGCACAGCTGGATATAAAGCTTGGAATGCAGAACTGCCTTAACTACACGGCAGGAGGATGCCAGTTCATAATTAATTTTCCACATCAACTGTTGGCTGCCCTCCTCTTCCTCTCTGCTAGGCTGCAAACTGTCAGTGGATACTTATCCAAAAGCAGGCCTGCCACAGAGCAAAAGGCATGATTATTATTAGCTAGTATTTTACAGTGCATGCTAGCCAAAAATCAGAGGTAAGTGAGCCTGGGCAGAGGGAGAGCAGTACCAGCGCAAAGGCAGCCCTGCCAGAAGCTGCTTGTCCTCTGAGAGATGCAAAACCAAAGGGATAGAAAAGCAGGATGAAGAGAGCAAGACAGATAGGAGAGGGTTGCAAAGAGACAGAGTGTTCTCAGACAAAGGTTTTGAGCCAGCTAATTTCATAACATCTGCAGCCCAAAGAAACACAGGCCCTTTTCCACCCTGGCTGGACTCTGCCTAAGACATGGCCCATGGGCTGCCAAGCAGGGGCTCCAAACTGCTTTGTCTTCTGACAGAAAGAACATGTGCCCCACGCAGAGCCAGCATTTCCCATTCCTCAGTCTCCAAATCTCTGCACGACTGGACTGCAAAGTTATTACAAGGAGGTTGCCGGTCCTCGCAGGAGAAAGGTCTCCAGAAGAAAACAAACCCCAACTTCATCACACTCTCAGAAGAACCACTACAAACATCAGAGGGCAGAAGGCAGAGCCACAGGCTACCAGCCCAGGATCAAGGCCATTTGTATGACTTCAGACAAATCCACTGACTTCTCAGGACTTCAGGAGTACAGGTAAAGGACGATTCTATTATTGCTCTGTGATTAGTATCTTCAGAATCTCATGTTAGTTTTGGAGTTTCTTATTTTCTTTCAGAAATTCAACTCAGTTCTGCCGCTGCTATCAGCTTTTTAATTCATTTTACAACAAGATATTTGTTATCAGAAATTGTGCTTTGATATGTGTCAGGTTGATGGATTCAATAAAAGCCCTGTCAGGAGAAGCTGAGTGAATGGGGCTGCAGAAGTGGTGTCATCAAGGGAATTGATACCTTAAGAGCCAGTCTGCTGATCTTGCAACAAAACCATGCAAATATAATAGCTGTTTTATTTCCTCACCCTGGCAAAACAGTCCAGAGAAACACTAGAAAACATTTGCATAAGTGTTACTCATGCAAACAAGCTCAGCCTGCTCCCTGATAAAAAAACATCTGTAAAACACGATCCTGCATGCTGTCCTCTTGTCCTGTTTGGTGTGCAAAATTCAATCCAGGAGGAATAAAGGCTTTTATCAAAAGAAACCTTTTAATATAATTTTGGGAATTCAAGCAGCAATTTGGTTGATGCTCCAACCAAAATTTTCCCTAAATAATGTTGGAGGACAAATTTTCAGACACAGCCACCTGCACCCCTCAGCAAAGACACTGAAAAGTTGCATGAGGGTCCGACTGTGACAGCCAAACCCACAGGCATATAAAATCAGGGTTTTTTTCTGATTTAAGAAATGAAATCATATAACAAACAAGAAAAAATTGAAGAAAGAAATAATATGTTTTTATCAGACCACATAATAAAATGAATGAGAAAAGGAGACCTGCCCACTGGTCTGCTGTAGGTCAAGCAGGGCTTGAAGTCTCTGCTTCACCTGATCAGAGCATCGCAGCTGCAACACCACCCCTACATTGGCCTGTAGCACAAAGAGATTTTTTTAACTGGAACTGATTTACAGAACATCTGGAAAAGGAAAAAAATGTGATGTTGAGATTCAACTTGTAGAAAAGAAAAATAATATTACTAGTCTAAACAAAGCAAAGGGAAAAATTCCACAGCAATTAATCTCAAAAAGGTGAATTACATTGAGGATTTATGTTCATGTAATGAAGACAATTAATTGCTACGAGAGCGATAAAACACATTAAATGAACAGGTTTTTTCCCAATTCTACTTGCAAGATAAAATTTATTAACTATGTTTAATGGCTACTTAAAAATTTCTCTTACATATTTATTAAATGTGCCTTTTCAGCCGAGCAGAGCATTTCACTAACTGGATTCTACTAATCTAACAATGAGCAATTTCAGAAAAAAAATATTACTCTGCATGTTATCTGCAGATCCATTTAAACTAATTCCTCATCCAACAAGATTACCATCCAATAAGATTACCATCAGCACAATTTCATAAATGTTGCTAAAAGGGAATCTGCTTGTCTCACGTGAGCAAACACTGCTGCAAAGATGAATGAATTCAGGTTACATTATTCGAACAGATGTTTCAGTTTTCAGTGGAGATAGGGAGGGAACGTTGAGTCCTGATGTCATTTAGTGTTACTGTAATCACTTAATTAAAACCTTCTCTACTTGGGAGAGCAGGACACATGGAAGAAACTGGAATAGGTGGGAGCAGTGACCTCAGAAGGATCCACATCCAAATCTTGTGCTCAGCCAGGGCTATCTGTTTGCCTCCAGCTGTGGGCATCAGATGCAGCTTGTGCACTTAAGACTGCCTGAAAGTCAGGGACAGATGTTTGCCACTTAAAAGTGACCTAGAATTGACTCTGTTTCTTATTCACCATTTACAAAATGGGGATAAGTAGCACTTCTATCTTACAAGGGTGTCATGGGAACAGATGAAGTTGATGGCAGTCAAGCACTCTGGAAATGACGAGTCCCTGAGAGGAAGAGAATCAATAAAGAGAGGCCTCAGCTACTTAAGCGAGCAACAACAGTTTGGCCAAATCTTTGTATTTTAGCCCAACCTTCTCAACCTGCAATGTTCTTAAAGATGAAGTTTCCATAAGCATGAGATTCAAATAAGAACCAAGTTTTTGATCTGATGGTCACAAAATAAAATGCAAAAGTATAATCAAAGTCCAACCGAAAGTTTAATGCCTAAATAATAGTTTCACACGAATCAATTGTATAGACCTTAGAGTGAGAGTTGGACTGACTCAGAAATGACAGGGGAGCTCATTTACCACTCCCCTTGTCCAAGGCAGGAGCAGCACCACAGTCACACCAGCAACCAACATCTCTGGAGCAGATCCTCGCACGCCCTGGGACCCCCTGGGTACCCAGCAAAACACACCCTCATTGCAAGGAAGATTTACATGTTTCGACTTAGAAATCTCAAACCCAAACAAGGGTTTGAGATTTGCTGTAATTTCTACATTTTGACAGTGCCCAAATTTTCTCTGCAAGAGTCAAGAAGCTCTCTTGATTATGAAATACCTCTCCTACAACCTTCCCTTTAAAGTGTTATAATCACAAGAGCAGTAGCTTGGAAATAAACAGAAGTGAAGAGGATAATAAAGGCGGGAGCAATGTTTAACAAGCTCCTCTTCCAGAAACCAGGTGCCACCAGAGCAGGCAGACAAGCAGAGCTGTGCTGTGCTGTAATGACGGGAACCTCGCCCTGGCAACCGTGCTGTTTTGTTGAAATTCCTGTACAAATTAACAGCACATGCTGTGGTTGGAACAGACCTTTCTTGACCCTGAACATTTAAAAGTTAAGCATCCAATTTAAGCTATTCCAACCAACTTTTCCCTGCAATTGCCAGACACTGGCAGAACTCTGCTGGAGCATGAGAGTTTCAGCCTATGATTTCCAGAGGTAACATGACAAGTGCAACCAGATCAAAAGCAGAGGAACTAATGCACACTCACCTGGATGCATCATGGTTTATTTTAGGGAGTTTTAGGAAAGTCTTGACTTCTTTTCCCTGCTTCTCCACTAACACCAAGCGCAGGTGTTATATTGCTGCTGTACTTTTCTCAACAAGATTATAGGGCTGGTTCAGTCATACAAAAGAAGTCAATACCCATGTGTTAAATGAAAAAGGATAGTATCACCTCATACCATTCTACTGGGATCTGGGAGCCATAGCTTTAAATTTGTTAAGCTTTCTTTTTTAATCAGAAAACTTTGCCTTCACAGAAATAACTTGATGTAGGTAAAAGAAGCCACAGAATCAGAGACCATATTACCCTAAAATCTCATATAGCACCATCTTCATCAGCAATACGTCCTGGCCTTCGGTTTCTTGGTAGAAAATGGTTGCATATTGCCTTGCTACAGTTCCAGCACAGATGTTTGTGCGGGTATGAGAATCTCCATACAGGCAAAAATTGTAAGCGCTACACAACAAAGGGGGAATACGATTATACAGGAAATTGGTAGTGGTATTTCCATCCTTTGCAAACAGTGAGAAAATACAAAGCACAAAGGAAAGCACAGGGCTGAATTACAAATGGGCTACTTTATTTCCTTTTTTTTCCCCCCATCTCTGACCCTCAGAACTGCAGACATAAGTGAAACACAACAAGTGGGATTTTCAAAACATGGATTCTTATCACCAAGGATCCATCACCAGCAGCAACACACAACTATCAGCGAGCATTTCGTTCAATAAAGAACTTCACATAAACAGACACCCCCTCAAGCCCAAGACAATAAAAATACTTCACTCCTGATGAATGCTTTCTAAATTCAGGGAGAGCAAAGCTTATTTACAGACACAGTATGAGCATGGCATGAATACAGCAATGAACTCAAAGGCTGCTAATGCTCTGTTTTCCCCCTACGTAGACATTCAGAAAACAGCAAAAATACAAGAGCAGGGGAAAAAATACATACCTTACCAAACCTGACTGTTGGACACGACTCGTTTCAGAGCAACATTGGGGTGAAGGTAAGTTCCTCAGGCGACCACCAACCACAATTCCTTTCTGAGCCCCCCAGAGGCTCCAGCTCTCCCTTGCCTGTGTCCCTGAGGAAGATGCAGTGTCCTTCAGTATTTCAGAGCCTCAGCTGCAGAAGATGCTGCTCAGAAAAAGAAAAGAGAAGAAGGTGTGGCATTAAATTCTAGGGTCAGTTGTTTGGCAGATTCAGAGCAGAACACAAGACAACATTGGATAGGAATGAAATGTCACGGCAGGACAGGGAGTCTGTGACAATCCATCATGTGTGGCACCTTCAGAGGGCAATCATTGAATTCAAGAACTGTGGTGCGAAGCTATTCTTGCTTTACAGTATTTTTATAGTGTCCCTAGACCAGGAAATGAATGACAGCTTGGCTGCTTTTTATTCCAGTCCAATATCGTAATACAAAAGTAAGTAATGCATTTCTCCATAGGGAATATTTTAATTCATTACGGCATTTCTGAAGAATAACAGGACTTTCATATTAAAAGCAGAGACATCACCTCAGTCTTAATACTCTGCACATTAAAATGGCTCTTACTCAAGAAATTCAAAGCTTAGGAGTTCACAGCAGATGGGAAGTCGTGACTGCCAGTCCAACATGCAGCAGTTCCTAAAGTTCTCCCTCCAACGCAATTGTCAGAGACCAGTAAATGTCCTGGGGTTTTCTGGGAGCAGGGGCTTGGCATCACCACGTTTTCCAGCTCACTATCACTGCTAGATGTGCTTGGAGTTTTCAAGAGGTCAGACCCTGGCACTGAGCAGGGATGTGGGGCCTCACTGCAGATACCAGGTGAGAGACAGCGATGGAGGTGACCACCAGCAGCAGCACTGCCAGCAACCAGAAACGTCAGAGCAGCACCGAGAAGCTCAAACACTCATCCCTAATCCCTGGCAATGGGAAACACCCAAAGGACCATCCTTCCCCACCCACATAACACAGCTTGTCAAGCAAAATGGCACAGCAGCACAAAACAGGTGAGGACTGAGGAAAGAGCAGGATCTGAGCTCCCTATGTCAGATATATCCATGCCTTATGTCCTTAAACCACACCCAGAGATGCTTCTCTAAGATTAACTCAGCAGCCACAAAGATACGCTTAACTTTGCCTAGGAATGCAAAAAAAAGCAAAGGGAAAAACCCCCAGAGATATACAAGAGGTTTCCCTCAGAGAAAGCCTGTGGCAGCTCAAAGTACCACAAAATTCCATTACATCTTCACAAGAATCCCTGAACCCATGAACAGGTTACACCTATCTGGAAAACACATTAGGTTTTGGGCTTGCAATAAGGAAGATTTCAGTAACCAGCACGTGAAACTGTGCATACTGGAAGTTAGCATCATAGTGCCTTTTATATATACGTGTATACACACCCAAATGTACATAATGGGGTTTTTTCTTTTCTTGCTGAAAGTCCACACATCACACATAGTCACACAGATCAGAACAATCAAATCTATTCACTTTATTTAGCACTAATTACTTTATTGGACCTCATATGTTACATACATCCCTAAAGGCTCCGCAACGGCTTGCGAGACACCCACACCAGGAGTCAGGATGGCAGACCTCAGCCCTGTAACTGCTGCATGCATTTTCAGCCTCTCTTCAACTCAGACACGAAGGACAAAAGTGGACCTTCACAGCTCCTGTCCTCTTCCAGGCTGACCATGAAAAATCAGACTGCCAACTGAAACGGCTTCTGACTTGGGGGCAGAGGAATGGCTGATGCTGCAGTAGTTCGATCTGCAGGCAGCAGTAAGACCTAATTCTACTGCTTTTAAGGGATTTCATCTCTGGAGACCACAGCTACAATTACTCTTTCATTTCTACTCGTAAATTGTAACACGGAATAGTCACTGAAGAAAATCAGTGCTACATTTTTGTGCATTGACCACAGCATCAGCTGAGTTGAGTAGTGGAAGTAACAGCAACAGGACCAGATCATCACTTCAACCTGAGTGCAGGGGCCTGGGCTCAGGTTGGGAGGGGTGGGGTTGTGAAAGTTCCTGTCTAGTACAGTTTGCCAATGAATATGCAGCAATGTGAAGGAGAAGTAACAGGAGGTGTGGACATGGAGGCGAAAACAACTTTATTCATGACAAAATGCAGTGAGCGTGCACGATTCCCATCTCTCAGGATATAACTGAGATGGAGCAACTTAATGAAATTAAATTAGTGGCCAGGTTTCCAGTGAGCAGCAAAGTGTAGATGCTCCAGTCTGAAGGCAATGTGCTTCTTCCACACTCTGCTGATGTGCATCACACAGGACAGAGGGAGGGAGCCAGGCCAGGGACCATCCCAGTCAGCAACAGAGTAAAGAAAAAGGCTACAAAAGATAAATGCGCGGAAATCCTCAAAAGCTGTAATTTGTGTTGGGTCAGAACCTTACAAAGGGAAAAAAAAGAGGAAAAAAATTTTTAAGAAAGAACGCACACCACTTTTGTTGCCCAAACGTGCATGGTTTTGCAGCAAAAACCCTTCACGTTCAGTAAGTCTCTCCTGATTTGACGGTCAGTGTCCAGCTGGTTTCCCTCTCACACTCAGGGACCCTGGAGAGCCCAGCACAGAGCTGCCAAGATGTTTCTTGGACCTCCTTGGCTTTGGGCAGTTCTTGCCAAGCCCAGAGCCTCAGGAGCATCCCAGGGCTGCAGAGCGAGAACAGGGTGCTCAGAAAGGCTGTGGCTGCCCCATCCCTGGAAGTGTCCAAGGCCAGATTGGATAGGCTTGAAGAAACCTGGGATAGTAGAAGCTGTCCCTGCCCATGGCAGGGGGTGGGACTGGATGGTCTTTAATATCCCTTCCAACCCAAATCCATATGATCCTTGACACAAAAATCATCCGTTTCAGCCTGCAGCTGCTATAGGAGCTGGCACTGTTCCTGTCTGAAACAAAACCAAGTCTGAACTTGCAAAAATGCCCCATGTCCTGGAAATCCCACAGTTTTGCTGTGTTGTTTCTAAGTTGCTCCCCCACTCGTCTTTGATCAGAGGGAACATGCCGACAAACTGCAAATTACTTTCATTATCCCACCACTTCAGATTTTTACATTCAGTTAACATAGTTAAGTGGTATCAGATCAGTCTTCCACTCACAAAAGCCAGCATATGGATGTTCTCATTAATCAGAAAAGGCAGACAAGACATTTTTCCAGTAAAAAGAGAGTATTTCCCTTGGAGGACTCTCAGTCCTTTGCTGATGGAAAGCATGAATTATACAAAATAACTATATACTTTAGATGTAACAAATAAGATCAAATATTAAATTTGAAGACACCATTTCTATCTTGGGATGTTTCCAGGCCACAAATCAATGAAGTCTGGGAGACTCTCTCTCAGGAAGTCTTGCTGTACCTTTGCCCTGTTCTCAATCCTTGTCTTTAGCCATCAACTACTGATCCCTGTCGGGGTGAGGACAGGCACCCTCAGCACCTGGCTGGACCCTCCTCTGACCCAGCACACTCATCCTTGTATTTTTGTGTCATACAGCTTAAGGTGCAGCTTGGGCCTTGTGGACTGATATGACAACATTGGTGAGCATTTGCAACTTCAGCAAGGGCAAAAAAGAGGTATCTAGAAGCTAAACAACACATCTGCAAGCAAATACTACAGTGTAGTAGATATCCAAATTAGTATTAGTTTGTCTCATCAAAAATTAATTACAATCTACCTAACTGCAATTGAATAAATTAGTTTGGCATAGAAAAGATTAAATATTTAAAGTAGCTGGTGACTAAAAAATAATTGAAAACATAACTCCTTGCTTAAATATTAAATTTCTTTTATTTTTACTACTAACGTGGCCATTAAGAAATCAGAATTCCATATGTGTGTGCATCCATGTAGATGTGTATGACGCATACGGAATATGTTCACATATATTCTTCTAACTTCCTTCTTTCCCTAAAACTAAACTTGGGTAAATATTCTCACTTAATAAAGAAGAGCTCCAGTGGCAGAGCCAGAAGAAAGGTTGTGAAACAGGCAAGGGAAAACACATTTTTACTGCTAAGTATTTAGCAAGGTCACCCGCCTCTGCAAACGCAGGAGAAGAGATCCCCCAGCAGACTCTGCACACGGCAGGGGATTACACCAATTCATTAGCAGGTATATCTTCTAATTACAGCCTCGAACATGAGTCCCCACACAGCTGAGCAGGGAACAACTGCTGCTTTTTGCCATATCCTCGGGATCAAGCTCAGTGTTTCCTGCTGAGCTCCAGGACAGCATCGGCACAGCCCCACCACAGGCTCCAGCTCCAAGCCGAGCACTCTGTCATCCCAAAGGATGCTCCTGCCACCTCACAGCTCCAGTCCCAGGGGAAGCTGTGGGATTGACAGCTCACCCTGTCAGCTCCATCTCTGGTAAAGATCTCACATTAATTTACTGTAAAGGTGACACGGGTGAAGAAGGGAATAAAATGAGCCTTTGAATCCCTCCTTCCAGAAGGCTAATGGTAAAAAATCAGTAGCAATGCAACCCTGGCACCTCTCCAACTATAACACTTAGAGTGTTGCCCACAGCTGTGTCCCCAACATACTTTATCATTCACCACGGCCCAGTGCAAAACATAAATAAACCAGAAGTCATCAGCACTACTGGCACTCAGCTGTTTGGAGCCTTTTTTTCCCCCCCTTCTCTGCCAACAAAACAAATAGTGACATAGGATCGCTGCAATTCAAGTGGTAACAACACCCACCATTAAAAATTTGGTGGACGCTGGTGGTGTGATGGGAAATGAACTCAATTAAAGAATGCAGGCAATAATAGAATCAAGAATATGTTGACTGAGATTAATACAATAGAATACTGTGATGCTGCTGAAGATCAGCACTGATTTTTGTTATCCAAGTACAAACTAATGGTATCCAAGAAAAAGGAAACAAATGGTTAATCATGCTTGTTGAAGGAACTATTCCCATCATAATAGCATCAATGTTACGTTATGAGGTTCAAGAGTGTAATTAATATCTTGCTAGGCTAGAAAATGCTATGACACTGCACAGGTTTTGCTGCTGTTGCACACAAGTAAATACTTTCTGAAAATGAACCCAAGAAATGCCATGGAAATACTTTCAATTTGAAATAATATAAACTCCTTTCTTCAGCAGGCATTTGGTTTTAACCAAAGCTGCTTCACAAGTTCAAAAGCATTAAGTTGCGGGCTACTGTCTAACTCTCCAGCTGCCAACACTGCATTACACTATTAAGTGTTTTTATTATTATTACTCCTACTATTACAGTCTGCTTAGACTATAAAATAAGATCTCTTGGGCTCCTTAGACTCAGACGTTTACATCTGCCCTTGTACTGAAGCTCTTTCAGGAGATTATTGTTCTGCCAGTTCAACTGAAAGCAATGATGAAGTTACTTCAATGCATATATTCTTGTCAAATAATGCTCTCAAAGGGTTGGAAGCACATTTCGGGGGGGAAAAAAGCAATGCTGAACTCGCTTCAGCAGTGAGTAGCAACCAGCTTCCATTTAACTGGACAGATCATCAAAATAATCGAGTAATGAAATGAACCCAGTTCTCCCAGCAACAGCTGGCAGGTTTGTACCAGAGGCAGCTGTGTGATACCACCTCTGCTGATGGAACAATATCTATGTGGGTTTCCAGTTACTCTAACTTAAAACGGGGATCTAACAAGGAAACAATCCCGTCACTCATCTTATGTCACAGTTAAGCTACAGGTCTCACATTCACATTGAGTGGGGAGCAACTGGGTCAGGTCACTTCATCACAAATTTGAAACAAGTTTCTCCAGCCCCAAGTGCACTGCATCAACATTAACTTGTTTCCCAGCTCACTAAAAAGCTTCATTTCCAAATTTAGGACGGCAGAGTCCTTAACTCATTTGTAATGCAAAGTCAGTGCCTTTCTTTTCCTTTATCCTCTTCATCCCTTTTACACCGAGCCAGGGACAGATGTTTTGCAAAAGCTGGGACAGATTATCTCTTTTCCAGCGTCCCCTCTCCTCCTGTGGCTCACATACCCACACACCTCTGCCAGGGCGTTCCCAGGGGGAGGGCTCCACTCCACAACCACAGTGCTGCAGAGGTGGGATGTGCTGTGAACACCTCAGCTGACCCAAGGGAAACAAAAATTTATCAACATGTGAAATGCAGAATAAATTACGCTAACCAGGGAAAAAACAGTTTTTGATCCATCCCAACATAAACTTCTACCCATGCAAAGTAAGTGCACTGATTATTCTGGGATATATTTTCTATGTTCTGTAATTCAAGTACATTCCAGGTTGAAGAATGCTGGTTATTACTAGAAGGTTCCAATACCTTTCCATCTCTTTACCACAGCTGATAGCACATAACTGGATCCTATTACAGGATCAGGATATTAGAGCATAAGCTTTTTATACACACACTATACTTCTCTGGCAAAGGTATTAACTGGACCACTATTAACTTTAATCTCATTTGAACTCAGTGCATTTCTATTTTGCCACCCAAAACTGACTGACTTCTCTGTATCTTCTTCAGATGTGCTTTTGCCTTTATGCCTTTTTTTTTTTTTTTTTTTTTTTTTTAAATTTAATTTGGTTTGGTTCAGGGACTCTCTGTTTGGAACACTTCAGCTAAAACCTCCCAACCTTTCTGGCACTGGCTGCACTCTACTCTGGCTGGAATCAGTGAGCTTTATGGTGGGCCTGCATTAACACTGGTGAGAAAAAACAACTGCCTTTGCTGACCTGATCTGCCACTGCTCAGAGATTTTTGTTTCGTGTTACTGCCACTTCTAACCCATTTCCTTCTGGAAAATTGTACCTCCATGTACTACTGAATGTCATTGCTAAGAAAACCTTTCATCCTTTGCTGAAGTTACTTATCTCCAAAGTCACTTAATTCTGTGATGTTATTGTTTATCTCTGTGAAACATACTGGGGTAAGCTGGAACCCCAAATGTTAGAGAAAATACAAGTGTACTGGATTCTGTGGAACCTGGAGGACACACAGCTATCAACCAGGTGTCAAGCCAGAATCTGAGCAGGGTTTTCCATTATAAATTCAGGTTATTATTTTAAAACTTTTGATTTTATAAGCCACACATAGCATCAAACTCTGCTGCACGTCCTGAGAATCTAAAATGTGATTCTCCTTTGACGCTCTAAGCCAACTTTAGTTGTATTAGGAAAAAACAATTGGGTTTAGCCATTTTGCAAACTTTGGGAAGTTTGGATAAATTTGTTGTTTACAAAGTCCCACCCATTGCTGCATCTTTACACTCTTACAACCCCGTGAATTGCAGGAGTCAACAAAGCCCATGAATGACACAGAAAGGCCCCTCACTCAGTGCAGAGATCTGATATGTTAGCCTGGAGAGCGTATCAAATTTAATGACACTTGAAAAACACCAACCTGACTTCCAAACTGTCCTTCTTCCTATGTGGATCGTATGATTGAAGAAAAATAAAGGAAACTTGAGCTGTTAACCAGCATCGAAGCCTGGTAAAGCCCTAAAGCCTTTAAGTGCTTTAATTTCAGCAGAAAGGACAGAGCAGGAGGACACAGGAGAGGGCACAGTGTGATCTGGCACAGCATCAGGGACGGGAAAAGGCTGAGCAGGGGACTGCACCAGCCCACAAGGACTGCAAGGGCCACATGAGTGCACTGGGGAGCCAAGAAGAGGCCAGAGCAGACCTCGGGCTGTGGGAGGATGCTGAAGCTTTCTAGGAAAAGTGTCAGGAGTTTGGAGAAAGCTGATGCAAGTTTAAAAGGACCGCAAGGAAAGAGAAGCACTTGCAAGCCCCAGAAGTTGGCCTTTCACAGCCACAATGCACCTGCATTTGCAAATCACGACTCCCTTAATGTTCTCTCCCCTTTCCCAACACACTCACGTCCCTCTTCAGCCTCCACATGGGAGAGATCTCGAGTTCACCCATGCAAACACCTCCTGCTGCCTGCTCTCAGAGAGAGAACGTTCGTTGGACTTCCACAAAGTCAGCAAATACGTGAAATACTCTAATTTACCCATAAAATAAGGCAGTGCCACAGTGAACATGGGGAAACGCTGCCTTAAAGCGCTGTAAATCCTAAAGAACAGAGCAGAAATACAGCACCTGGTAGAGCCAGTCTGAACAGCAGTGCCTGAACTGCCTTCAGGTGCTCAAGAGCCTCAGAGCAATCTCTGATTTGTGCTGAAAACCAAAACAGCTAAAAGGGGACCATCGAACGTAAGGGAGTTTAGAATACCCTTGTTACAAAATAGGCTGGATTCTTGTCAGACATGGCTCAAGGCCGCTGACTCCAGGGTTAGACCTCAGCCAGAAATAGGGCATTAAACCCAGGTAGAGCTTGGCATGAAATGAGAAGACTCAGCCACCACCGGCAAAGAAACCATCCAGGGCACCTCAAACCCATCTAAATCTAGACACGGCTAAAGTACAGTAATTAAATACAGATTAAAATTGTTTCTAACAGGGCAGCATTCGAGAGAGAAACTGGCCTTTTCACTGATAAAAATTTGTATCTCCTGCAGGTGCACAGTGACACACAGAGTTAGCAGTGCTCACAAGAGAACTGCCTGTGCCATCAGGTGCTTGCATTGCTGCTCTCCCACCCACAGTTCATCACACCAGCATGTAATTGCGTCCAATTAAAATCTCTTTGGAAATACGAACTCACAAATACCATGCATGAGAGTTTAGAGTGCTTTTCTTCTTTTTAAAGTGCTTCTAAAACTCCAGATAATACTGTTGTCAAAACCACACTGCAGTTCTGCATGTATTTAAGCCAATTAGCACAAACTGAGCTCAAAGGTCATCTTTTTTTAGTCCACTGAAACTTAAACAACTGGATACTGCAAAAAAGCCTATAGCCATCTATCTGCATAGCACTGCAAACAGTTTGAACACCACTAAAATAAAATTCACTTACTTGGATTTATCTTTGGTGTGTCTTCAGTGGGCCTCTGCCAGGGATAAATTTGCCCACTGGATTCTGGGACACGAAAGGACTATGAAATCATAGCTTGTAGAAATGTCAGGGAGCAGGTTTGGATGTGGGCAAGCCTGTGCACTGAGGAACTCTCCTTATTACAAATCTGCAAACCTTTGGCAGTTTGCAAAATGCTGCTCTTAGAAACATTTTGAGGAGCTACAAATAGACTGCTCAGGCCGTGATAAATTATAATCTGTGAAGGCTGCAAGACTAGAAATGTCTATAGCTCTGAGTTCTCAGTACAAGCTTTCAGGACTTCTCTGACCAAATTTTCAGACTTCCAAGTTTTCATCTGTGTGTGTCCTTGTCTATAGATGAATGTCAGACTCACTTCTGAGTTTTTCCCATTTCTGACAAAATGTAGTCTTTTTAAGAGTCACAAACTGACACCAGTCAGACAAACTGAAATGCTCTTGTGACATCCCCAGTTTAAAAAAAAAATAGAGAAAGGCTCAAGTTCCTACAGTCTGATGTCCCCGAGGCTTCTAATTTTCAGAAGCCATACGGTTTCAGACACCCCTTAACTGCCTCTCACAAGAAAACTCAGAAATTTTGATGCAACCTCCTGAACCCTTGAGCCAAGCTGAAGTTACAGCCACACGCTCTGCTCCTGGGGATCAGCTACTGAAAGGGCTGAAATTCACCAGCTCTGAGCTGCATTCAGAGTAGAAATAGTTTCATGTTCCTACCAACTCATCTCCTCTTATCAAGGAAAGGTTTACTGCTCTGATTGCTCACTAAGCTGGAACACTGACACGGGAGGACAGTACATGCTCATTGCAAAAAATATGACACAATAAGCAGAGGAGGAAAAGTGTATGATCAAATTTTCAGTCTGTGTAACTCAGACTGGAGTTTTTTAAGTTAATGAATACAGAGTGATTTTTTTCCTTTTCAGATCCAATACTGTGCATTGTGGTTTTCCAATCAATCCAAAGAGATGTGACAGCCACTATGCGGTGACAGCCATTGTACAGTGGCCATTACAATTACATACAGGCAATTATTGCTGTGCCAGTGACTCATGGGAAATGTGCTTTCCCCTTCCTATTTCACTGTGAAAGGACAACAAAAAGTAGTTAAAGTTTTATATTAATGGTTTTTCAAATAATATACTTGATTACATCTACTGGAGAATATTTTTTCTTCATGTTTCTGTAATGAATCTGACCATGAAAAACAAATTTATGCCCGCAGTTTGCATCATTATAAACTCAACTCATTTGATGTGAAAAACCTACAGTTTAATTGCTTGATTTAGATTTTGGCTGGTAAAATGCGTACTGAAACATTACTATTTTAATTATGTTAATTTATAACTGAAAAGCTAAATTTACAAAGGCAATAACATTAATTATTTACTTGCCCATTAAAGCTGAATATTTATTACCAGGATAATTGCCTTCATAAGTCTGCCAAAAAATTAAGAACGAGTTTATGTACTGACTTACAGAGGAGTGAGTGATACTGTAGCATCTCTCAGCAGGTTGTGTGTGTTCAATGGATTGCTCTGATATATAACTACATTTCTTTCATTTATAGTCTGTTACATGCTGTTTTTTCAAAAGATTTTATTATTTTTCCTTTATAAAGATGCCAGTTGTGACTCAGAGCAAGCTCCTTTACTGCTCTGCGGCCAAAATCCTTTGTGCAGTGTGAGGGACTTCCACTGGACTTAATAATTTATAAAGATTGCATCTCACCCGGTCATCTAAATGCTCACCGAATGTAGGACTATACTTGGTTAAATCAACTGAAAAGGGAAACAGTGACTCAAAATAATCCAGCTCACAGCCAGAACAGGCAGGTTAAGAAACACCAGTAGTGAGGAGTCTCCACCTTTGCTGGTATTTTAGCTTCATTTCCATTTGCAAGATAGCGAATTTATTCAATACTTATTAATGCATGCACTCTCAAAGTAATACAATTAACTTACTAATGCTTACAGAACAATTTGTACATTACCTTGATGTAGGATGAAAGGCTAATTTTGATTGCTGCCTAGACACAAATCCTAATTCCATTTGGCAATGTCTTTCACCAAGCAGACCCCTGCCCTTCCTGCTTATGGTTCCTTAAATATGTGGCTTTCCCAGCAGGTGCAGGACCACTGAAGAGCTGCAACACCACAGCCATCAGCAGGAGACAGGATGGACTTCTGTCACCTTCATTTTCCCTCGAGCCTGGGTAAAAACCCTCTTTGACTGAGGTCCGCAGAGTGCACAAGTTAAACTGAAGTGCCAGCCCTGAGGCAGCAATCATGGAGACAGTAACTAGGATTTCAATCAATATTTATTTATTCAGGCATCCTCAAAACTGGACCATTACTTCCAGATTACAGTCTGTACTTCCAGCCATGCTGTAATTGTTCTGCCAAGGAAGGACAGAAGCATCCATGAAAGAGGCGCAGTAGGTCAGTGGATCTGGCATCTCATCTGAAATGAGAAGGAATGGGTTGGACCACAATTTAAAACTTTGCTGTCCTTATTTTTTTCCTGCAACTCCTCTGCTGCTTCCTGCAGCCCAGAAACATGGAATGTCTGAACCTCAGTCTCGGGGGAACAATAATCTGGCTTTAAATATCAGCATCTCACAATGCCATCTCACACGGACGGATTCAGGACATACGGTTATTTTTATTATTATTGTTGTCATTGATATTATTATTATTATTATAAAACTGATAAAGTGGGAAGAAAAATCAAACCCCAAAACTTCTAATTGAAAACCTGAGGTTTCTTTGTCCATGCGTAGCTCTCACACTACAACAGACCTCTGTCTTCCCTCAAATTATGCAGGACATTGATCCTTTTGCCAACAGTGCAGACATGCCAGTATCTCTCAGTCCCAATTTTCTCTGACTACAAAAGCAGAACAGCTCAGTACAACCCAGCACTGCCTGGGTACAAGACACCCAAAAGCCAGAGGAATTTGCTAACACCCACACCCAACCTGTGATGCTGAAGACACATTTTTTGACAGGATAATTCAGTGCCCCCAGACTGCCAAGGAGTGATATTTCAAGTGAGAATGTTAAATCAGGTTGGAGCTGGAGCTGTTCCATGCACACATCCAGGACATCCCAGGGGTTGCAGGGCAGGATGCTGCAGGCTGGAGGTGATGCAGGTGAAGGCTCCTACCCTCAGGCTCCACGTGCACAATTCCCATGGCCACCTGCACAGAGTGCAAGGCTACCCACTAATTCTTGGATTTCAATCAGAACTGGAGCTTTTCCTGCTGCCTGTTCTGCTCAGGGCTGCAATCAGCTTACACATATAAACAGTCATGGCAGCAACCATGGCTCCTATCGTAGATCTGCGAGTTTGTGCAACGCTTCCTTCACTGACAGCCTGAGGAGATCAGAAACGATCCATATGGTGACACTCACTCAGATACAACCATGCTACTTTCAAGGCTTTCCGTCAGAAATATCTCACTTGCCTAAACACATCTGCAGCTTCTTCCTCTCAGCAAAGCACAGCCCAATGAGGTAATAGCTAAGAATCACTAAGCAGGGCAGAGTAAGAAATTTTTCTACCTTTAAAAATTTGTTACTTACACCAAAGGTCAAAGTTTCAGAAATACTAATTATCCAGAAAGCTATTATGAGTTCAAGTCCATATAAAACTCATTTATTTGTAAAATGCTTCACTGAAATTTAATTTTTTAAAGAACTTTGTTAACGCCAGTGTAAAAATATTTCTTAGGGAAAATACAGTATTTCAAACCAAAACTCAAACATTTTTATTTAAAAAACTAAATCAGAAGTTTTGTGCTGTTCCATTTTGGTTTCAGCCCAATGTTTGCTGAACCTGGCCTCTCCCTTGCTATTATCAAGGTATTAATGGTTTGGCACCAACCAGTGCCAACACATCAGACTGTGAATTCCACATCAGCTCTGGCACGACGCTGCAAACCTCACAGATAAAGGCCTGGTATGAGACAGGGGTGTAAACAAGGGTAATACTGCATGACAGACAACTAGCAGCAGAGAGGATGGCAAACAGAAGATAATTGTCAAGCATGTGGTATTTTTAGCAACAATCAACCAAAATGCCTTAGACATCAATTTCAAGCCACTTAATCCTCTTAATGACATGCTATGGCATTTGTTTGTGATTAGGGTATCACTTTGTTTTCTATAGAAGATTCCCCTCAGACTCCTGAATTCAATGTGCTTTGTAAATAGCTCTGCCAGTATGCTGAGTATTAGGTTAGAGTTTACTTATCACAGTGCTAAATTATTCCAGCTGGGTCATTATTAATTCTCCTAATTTTACTGTCATTTGCTATCATTACAACAACGCAGCACCCTATGGATACATTTATTACAGAGCATAAATCCAGGGCTCGTCTAAGCTGCTGGAATGCCTACTCTGCAATCTTCCTGCAAAAGCCTGAGGAGTGTTTAAAAAGAATTATCTTTGGGAAAACTTTTTAAAGGCTTACCTCTAGCTTCCCATCCTCCACCCACCCATCACATTTCTGCACGATGTTAGGTAAGTTTTCAGTATGTGATACTCCACTGCAATACAGGCTATGGCCCACGGCAAAGCTCTTTCATAGTAAATACACTGGGGAAAGAGATGCTGGAGAGAGAGCAAAGAGGACAGCACTGCAGTCTATGCAATTTCCATTGAGAGAAAGCATTTATAAAAATAGACATTTAAAAATATCCTAATGTATATTCCTCCCCCCCTTCAGAGAATTTATGCACTGCATATATCCCTTGCCTAACACAAACATATGCTTGATTGGGTCTCGATTCAGCAAAACAATTCATTCAGGAAAGAGCTTTTAGCACCTGTAAAAACCCATCAGACAAAAAGTTAAGCAGATGCTTCAGTGTTTTTCTAAATCAGGACTGTAACTGGATTTGCCAGTGCATAAATTGCTCCATGTCATACATATTGTGAAATTTCGGTTCTGTTATCAAGGCAACTCTCTACCTGTTTTGAGCCTGGTAACAAGAAGCCATAATTCAGATTTAAGCAGCTGGTCTGAAATAGTCCTGAATGTGGCAGTACTGTCTGTCCACTTCCCCACGTTACCTCCCCTCAGTAAAGCTGCAGCATGTTCTCAGTACAACAGACCCCAGACTAATAACAGAGGTTCCTGACCCAGTTTTGTTCCTTCCCTCCAAAGCTGTCCATGTCCTTAGGGAACACCATGTCACAGCAGCCACCCCCCAGTTCAGGATCCACAGCAACATCCCCTGAGCTCACCACAACCATTCTGTATGTGCAACTGGGTTTCATTTTTAGTGATTGGTCCTCACCTACACTTGGGGAATTTCCTTTCTGGTCCATCAACTGATCAAAATTATTAAGGCAGATACTTCTCACACCCCATGGCTAAAATGTCCAATAATATCTGAGTTAAACATCAATAAACTGCTTTTAAGACTTTGTTAAAGCCAGATGTATAGCCAGTGGTAGTTTTTGTGCAGTGAAATCCTCGCTAACTGGGCATACGAAGCTCTGCTAAAAGAGATTTAGTGATCCACTGATCAAGAACTCTGACAGTCAGAAGTCTGAGCTTTCTCCAAGGTATGAGAACATAGTGCTCATGTGAGCATCATGCTCCTGGCTACAGACAAAGTGTTTTTGCTTTCCTCTTCTCTTGAGTATTATTCACACAATAAGAAAAAGAAATCAAGTTAGTTTGGGCTTAAAGCATGTCAGTTATTATGTGCTGCTCACAGGTGTGTGCTCACAGGTAATTTGCTCTGTATCTTCCTGCATATTTACAAATCTCTGTTTTCCTTGTAGTGTCCTCTGTGATGACAGGTACTGTGTTTGCCCTCCTCCAGAATTCTGACAATTGCCCTACTCTCCATAAGCTTCTGAGAGTTGTAAATAATTCAGTGGGTACATTTCATAAGGCCACGCTGACCCAAATATATCACAGTTACCTAAATACTCCTTATCTTGTTCTTGCCTTTGCTCGTAACCCCTTCTACAGGGAACACTGTTACAGATCTGACACAGTTATTAACCTTTCTGTGAAGAGCAGTGCAAAATAACAGCATTTCGTATTTCTGGCTTCTCTGTCTAGTCCATTTATTTGCTTCCCTTTCTTTCTGATGGACTTCTGCCTTCCTCCTACTTCCAGAGCATTTGTAAGTCATTTTCTTCATAACCCTTTATAGCTGTAACCGATTTTGCCTCTGCGTCCTTCTGATTTTAGCCTGTGTGGCTGCACAGCTGGTGGTGTTGGCCACACATCTCTGGTTTGTCAGGTTTGTACTACTACAAATTACTGAAAAGCTTTCTTTGCTGTGCTACTCCCCCAAAATTATCTGTCTTTGTGCAGAGTCCCCAGAAGCTTCTATTCTACAGCAGTGCTTTAGTTAACAAGTTTGCACAAAGCATTTTCCATAGGAAAAGTGGGACTTTCTCTCTTCCAACATTTTACACCCAGCCTATTATTCCAAACAAGCTCAAAAGCTGAATCCCTTTGTTATTCCATTACTCTCTGCCCAAATCCAATCTGCTCAGACATTCCAAAAAGAAGTTACATGATATATCCTATAATTCTGCCCAACAACATATCTGTGTCCTAAGTTGCCTGCCTATAGCCCCCTGATCAGCACAAGTTATTTTCCTCACCAAGAGCAACACCCTTGAAGAAATGTCCCACAACCAATTCCAATCAAAATGCCAGCTGCTCTCCACTTACTCCTGTCTTAACAGCTTCCCTCTTAAATATTCTGGTGGCATCATTTTTTTCTTCAATACTTTTTGGATTCTGTACACCTTGGTCACGACCCCTCTTAATCTCTTCTATTCTAATGAATATAAACATAATTTTCTTAACCTCGCCTCCTGTTTTATAACCCCTGAGGCCCTTTATCATCTTTGTCAAGACTGTATCCATAATTAGGGTATGTGAAAAGATGAAAAGGAACGAACAAGAAAGTGCCTACTTGACACAAATTGTTACATGAATAACCAACATCTGCCGCCCAGACTCACCCTTCCCACCCCAACCCAGTGTCAGAGGGCAAGTGGCTGCTGATTCCCGCACATCGAGTGGCGCAGCCAGGACAGGTTTTGTCGCTGCAGGCTGCACCACTCCCTCCGAGGGCATTCTGCAACATTTACCTCCTCTGTTGTTTGTGCTAACTCATTACAGCTGCACAGACGCGTGCATTTATATTCCACACAGGTAACTGGAAAGTGGGTATCAGACAGGCTGCCCTCCGTCCTGTGTGCACACACAGAGCCATGTACGGTCTCACAGTTCCCTGCAGGGACTCACAGGTACACAGGCACACACGTGTACGGGCATTTTCAATATTGCTGCTCCCAGGGGAAGAGAACACTGACCATTCTTCATACAAGAATTGCAGATGAAGCTAACACACCAACTGGCCTTCAGCGCTCACAGTGACCAGCCTTCCTTAGCTGGACAGATCCTTGAATACTCCTCTGATTAGCAGGGCAGAAGTCTCAAAGGAATGCCCGTAAAACCACAAAAATGCCCAGGGCCTGGAAGTTAAACACCTTACAGGAAATATCACTGTTTACTTATGGATTATTCTGTATGATATTCAGAATTTGGAACTTGCCATAGCAGATCAGGTAAGTGCTCTGTTTAGACCATAAACCTGAATCAGCAGCAGCAGATGCTCCAGGGAAGGGTTTGAGAAACCTTGGCAAACAGTTACACAACAACTAAACCACCTGGGCTGTTTTCTTCCTCATCTTGATTCACCAGAGAGTTGGCAGATAACCTGAAAAGGAAGAATTTCTCTACCTCTCTTAAGCATCTCCCTTTCAGACCTTACCACTGATGCTGAATGGTCTCACTGCTGTGAAATCACGCCCAACCTCTGGACTTCAGCCCTTGAGCTTTTGTCCTTGGTGGCACCTCGCCGCTGTTTTGTCCCCCAGCCTCGGCACCTCCACAGCTCGTCCCACGCCCACAAAATATGAAAACACAACCTCATGACCAATAGTGCTGCTCTTCCAAGAGGTTCCTTGCAAAATTTGCTCACACATTAGTCAACCACTCCCAATCTGTTTTGCATAAGCAAATTGAAGGAGTTTTATTGTGGAAATGTATGCCAAAACATCTTCCCACAGAGTGTGGTACTCCGTGGTGTGACGCAGTTACGCAGGGCCAGCACTGAAGTGTGTTTTACAAAACACAAGGCTGCAACCTGTTTGTAGATAGGTAGCCAGCATAAAATGTGAAAATGAATTTATTTGTCCTTGGCACGCTTTGTAGCTACGTATCTGCTACTCAGCAGGTATGGCCAGTAGTAACAACCTGCAGAAGGAAATGGTACTAAAACTGCAGCCCACGCCAGACTTATGACTCTATTTTTCTTTGCCATTATTAGCTATCAGATGGTTACTATGAAACATTATCTGCGTATTTCATCATGTCTACATTTATGCTACATGAGGGAATCAGCAGCTGAAAATAGCTTTGCACTCCTCCAAGAAACCTTGCTGCCTTTACAAGATCTAAAGTTGGTAGTTCTTTATCAGCACCTTATTTACCGAGGCAATTGCCATGCTGCTGAGCTTCATCCTTATGGAGGGTGGGAGACCTGCACTGCTGTTAATGCCACTGATCTTTGCAAAGAAAATGCAGCCCCAGCTTGGAAGAGTGAGGGCCCTCAGCTGTTTGACTGGGTTAGGGCTGAAGGATGCAACAAACGCTTAGAACTCAGCTGTTTAGTGCCAAAATATCACCCGTCAGCTTTGATACATTACAAAAATGATTCCATGACACTTGCTTTGTGGGTTTCTTTGCTTCATTTGAGTTTCAAGAAGGTTTTCAGCACCCTCAGATAAAGCAACAACTTGCTCTTCCCTTTCCACTGACTTCCTGCAAATTCTGACTTTAAATCAACTCCTTGTGGTCGACTGAGTAGCTGCCACATTACAATACTTTGGATCAGATTTTCACATTGGTATGAGCTTAACTTAACAATGAAGTTCCTATTTCTTCACCAGATACATGTTTGTGGAAGAACTCAGCTCGTAATTCTACACTCCTCCTGAAGATGCAAAGTAGAGGAGCTCGTATCTACTCCACATCTACTACCTGGGCAGCAGCAATAGAGCTCAGACTAGACAGGACTATTAATAAGCTAGAGCAGGTCCACCACTTTTTGGCCTCTAAACCAAGCAATTATTTCCATGAGCTCTCCTCTATTTCTTGAGCCACAAATAATAGGTGGGGAAAAAGCAGTTCACAGAGTTCCTGGCTGAAACATGACAACCACTGAGTAATATCAACACATGCTCTAATTCCTGCCTTTAGGATATAACTGCTTAGGGAAAGTCTACATACAGGTGTAACTGGGCAATTAAATAGCCACAAAGGTCTATGCATGTTACTAAAAGTCTAGGCAATATAAGGAAATTGCAAAGTGCAGACCTGGGAATACAAAACCACCAAAGAAAAAAAAAGAGTAAGAGCTTCTTTTAGACTTGGCTGCTGGTTAAAAAATGAAAAAGGAAAAAGAAAAAATATCTTGTTGCTTCTTACTGGCAAAGGTGCTGGTTTGACAGTCCTGAAGAGAGATCTATTTATTCAAAGTAATGCTGGCAGCAATGGCACATTTCTCCCAATATGCCCAACCCTGTATCTATTTTCAGTTCCATCAGTAAGCTAAAGGTTAAAGCTATTTATTTAAACCCACACCCACATGCCATTTGAATTGACCCAAATTATTGTCTGAGTTGTAACCTCTCTGTATTAAAGTCCCCTTGGGGGTTGCTTCTTCATTTCAGGCTCAAAAAATTCCTCCCTCGCAGGATAAAAGCAGATAAGGAGCACTTTCAAATAGAAATGGAGAAGGAAATGGGGAGGAGTTCAAAGAATGCTTCTTGGTGTTGTGGATACTGCAGAAAACTTCAGTTTCATTAGATAAATAACTAGAGATATTAGCTCCAGTCATATTAAAAGATGTCACTGCCATTCCTGTTTTAAGGATTTCTTAAAAAAAAAAATACATGAGAGAAAAATAAAAAAAACCACACTATATATTCTGCTTGCCTTTGTGAGGCAACTGGAGTGAAGCCCACCAAAATCTTCCAAAATGAAAAAGGAAAGGTGGTTCCACGCAATCAGCCCACAATGGAAATAATCCTCTGCCAAAGGTCCTCCCTGGGCCAGGGGTCAAGGAGGACCGAGGAGGAACAGGAGCTTCTTGCAGTCAGGCACCAGTTACCAGGAGCAAAGTGCCATCCCAGGAGTGAAATTATTCTCTAGGCTGATAAAAGGCAAAGGGAAAGCAGCATCTGGCCTACAATATTTAGCCTTTTCTACACAGTTTAATGCTGTGTGAAGCATGGTAAAAGCAAAGCTTCCTCAGCCCCGGGAAGACAGCTGGCGATGAAACACAGCAGGGACACCATATGATGGAAGGCTCCTAATTACAAAATCTCTGTCTTGCCTGTCAGAGCAACTGCACAGTGTTACAGGGGAGCTAACAGAGGAGCTGGGAAAAAAAAAATCAAGCATAGATAAGACTTGAAATCCATCTCCAGATGCAAACTTTCCCTGCCTTTGAGTACAGCTGGCTCTTGGATCTAGCTCCAGCCAAAAAGATGCAGTTCAGAGAGGTGAAGATATTCCCAAAGATTAGGGCTTGTCCAACTTTAGCTTCTGCTGGTGAGCCAGTCTTACAAAGAGATATTCAGTGGAGATTTCTGTGCTGACGGACCACAGACACCTAATTCCATCAGCAAGAGTGATAATCCCTGGATACTAAGATTCACAAACACCAAGAAAAACTACAAAAATGGGGGAAAAAACCAGTCACCCAAGAGGTTTGAATTTCATTTGATGTTCTCTAGACACTTAAATGGAAAAGAAGGACTTTCTCTTTCAACATGTCGAGAGTATCTCATTATGTACTGATACTGTTAATTGCTATTCAAGTGCCTAGAGGCAAAGACACAGTACAGTTCTAACAAGCTGAAAAGTATTGTTAAATACATCAGCATTATAGAATCAGAACTCCAGAATGGTTTGGGTTGGAAAGGATCTTAAGATCACCTCATTCCAACCTTCCTACCATGGGCAAGGACACCTTCCACTATCCCAGGTTGCTCCAAGCCCCATCCAACCTGGCCTTGGACACTTCCAGGGATGGGGCAGCCACAGCTTCTCTGGGAACCCTGTGCCAGGGCCTCACCACCCTCACAGTAAAGATCAAAATGAGTAAAATAATAAAGAACAAGGTAAATGCCACCAATACCATGAAAGCAAACCCACAGAGAGCTAAGGCAGGTGACTCCACGCTGATGGGAGTCTGGGACTGGTATCCACTACGTCTAATTTAACATGCTTCTCTTCAGCCCCTACTGTGATCACACAAACCCCTCCCAGTCCCCAAAGAGCAGCACATCACTGAGATCATTGCAGTGACATGAAGGGCCACATGTCAATGAACTTCTAAACCTGGGCTTTCCCTCCTCCCCTCTTCCTTAGTAGCTGAAGCTCTCCTATATTAGTGCATCAGCGCCATTGGAATTATAAGGGCACCACTGTCTGCTGGGAAGGAACTGAGTAGGGATATTTTCAGCTGCACTGCCAGCACGTTTCTGCAGCGCCATCAGGGGAAAAAACCCACTGGAAGAGCTGGCTGAACTCATCAGTAAATATAATTAAGCTCCTGCTAAACCATATGACTTTTGCTAAATTTGAAGCACAAACAACAAAACTGGTTTATCGGCTTTATGCTGAGTAAGAAAGGGATAAGGAATTAGATTTTTACAATTCAGTGTGAGCAAACTGCAGCCCTGCAGAATCTGCATCATCCGGACTGTGCGCGGGTGGTAGAGCTGGGTGCTTAATTTTTGAGACAACAGCAAATAGATATTTAAAGCTACTGCTCAAAGGGCTTAAATAATGAGTTGTAAATTAATTCACTACCATTTGCTGTATAGCTGATGGAAAACAAGTCATATCTCATATGCTGTACAAGCTTTCCTGAAAACTGACAGGTGAAGCTTTTGGCCAAGAAACAGAAGCTTCCAATGCTTGAGGCGTAGTTTGCTTCAAATCTAAGCATTTGTTTCCCACCAGAGTCAAGTTTTCATGAATTGTGGGTAAATTTGACTAATCTTGGTTAAAGTTTCAAAGTTGACAAGTATGTGTGTGGAAGAGAGACTGACAAAACCTTTCAGTCAGCAGCTTTGATATATGTTTCTTAATTATGCTAAAGCATTTTAAGATCCAAACAGTTCAAACTAAAACCAAGACAAAAATTAGTGCTGCCGTTTCAAAAAGAACAAACAGTAACAAGGAAAATCTGTTAAAAAATAGTAACACGGATTAGTAAACACAAAAGCCAGGCAGAACAGTACGCAGACTTTCATTTCAAAGAAGAAAAACGGTCCCAGAAATTGTCAACTAGTAAAACAAGACTGATAAGCATTAACTCTCCACAAAATTAAATTACAGTCTAAAAAAGAAGAAAAAAGCAGGAGCAATGAGCCCTGGTAGAAAAAATGACTAAATTAACATATCAAAGGAAGAAGATAGGAGAGTAATCCAGAGGGTAATACAAAAGAAAAGTTTAAGGGACACCTTGGGATAAGTTTTCTTTGAAGTACTGCACCTCCTAAAATAATAGGAGAGTTATCTAAACACGCCCATCATGCATCACAATTATTGTACTACACTTTTACTTACAGGAAATTCATTGCATAAGTGGGGACTAAGTGCTCCTGTGGAACAGGCCTAATTAAGAACTTCTCATTACGTGTGGAATTAGTATCAGGGCACAGGAGCCAAGTCTGTATTTCAGACTCTGGGCATGCACCCCGGACACACAGAATCCTCCAAGGCAGAGCAGCCTGGGGGTGAAATCTTTACAGCCACTGTGTTTTATTAAGCTAAAAATGATGTAATTGTCCTGTATCTCACCTCTGCCCTCCCCACTTCCCATCTCCACAGACTCTGCCGGCCTCTGACATCAGATGCGGATCACCAACAACTGTTACATCACACGCACCTGGCACTGTTTCATTTTCCATCTATGCTGGAGTAAAAAGCCTTGCAGGACATTAAAACAGCATAAACCAACCTAAAATGTGAAGAGAATTAATCAACCATCACTTTGCAATTGCTACAGCAGATGCTGCAGGGGCATCTCCTTTGTGGAGACATCCCATTTGTTTGCCACAGAGAAGAGCCAGACTTCTTTAGAGATTTACATCACACTTAAGAGTTCAAGGAATAATTTAATTTTTGGGAAGAAAAGTAGTAGTGGAACCAGCGGGAGAAATGGCCCGTTTCTACACAGCAAGAGATTACTTGTGGCTGTAAAGGACCAAAGGGTTGAGCCCAGCAAAACCCTACCAAAGAGGTTCATATTTTGCTTTTTTGAATCATTGGAAGTGCAGGGATTGAAGAGTTTACAAGGAAATATATACACAGGGTATTTCCTGAGGGACTCCATGAGTCTTTGAGAGGGATAATCCTGCTTCCTTTCCTAAGATCATCCATGTCCCATCACAATGAGATATGACTTTGGCACATGCTTGTATTTTTAGAGATTTAAGATCTGGAAATAACTTACCCTATGTAACTGCTTTTAACTTTAATGGAGCTAATTTTGCCTCAAGTTGCTCTCCTTTCCCAGCCCAGTTCCATGACCACGGAGCAGTGGGGCACCCAGAGGGGATTTACTTTCCTGAGCTGTACTGCACCCGAATGAGATAACTCCAAATCAGCAGCAAACGCTAATTTCTGAATGTCATTTTCCAACGTATGTAACAGATGACACAAATATCTCCATGTGACTGATCTACATCCAATAATCAAATCCACAGCAGATACGATCTTTAGATGAAAATCATTCTGGAAGTTTAAATGGAAAAGCAAATCAGATAATTAAACCCCTGCCCTTAGTGGTACATTTTTTAAAGTGACAAAATCTATAAAAACCTAAGGCAGAAACATAAAGTGCAGCTGAAAGAGAATCATTGAAAACCAAATTAATATTTTAATTCTGTCAACATGGAAAAAAGTCTCTAAATGAGACGAAGTTTAGAATGAGTACCAAGCACAGTGATTTATTACCTTTTCCCTGTAATTTAAATTACTGTTTCTTTAATATTCACTAAATTCTTCCCACAAAGTTTCAGCCTTAGCTGATCACAAAGAAAGACCAAAAAAAGGAAAAAAAAAAGGAAAAAAAGAAGAAGCTGAACGAACAGTGAATTAAGAAAAAGATAGTGGTTTTCCAGTAGTCATGTCAAAAATCAATGAGACTGAAGGACCAGAGGTGGGATTAATAAAGCTTTCTTCAACTCTATAGCTCTGCATTTACTCCCTAAGCAGTAGGAATGGGCTTGTTTGCCAGACAGTCTCTGTGAACAAGAAGTTTAAAAGAATAAAACTGAAGATTCTTGTGTACTTGTAAAGCAGCACGATGCTTTCAAAGCCAGATCAGTTGGTCAGGACA
The DNA here is from genome assembly GCA_013389985.1 of Dryoscopus gambensis. NCBI lineage: Eukaryota > Metazoa > Chordata > Aves > Passeriformes > Malaconotidae > Dryoscopus > Dryoscopus gambensis. Next base: position 1,645,157 of record WEIT01042009.1, on the reverse strand, counting down.
GTATTTCAGCTACACACACACTTCAAATGATTTATCCAGCCTTTACCTTATAAGGTGCTTCCCTGAAACATGTCCTCTCTAAAAGCAGTGAAAATAAATAAATAAATAAATAGATAGATAAATAAATCACAAGCATTTGGTTTGACTGCTTAAAAGAGTCTACAAACAATCACTAAATGATAGGCTGTCAAAACTGCAGTGTTAATTAAATGAAGATTAATTGTTAAATTTACTTAAATTTAATACAATTAAGGGATGCATCATGTTTATATGAATTGATCAAAAGCAGTTTGCAGCTTGCACAGATCCATATTTAATAATATGATTTTAATGTTCAGTTGACACTTACCACACAGCCACTTTTATTAAACACACACAACAATTAGCATGGCATCATCAGGCCCTTCCAACATTGTCGTTAAACAAATGAGAATTTACAGATGCTGTTCCCTACCACCAAATATCTACACTTTGATAAAATTGCACCAGTACATAAAGCACCCTGAATAGCAGCATTCCATGGCAAGGGGATGGGAGAGAGTCATGCTTTTAAAATAACGTGGCTGTCAGCTGTGAGCTCTCTCTCGGGGAGTCAGGGCAAAGCTCCAGTGGGCTAAGCCTGGTCCCTGAGGAGCAGCAATGCCACCCCACTGTCCCACCACTGCCATCCCGTGTCCCCCACTGCCCAGCGACACAACCCTCCCTGTGGCACATCACAAACGAGTACCAAGGACCCCTGCCCGAACCCGAGAGGGTCCCATGAAGGGCACAGACACCAGCAGAAGGAAGAAAATGCCCAAATTATCCCACAAGACAGCAGGTCCTATGCGCAAAAGAAAGACAAAAGGAACCTGAAAACAGTTCTTGCCTCTGATCTAAAGAAAAGTTTCTTTTTCACCTTAAGCCTTGCAAGGAAATGAATTCTGGTTACTCTCTGGCTGTTCTTACAGCAGCACCTCTGCCAGGCAGCCGAGGTTCCCAGTAGAACCAGGAGCAGTTCCAAACATCACACACCACCTTGCCGGGCAATCTCATTAACAATTAGATGTGAGTTTAAAGGATAGGCAGAATAGAAATTGTGCATTAATGGGAGCAAATGAGCAACGGTCCCGAGGCACCACAGAATGTATGGCCAACAAAATGGCAATTCCAGTAGGCACTAAAAGGCATCCAGAGTCTTAATGGCCACTGACGAGTTCGATTTTGCCAATTAGAGCCAGATATCTTATGACATAGGTTGAAAGCCTCCATTCCCAGTATCCTCTGTAGCCTCTAACAGACGAATTTTATAGAAGATGATTTCTCCTCATCTTTAAAATGCACTTATTCCCATCTTTTAAAGAATATACAAAAATAAAAGTCTTTCATGGGCTTGCCTTTACAAATTAGAAAGCTTTTTTGAGCATCATGCTTGAGGTAAAATTTAGATTATTCCTGGTGAAAAACCTCAGTGCAAGATAAAGAACCATTCCCATACAAATCAACACAAATTCTGGTGACTTCAGCACTAATTTTACGGAACAGAAGCATTTCATAGCGTCTTGGTGTTGTTCTACATAAAAATAATTTCTATTCCATCTACAAATCTCAGGTCTTAGCCTCAGCGTAACAATTGCACCTACCATCCCATTGATTTTATTCTGACAGGCAACATTTTTAGAAAACTACTTAAAAATTCAGTATTTTCTTAGTCAACATACAGCATCCCTTTCCAGAAACAATCAACATTGTGGGATTCATTCTGCTGCGCTTACTCATGTCCAAGTGGATTACAAGAATATGGGAGTAATGTGAACAAAAATAACCACTCCTAAAGCAGGAATTTAACTTTATCCATGACTGCCTTTAAAGTTATGCTCAAGTTAGCTTAAAATACTGAGAATTCCTTAAGGGCTAGATCTCAGCTCACCTTAATTACATCACCTCACTGAAGGTAACAAATCCATGTGGATTTCTACCACCTAGGAAGTGTAGAAGCAGGATCTTCAGCAAGAAGCCATTCGTGTGTATCTGAAGGCAGGACATAAATCTTGTAAGGAAACGAAGCCACTTTCATGCCAAAGCCTGGAAGAGCAGCACTGGAGCCATTCACTTCCCTCAAGCTGCGGGAGGAGAATCAGCCAAGGCCATGTTCCTGCCCCTCAGAGCCCGGGGAATCGTTGACTGTGGGCTCCAAATAAATAAAAGTGAGCCCATAACTGGCCAAAAAGTGAGGTCTTTGAGTATTACTGAAATATTTGGGTGTCATGTCTTTCAGCTCCTCACCAACCTTTTGTCCCTTCCTTACAAACTTTCAGTGATATTCCACTTGAGGCTCTTTATTTTGCTCACTTGAGTGCTCTCCAAATAGTTGCTTTGTTTGGATATTCATGTAAATTCTTTCCATACATCAAGCAGATGTATTCTTATGCTGGGCACCAGGATTTGAGAAGAAACACCGCAGCAGTGCTCTGGGACTCTCTAACTAAACAATAATTCACTTAATTTGCAACCAGCCAATGGAGCCGTGTCCCCCCGTGTCCTGCCAGCTCTGCCCCTCAGCAGCCCTCACTGCTGGGCTTTGATCTACCAGCTCCAGCTCACACTTCATTTTCAGGATGTGAATTGTTTCAAAGATCATGTTACAGACCTGATTTTCAGTGCTAACAGTTGTTCTTTAATACCAATAAAAATAAATGAATGGATTTAAGGAATCATCTTGGTTTGGAGGAGGATAAGCATCCCAGCAAGTGGATTTTGCCTTTGGGATATACCCCAGTGTGTCTCCTTCCAGCAGCACTCGGTGTTTGCCCAGCAGTCATCCTAACACCTCTATTCCACAGCAGCAGCAGAAGCCTTTGGTATTCAAGGCACACCCCAAAGTTAAGACTCCCACCATATGCTGAGAAAATATCTCATATTAGATCCTAGGACAGCTGTTTCACTACCACTTCGTATGGCATAAGGTGAGAGCAAGACAAAATTACAGGTAGGAGAAGAATTAAAAACCCAAACAACTCAGCTCAGACATCAATCACTTCCATTCTCCTGCTTGGGCATGGGGGAACTTCGTGCAGAAAGCTGGATCCCGCCCTCAAAAAGTGCCTCTGCTGGACAGATTTACTCCTACTGGTGTTAAGGAAAAATTATTTCTGATTTAAGTCATTAACAATGGTTTTTCAGGACTGCCAGGGGAAATACGAAGCACCCTCCCACCTTGTAAGAATAATGCAGCAATCTGGAAATATTACAGCGATGTGTCACTTTCACTTGTTCTAAATAAAAAGAGGGAAATGAAAATTAAGTATCATTAAACACAAATGCTATTTCATTCTAGATATCTAAAGGGCATCCATTTTAGAGTGCAGTGCATCTAGACATCTCATTATTTTTAAAAATGAATTTAGCTGTGAAATAATATTAATTTGCTTAGTGAAATTTGATCTCACTTTACAGCTTTTTTAACTTCATTAGAAACCTCTTAGTGAAGTGTGAACTGCCACAAACTGTCCTTCTGAAAACTGAACAATAATTTCAATCAGGGATCCATTAGAAAGAGAAAGGGAGGACAGGGAAAGTGTCGCTAGCAAGATACCTGTGAGTGTTTGAACTGCTGTTTCCGTGTAGTGAGCAGCACTGGCAGCTTCCTCTGCCATTGTCCCTGGTACAATTTGGGCAAATAAAATTACAATCTGAATGCACTACTAAACTGGTAGGTGAAAACTATTACATACACAATCTTTGCACAAAGGAAATCTACTGTCCTCGGAGTTATTTGTTTAAAAAAGGATTATTCTATTTATATACAAATATTTACACAGCATTAAACAGCACTGTGTTGATCTCTCCTTGCATGGAATATGTTATATTTTAAAACCAGAACTATTCTACTGCTTTCAACAATCTTTAAGAATATCTATCACAAAAATATCCCTTGCACTGCAAACATAAAGACTGAAAGACCCTTGATTTGGTGTTTATATCCTACTTACGCAATGAAATGGAGATCTAAAGCAGTTCCACAAACCCTTGAAGCTACCTGGCGTAGAAAATGTTGATATTAAAAAGATATTTGTGTTTATAAATATTTTCCTAAACCTAAGTAAAGCAGCCTTGAGCTACCTCGTATTTACCCACGGTCAGCTCCTGTGGATTAAGGGGGATACAGCAGCTCGTTATCCCCGAGCCCACACACACCTGCTGACCCCACAGTAGCTCAGACTTAAGAAGTGAATCAATAGGGTAAAGCTCTAAGATGTCATCCCTAAAGAACAGAAAAAGGTCTTCCCAGATGCAAGCAGTGTAGCTAATGATACCCTCATGGCACAGATTCTAATTTCTCACACATCTCGTGTCTGCCAGGGAAGAGAGATCCTGATGTAGCATGGACAACCACACTCAAGAAAACCCCCCTGGAGATCAGGCAAGCACCTGCAATTCCAAGTGAGACTTAGTTATAAACCACCCTTTTTTTCTAAATTGAAATATATCATAAGGAAATGCTGGAATTTTCAGCCCACCTTGCTTTTCTTTTCCCCAATGATTTTTTAACTAAAACAGTACTGAAAATACAGTCCAAACTTTTCCTCTATCAGAAATCTTTTTTTTTTTCCAGTCAATCCAATTTCTAACATCCATTTGCAAAACAGCTTAAAAACATTGTGGAGAAAAACAATAGGTAAAAATCTGAGGGCAGGGGGGAAGGGAAGGTCTAATTGCAAATAAAACTAACAATAAAATAACTAACCAGGCTTACACTTAGCAAATAAACACCAATTGAATAAATCTGGCCCACAGCTCCCATTCACCAAGTGACATTAGGGAAGAAGATGCCCCATCATGAGGCAAGGTTAAATCTCGACACCTTTACCACTTTCACTCACCTTATAAAAGGTGGGAAAAAAAATTTAAAAATATTAAATCTCAAGCCAGGGGTTATTCTCACAGAAATAAGCAGCCATCACTGCATACTAGACCATCACCAGAGGCATTTCCAAGGGAAAGCATCCGTGTGAAATGGATCTGCCCTGGCTCACACGACTGCCCTGGGAGGCTGCGGAGAGGCGAGGAATTCAAACATGAATGAAGTGTTTTCCTTGCCCTGTCCAGTGTAACTCCTCAACATGCCTGGCTGGCGTTAGAGAATTGTCTGCTTCAGCACAACACTTGCCAGAAATTATTAACACTCAGATTTCTCACGGAGAAAGATTGGCTCCTCTTCAGGGCCGAGGCAGCAGCTGGAGGAATGAGCGGCGGCACGAGGCAGGCGGCAAAATTCAGGGCTTGATTTCCCCGAGACACAGACACAGGGCAGTGCTGAAGGAGCTGTTCACCTCTGCCTCGCTTGCCATATGCAGGAAGAATTTTGTCAGATAAGACAGGCATCACTTTTAATCTCATTGTGTGGGTACAAACTTCCTACATGCAAATTTCAGCTGCTTACAGAAGAAAAAAAGTCACTTTCCAGGCTCTGCTCCTAGCCCCTTCCCACCTCCCTGTCTGAAGAGCCTTGTTTGGCCCTGTTTCTGCTGTACCCATAAGCACCTCATCATCATCAGCTTTATTCTCACAAATCCCCAGGAGGCAGAGAATCACAGTCGTGTCATTTTTGCAGATGGCTGTGATGTGCCACTTTCTCAGGCATTCGGTCTGAGCAATGCCAGGCAGGGCGAGGGAAGGACTGGCGCCCACCCCACGGGGATGCAGCTGCATCCCCTCACCAACCACTCTGTCCTCAACAGGAATAGCCCGTCCTTTCCCCTGAACTCCTCTGCAAGCTTTTCAGCATCTTGAGTATTACCTAAAATGCCAGACAATATCATCTGCTTCCATCTCAATATACATTTGGGACTTTAATTGCAGTGAGCTGCTGACTGTGACAGGTTCAGAACAGCCCATACACAGCGGGTACCTCATTCTGCAGGTTGAGGGCCAGGCTGCTGCTGCCTTACACTGAACCCGTATGATCCACAAAGTACTCACTATTATTTGAAGCACATCCTTTTCTTCAAGTTCAAGATTTTCGGGCATGTTTCCACACACAAAATGAGTTCAAACCACATGCCTAACAAGATCCAATGTTAGCTCAGAGGCCACTCCTAACGTAATTCACAAGTTGTGCAGGTGAAATGATTTTAAAGTCTTCATTTTTCAGGATGCAGGAAAAGAAGATGCGGTAAAACTCAGAACAGGCAGATATCTCAAGCTTCCCAAAGTCAGGACAGCCACTGCACTGCACGGGAAGGAACGAGCTTGTGGACTCACCAAATGCACCTCAGCAAGTCTGTTGTGTTAAAACACACACAAAAAGATCTTTTTGTTGTTCATTGGGGGTTTTTGAGGGGAAACTGGGGATACAGAAAGCTCACATTCATAAGAGATGGAAGTAATGTTTTACCATAGTGCACCTGCCCATTATCTGGTCACACTGAGGGAAAAGTTTGGCATTATTTCTAGACAACTCTGAATATGCAAAATATGACGTTTTGCAAAACACCCCACTGCTGCTGGACCACAACAGGCTGCTCTGGCCAAATGCTGGGCCATGAGGAAGGGAAACAAAAGCCCAAATGCAGTATTTTCCCCTTACCAAAGATTAAACATCAGCTAATTACAGACTTTGGAATGAAGACAAATTTAAAGCACGTTTGCTCCCTCATAGCTAATATTTATGCTAATAAAGAAAACAGCTAGAATACACCTAGAACTAAAAAGCAGCCCATTTTAAACTTTTGAACAGATTACAACACTATTAAACATATTAAACAAAACAAGTGTGGATGCCACCAGTTGAGACATGCTTTAAACAGGACTCCACATCAGAGGCTTTTTCATGAAACACTGTTTTAACAAATTAATCATCCTACTCTCACGAGGTTTTCTTCCCTTTTCACCCCTGCAGAGGTCACTGGATAGTGATGCTAATTTGTGAAAGTTCTCATGCACTTCTCTGCTTATTAAAAAGTGAGGAATCACACTGCAAATTTCAAAATCCATATTACACAAGGCAACTTCAGTGCTAGAGTCTCACTGTGACCTCTCTCTGATGATAGAAGAAAAAATAAGTCTTTGTCCCTTGCTGCATCAGACACTACAGCTTCCTCTTCAGGCATATTCTGTTAGTGGTTTTGCTTTGTTTTTTAAGTATGTACACAAAAAGAGGAAATAACACCAGGTTTGTTATTCCAATACAATTTCCTTCTGATCACAAAATTTAATTACATAAAGATGGAAAATCCATTTTATTTTAAAATAGCATTCAAATGTCTCCTGAAATGAAAATTCTTTATTTATTAAGAAAGGCTGGAAATTATTAATCAAAGGTATATATGAAATGAGGAGAATTAGGAGAGAAAGTGCAATTCTTTGCTATGAAAGATTCAGCCACAAGGGAGAAAAGAAAATTAAACAGTCTCCTCCCTCTAATGTTGAATTTTAAAAAATGAGAGAAAGAAAATGTAAATGCTCTTAATTTCATATATTCTTTTTTCGGTATGTAGTACTTTTGGACGCATAAAAAACAATGAAAACCTCATACAACCAAACAAAAACCAACCCAACAATTGGACCACTTCAGGCTTCCCAAGGAACACATTTCAGTTACTAAAAAAGATCTTAAGCTCGGATGCTTCCCCGTGCAGTGCAGTGAGCTGGCCCAGCACACAACAGCGTGCTCAGCACTTGCTGGAGCTGCCCATAAATCTTCACATGCTCCAAAAAAGAGGCTTCAAACAGAGGCTGCTGACCACCAGCCCTGCAATAATTCAGTGCTACAAAATCATTTTCTACCACTCAAACAGAGCCAGTGACCAGCCTGGTCTTTGAAACAAAGGGGACAAATCCAGTAGGAGGCACAAAGCACAGCTTTTTCTGGGTGTTTGGTTTTGGGTTGTTTTTTTTTTTTTTGCTACAACATAGGAGGTCTGAGACCGGCAGAGGACAGGACTGGGTTTGGAGGAAGAGTGGAAGACTGAGAAACAACAGAGCTTCCCAGCCATGGCCAGGTCCAGGTTTTATATTCCCAGGAGAGTAGAAACTGTAGATGCAAAAGCCTAAAATTATCAAAAAATTACATTTTGAGGGGAGCATGGGGCCTGCTCCCGGCATGCCCTGCAGAGAAATCAGAATGCAGAAAGACAAATCTGCTCAAGGCAGACCTGGTTAAATGGAGCTTGGCAAGAACAGATAAGAGGGTCCTGTCAAGAAGATTAAAATAAAGTAGATGGTTGCAAAGGAAGGACAGAGGGAAAATCGGAAACCAAGCAGTGTGAAATGGGAGGAAACCACAAAACACGACAGAGTGAAAGGTGAGTCCACCTGAAAGACAGTGATGGGAAAATGCTGCCCTGATTTATGACCGTTCCATCAGGTCAAAATGAAGCCCTTACACAAACAGAAAAGGTGAAAGCCTTGGGGTCTGATCTAGGCTTAATATTTAAATTCATGGGGTTAGGAGGAGAATTACGTGCCCAGCTGAGAGAAGAAACACAGAAACACTAAATTTTTCAGTCCTAACTCCCAAGTTCATTTGCAGTCATGGTGTGCTAAATATTACAAATGTTCAAACTGTCAGATTATATGGCAGATTATATGGATTGTGGATTATATTTCCATCTCTTTAAATGTAATTAGTAAAAAAAGTTATTAATAACTCAAAACTTATTAGTTCAAGCAGGTTTGAATCCAAAGCTCAGCTTCGAGCCACACCAAACTTAGAACCAGTTCAGAAATGTATTTTATGCATAATTCTTGTCCTTAACACCAGCGAAATCCAAATCCTAACATGATCTGAGAGGGTGAATCACAGCTTCAAGAGTCTTTGTACTACTCAGTGTTCTGCCCTGCCTCTTACAAGACACGCATTCCAATTGATCCCCCAAATCAGCAGCAATCGCATCTTCAAAGGCAAAAGAAACTAAACTGGAAAAAAACTTAGAAGCAAAATGAGCTCTTCATCACAGCTGTGATTAAATTAATCAACTGTCTCACACGAGGACAAACATTGTATTTTATTACATTTTATCCAGGCAAAGCTAATTATAAAAGCATGAGATAATTTGCAATTATGCACTAGAACCATCACATTTTTCAAATGGCATTCAAATGTAATATTGTCCACACACCAACACGTGACGCGTGCCACCATGATTTTTGGTTTTACCCCAGTGAGAATGCCAGGCTAACTGAACAAATAAACTACATCTCCTACATTCAGAACATTACAAGTTTTTCCAGGTGTTCTTTCTCCCTTCACAAACTTGCAAAGGGAATCTCAAGGCTGAAAGCTTCAAGCTTGCCAGTGAAACACAAGGCTCTGCAAACATTTGTGGGACATTGTTCACATGCCATTTTCAATAAAACACACAAAAGTGGGAGTCCTTCAGTATTCTCAAAAAATCCTATCACGCTCCAGTTCCAAGAAATTGAGAAGTACCATTACATTCACCCATACATTTCTAAGCTACGTGGGAGAGAGAAGCACCAGCTTCCTCTTGCACTTCTGATAAATTAATTCCCCAATATGATAGAACAGTACAGCAAAATAACCCTCTCATTGAGGTTTATGATGTACTTAAGCTTAAGTCTGAATTCCTTGGATTTGCAACGTTTCTTTTGGTAGAATTATTATATGCCTGTAAAACTGTGGGAAGGCTGGGAAAAGCCACACATAAAAGGCAGCCTCAGATTGATCCTGGATGTGCAGAGGGGTATTTCTGGAGATATATATATAACAGCTAGAGCTTCTCCAAAGGCTGAGCCTGCCTTGCACAATGTCACTACAGAAAATACAAAGTTAGCAACCACGGTGACAAGACAGAGCAGGGTGATCCATTGTGTCCAGGGGGATGCAGGTCCAGCAGATGCACCTTGCTGCTCCATTCGGCTGCTCCCCACATCACACGAGCCCTTGTCCACAATCCCACAACCACTCAGGGTTGGTGAAGGGAGTCTGGAAGAAGCTGCAGGTGCTTTGCCTCTCTTCTAGATTTGCATCTCCAACTCTACTCCTCTCTCCCTCTGAAATTTCCCCTTTTCCAGTTATTTTCCATCACTGAAGACGTCACCAAGTTTTCTCATAAGCATGAAATGTTCACTCAAAAGAGTCAAGTTTATTTTGCTCAATGTGTTTGTGCTAGATAAGCATTTGGGAATTGTTATTTGTCTTGCAGAAGTCCTGTTTCCTCTCGATACAGGCCAGTACCCTGCAAGCCCATTTCTGTAGCGTTCTACTGAATTTTGAGTTCACTTCAGTCTTCGTGGTTATAGTCAAGCACTGCCCTGTCCTGATACGCATGCAGCTGCAAGTTCTGTCAGAAGCATTTATATTCAAATATTACAGACCTTTGTCAGGAGCAATTTTATTTTTCCTCTGCAAAACCAGGGATGTATTATGCTGGTGGTTGGCGCACTGCAACTCCCCCAGAGTGCTGAAATAGTCCCCAAGAGCTTTTCCTGCAGGAACAGAAAGCAGGCTCAGAATCCACAGCCAATCTTGAGCCAAAGGCAGGAGCATCACATATTTTCAGGCTTCTCATCCCCACACTACTGACCCGTGGTGGTGAGAAAGTGAGTTCTCCTTGCCAAGTGGCCACAAGGGATGGTCTGTCTGTCTCCTCACAAAAATAACACCCCGCCAGCAATGGGCACTGCTCCAGACAGACAGACTGCAGCAGAGCACACATCAGCTCATCAACCCGTGTCAAAACTCATTTGTTAAAGCATCTTCCAACAATTTCTGTGTTTTGAAACACATTACAGGATAAAAAAGGAGGGTCGCTCGCTTAACGGCCTGGTCATCCCCCCTGTTAGAAGGACCTCGTGGTAGTCAAGAAAATTCCCATAAATTTAGTCTTCTGATAAAAGTATGCCAGAAGAAAGGACAGAGTTTTTAATGCTGGAGAACCACCCTCCTGATGGAACTATTTGCTCAGGACCACAGAGCTGGAAGGAGAAAGCCCAAAGCCATTGCAGCCACGAGCAGAGCAGAGCAGCATCAGCCAGCACAACCCTCCTGGCACCACGGCACCTCAGTGCCTCTGGGAAACACGAACACGAAGCAGTTGCCTTTGCTGCAAAGCTTGCAAGACAGCAGTGAAAGAGGAAGAAAAATGCATTAACAGGCTCCAAGGCAGCCCCTCCCCTGAGCACTGCAGTTTCTGTTGAGTCAGAGCTGTCATCTGCCCTGCAAACTTATCTTCACTGGCCATTTTGCAAGTAAGATTCAATCAGGGCTCCCTGGCTCCTGAGGGAACCAGCACTTTAGCATGAACTGCTTCCACTCAAATGTAATGGAGTGAGATTGCTCATGCCATTATTTTAAATGGTTGGAGGCCACACAGTCCCCAATTTCATTAGCTGCATTTATAAACAGACCTCGCACTTAATACTGTGGAACACAGAGACATGTACACATGATGTATCATCTACCCACCACATGCACAAAAAAAAAGGGAAAAAGAAAAAAGTGAAAACCAGAACACCACTTTAAGTGTCTCCATTTGACACATCATCTGTGCGAAGAAGGTATTTCTGCAGATATATATAAGCAATAGCTGATTGAATTATTCAATCAACTGTCTGCAAGTGGAAGACACAGAATGGGTCTCCTGTTCTGCTTCACAAATTACAAAAATTACAGTCAGACCAGGCACATACTGATGTCAGCAGAGCAAAAAACTGGGAGCCCCAGATTTACCTGAGCACCTGGGTTCATCTAAGTTCAGGTGGTATATTTGAGCTAATTAGATAAATTACTTCCAGAGGCAAGAGATGAGTCCGACCTGTGAGCCTGCAACCATGTCCTTCCACAGCAGGGAGGGGTCTAGGAACGTCCGTGAGGAGCTGCCTCCATCGTTCATTTAAGCCAACCTTAGGCCAGTTTACATTGATTTGAAACAGCTTTAAACCTAAACACAGAGGCTGATACGATATTGAACCATAATAACTCAAAGAACACATCTGTAGCCATGTGCAAGTGAGAAAGAAGAAAATAATAGTACAGAGATCCCAAACAGAACAGTATGACAGGAGTGAGATATGGAGCCCTCAAACACAAAATCATGAGCAATTAAGCTTTAGTGGCTGAACAGGTGTGAGTCTAATCATTGCTCATATAACTTTTTCCTGTGTTATAATTTTGTATCAATTTGTTTAAGAAAAATTATATATCAACAGACTTTGCGCAAAATTATAATAAGCTTATATATTTGTCTATTCATTTATTAAGTATTGTTAGTATCTTTTGTACTCTTGCAGAACCCACTTGAAAGCATAATAAAGTAATATAAAAAAAGAAATAAAATTAATGGAGCTGAATGCTGATATGTTATTACAGTTTGTTGTTAATTGCAACACGGATACAGTTAAACAACAGATGCTGCAAGTACATTTTAGCTACTGGTAATTTTTGAGTTGTTCTGTTTTTCTTACAAAACAGATTTTTTATTTAAACAGCTGCTGAGTGATTTTCAGCATGGAAAATTTAAGCCTTCTCCATCACCTTACAAAGAAACAGTGATTTGCTGTTAATCCAACGAAGATTAAAAAAAAAGGAAAAAGAACATTTTTACCCACACACTGGTTATGCTCAAAAATGAGAAGAGAGGTGGTGTTCAACACACACAGCATCTGCAGCCACCTCTGCCCACTCACTGAATGGGACACCCAGACTAGTAGTTTAGGCTGGACTATTAAATTCTACATATTTGAGTCCACACAACACAAATCCCAATAAAAGCCAGCAGCAGGATCCACACTGTATCCCCACTTTGCTCCCGAAACTCAGAGCTGTGCCCAAGATGGCAGGAGCTAAATATCTCCAGAGATCTCAAGGACAGAGGCTGCAGGTGCTTCTGGAAGAGCATTGGGAATCATGAAGGGCCTTTTAGAGGCAAGTAGAGACCAGCAGAGTACTGGGAATGGGTAACATCATCACAGGGGAAAAAAAAAAAAAACCAACAAAAAAAACCACAAAAAAAACACAAAAGAAGCAACTTTGTGGGGGCTTTAACATGTGTCCCACAACCCTGTTAGTACTATCCTGGCATGCAAGTATTGTAAACAATGAAAAAGGTCAGCACACAAGCACCTGGGCAGGCCCAGAACAACAGTGATGTGAGATGGAAAGTGCAGGCACTGAGGCCATAAATTTAGGGGATGAGAAGAGAAGCCTCCTAAGCACAATATTTACTACCTGCTCAGGATTCCTTTTAGCTTTCCTATGTTTGCTTGTCCTTGGGCACTCCCTGTTTGGTATTCTCCGAGCAGTTCAGGGCTCCCTTTCAGTTCCAACAAGCCTTGGCCCTTCCAGGCTCACAGGGTGAGGTGTTTTACCCTGCCCAACATCAGACACCAAACACAGGAGCTGCTTCCCCTCCCTAATGCCTCAGATAAGGCTGCAGTGACAGGCTATAGAGCCCTCCACACACACACACGACTGATGAATATTCATTAGAAGTCAACACACAGCATTCCTATCACTCCAGCCACACAGGGAGGATGAAGAGCCTCTCCCAGGAAGCAACACCTCCCTCAAGTCACGACGGGCCACTTTGTACGGCGTTAGATAAAACCCACAGCCACTCACGTCCTTTGCATTTCAAGCCAGTTTTTCTCCTTCATAAACAGCATTCAGAAAGGAGACTGAGGCACACAGGGTGACCCTGCCAGCACTGCAGAACACTTCACCTTTTTCACACACATACCCCAAGGTATTTTTCCAAGAGATAATAGTTTCCAGGCTCTTTTGGACTTGGAGAAAAAGGGCTTCAGTGAAATAAAAACATGTCTTATCTTAAAACAATTGTCAGTTTAGGAAACAACTGAGCAGCACATCCTGGGTACGTACACTGCTTTAGATGAAGGAACTCCTTAGAACAGAATCCCAGAAGTCCAATTAGTTTGTGAGCATCTACCTCCTGCTGACCTCTCCTAGCACCACAAGCATACATCCCAAAGCTGTTTTCATGCTTTCCAGGATTGCATCTGGACTAGAAACACCACATAATTATCTTTAACATCACAGCCATGAGCATTCCAGGCCTTTTTTGGACTTCTGTACATTCATCATATTCAGCATGGAGAGCCTTCCAGATTAATACAGAGATACTGGAATGGCGATGGGGAGATAAACAGTAGGAACTGAACAAACTGGAGATTAGGAGGCTTTTAGGCACATTCCTGCTTCATCCTTACACACGGCCCACATCCCCTCAATATGCATTTGTACTTAATCATCTGTTGTACAAGGCACAGAAAAGTCACACGGACAGATCCTCAGCCTCACTTCTACTGAACTGTGCCGGTTTACAACAGCTGAGAATTGAGCCCCAGCGCTTTGGAGAGACTCTCTTGGGTTTATTTCACCTCCTGGATGAAGATCAAAGTCCGTGCTCATCCTCCCTCTCTGCTTCACTCATGAATTCATGCCTCTGACCATTCACACTGGATGAGAACCAGCTACTGGGGCTGAGCCTGGGGGTCCCAAGAGACAAACACACATTCACCCTCTGAGCTCTGTTATCAGAACATAAAAACAGATTACAATTAAAATCTAAACATTTGTCAATTTTCAGAGGTGATCAGACATCCCAATCTGACTTGCTGAAGCCCTGTTTTTACAATCCCAACTGCGAAACAGCTTCACCAGGGTGTGTATTTGTCATGTCTCCTCACCCCATGATTCTTGAATTGTTAAATGTTATAGAGTAGTAATTCAGCATTGTTCCATTGCTTATGAAAGCTGCGCAGGAAAAAAACATCAAAAATAATCTAGGCTAGTTCATTTGAAGTGTAAATGACTTTTGCATGCAATACAAAATGCAACAAGTGCCTTTCAAGCTGTCTCATTTATGATAACGTAGAAATTGCTGATGGAATGAGAATTCCCAGGTATTTATCAGGGAATTTTGCATATCATTTGTACTTCATACTGCATTAGCAACTCTCACATCATGTCAGCAGCTTGAAAAAAATAAAACAATGAATTACATCCCTCCCAGTTTTTTTTTCCAGCTTTACTGAGTAATCTCATCACTTATCTCAAATGATTTTGCATTCAATGCAAAATACTTTGCTCTATTCTAAAGGAAAAAGAAACCTAAGACTTCCCCTGAATTATTCCAGTTTACTCAGATGAGCAATCAGCCATCAGCAAAAGAAGTATCTGGTTATCACATCTCCAAGGTACACAGGCTGCACAAGACTATCAGGTATCTCACTGTTTGCAAAATTATAGAACTGAAGCTAAGGCTGTGTTTCATCCTTGACCTGTACAAACTGAACAAGAAGGAATAACCAGCATCCCAAAGGTAAAACAGACATGATTATACAGATGGATTTTGGGAGTAGAAAGTGACATTGGTGAGAAAAATACGTTTTTACACTTTTGCTTGAATTCTTGGCAAAAGCCAAGGGAAAAAAACCCCAAACATTCCTCAGTTTTTTGGTTATAGCTCATTGCTCTGGCTAGAGCTGCGTGAACATTTTATCAGCTTGACACCGCAGTTGGCAGCTTTTATGGGTCAGGAAGAGCAGGCAGCAAGAAAGTAAACACTCCTCTGTAAAAAACTGCATTTTTACCTTTCTGTTATCTGCAACACTGGGCTCTGGTTGCCCTTTTAGGACACTCACCCTGCAGCGCAGCAGCTGCTCCAAATGCTTCCCTGGCTGCCAGCAGGAGCCCAGGCAGCATCTCCCTCACGTGCTGGGGAAGTTGAAGCTGCACCATCACTTAGGCACCAGTTTGCCTCCAACAGCAAAAAATCAAGGGTGTGCTGGGCAAGGGAACCTGCATCTCTTGTATTGCACCACACCACTTCTCTCCTGTCATCCCACAAGTTCATTCCCTACCTTTCCCTCAGCAGCTTCCTCCAGCAGCAGAGTTCAGAGCCTGGGAAGGCTTCTGTCAGCCCATGGCACCAAACCACCAAGTGCCAGCACTGGCTGGAGTCACACAGAGGCTTTGTGGCTGCTGGGGCTGGCACCAGGCACGTGACACTGCCAGCACATCTGAACTGAGCCGACACTGCTGCTCGGGAGAGCCCTAAAAGCAGAGCTGCATGCAAGGGACAGTGCTTTGTAATTTGGGCAATTTGCAATTTCGCATCGTTAGGCTTATGTCCCCTCATTAGGCTGTGCAGTCTATGCCCCTCATTTCTCCTCTCTTAATTCTTTTAGTACCAGCAGCACTTAGTTGAATTTCTGAAACAGTCCTTACTAGGTATTTGGTTTCCCTTAAAATAAAATTTGCAGAAAACAAAAACATAACGTTTAAATGCCCTCCAGTGATCCATCTTCTAAATTACAGCACACATTAATTTTTCACAGAACTTTGTGAAGCAGTTCTATTTTCTCATATCACATTTCAAGAGACAACAGAAAACAATTTACTAAAAGCATCGATACAAGGTTTATCAGCAAAAATACACATTCAAAAGAACTCACTCCAAAAATCGCCCCACTCCCTTTTTTATTCTTGAAGATTGCCAGAAATTGAAATTTCTGACATATTACGGAACTTGTATACTACCTTCAGTCACGTGGGCAGACCATCGTAGCCTGACACATATACTGGCTTAAAGCAGATGTTGAAAAATCACATTTCGAATCAGGAGGGGAGCAGGAAAGGGGGAAATAAAACAAAAGCACGTGCAAAAAAAATGTATATAAAAAAAACCTGAAACAAGCAAGAAAACTGATCCTTAGTGCTAACGGAACACGGGCAAAGTAAGACCATTGAAGCAGATTTAATTGGCTTTCCACAAGTGACACCTCGAAGCAAGTAAGCCAATCTCGATGGCTGAGGAATTTAAGGACATGTTAGACAGCCATCTGTCAAGGATAAGGCAGGACCTGGAAGAACAGGTCCTGCCTTCAGGCAAGGCATGGACTAACTGACCTCTCCCTATCCTTCCCAACCTCATTTTCTCCATGAAATCTGTGAAATTGGAGGAATACACGTATGTAACACTTTACCAGATCTCTAGACTAGTATGAGGTTGGAACAGAGGAAACTGATAAAGCTTGTTCTGAGCCACACAATACAGCAGGTTTTGCTTCTGAATTTCAGTACAGAGTATCTTTTGTAGATTAATATAGACCTGGATAGGAAGTAGGGGAAGCAAGGTTAATTTTCAAGCCCAAGATCTCTGCAAGCATCCCTTTTCTGTTGGAGTTACCCTGTTTCCAAGCCAAATGCAGCAGTTCACACACATTAAGCTCCAGGCTAAACTGCAAAGCACATCCAAAAAAAGGCAACTGGGCATCAGTGGGCTGGGAAGAAAGCAGCACACAGAGCAGCAATTAGCAATCCACACCTAGAATGGTTTTAAATTCTGGCCTAAACCAATAATTGCTTTCAGCACTGAGAGTCATTTTTAACAATTTCCTGAAGGATCTTTTAAAACCTTATTCCATGAAAGCCTCGGAAGTTTTAGGCTGAGCAACCATGTGCTTAATTCCAGCAAACTGAAAGGGAATGAACTGACTACAGCCAGTGCCACCATTTGATGTATCAGAGCTGTGTCAAAGTTACATATGAATGACCATATTGCCCTGAGTACTCTAAAAATCTACAGGGGTTTGTTTCACACATAGAAAAAGATAAAAAACAAACTTAGGAAAAAGATGCCATGAGGGAACAGTTTTCCTTTTCCATTCACTGCACGTGCATTTTTACAAAGATGACACACGGTAAATGGTTAAGAACAATTTTCCATCATTAAAGAAGCCTTAAACAACCCCTGACTGCTAATACCATCATCTCTCAGGCTCTTACTAAATTGCAGTTATTTGTTCAAAACAAAATGATGAGGCCTGTGATATAATAGAGCAATTTAAACAATGAAGAATACAACACCTGTAATTCAATTTCATGGCAACTACTTTCACAACATGTTTCTATAACATAGTTAGGATACAGGAAACTTCTCTCAGTGTAGCAATTCTTTTTTAAGTAAGCCAGGCTCTCAAGAGAGAAGTGGGCTTTAAGTAGACAAATACTATAAACAATAAGCAATTTGTATCTCCATGCCAGCCCTTTCAGGTCTATCTCCAGTTAGTTGCCACTCTTATATTTCAGCTTCTATTTCATATTGAGAGGCTGTTGTCAGAAAAGGTAACAATAAAAGTCACCTGAGATCTCTAACCTTGAGAAAGTTTTCAGGCAGAGGAACATACAAGAGCTTCCTTTCCCATTCATCTTTCCTGTAACAGTCACCATATACCAGAAAGAGCTGTAAATCCCAGGCGTACGACCTTCCCAAGGAGTCAAGGAAGGAGCAGGGGGAAGATGGGGATATCAATAATGACTAGTCAGTGCAGGAAGTACAGCAAGAACATTGTCCCAAAAGGAGAAATCTAGTATTAGCTCAAAACCCCACAGCTGAACTGCATCCAACAGCAAATCTTTCTCATCCTTCACAGCAAATGATGAGGCCACTTGCTACCCTGGTGAAAAGTTCTTTAGAGTACAAATTCATGCAGACATCAAAATCAAGGTTTCTAAGGAGTAACACTGATGTTCTCCTTCATTCAGTATTGAACCATGCCTCCATGTTCACTTTATAGCCTGAAATGAAAAAGGATTTCCACCCAAGGATTTCCTTCTGGGTTTGATGGCTGGAACAAATACCAGACAATAGTTTCAGGAAGTCTTTGCAATGGCATAGAAAAGCCCTGAAGATCTTTTCTCCCCAGCTTTCTGTTCCTTATAAGCTTCCTTCCCCTGCACAGGGACAAGGATTTGGGCAGAGATCTGCATGGAGGAGCTGTGCCAGGCTGAAATGCCTGTAGCAATGAAAACTGTCCATGCAGAACAGAATGGGATTCCCCACGAACAAAAGGCAAGACACTCGTCATGGACTAGATCTGGTGGAAAAGATGAAGAGCACCCACCTCTAACCTTCATGAAATGGATGTGCAACAGGGACAGGTTGTGTCTCAGTGACTGTGGGCTGTAGAAATGTTCCTCTACTCAAGAAGAAATATTCCTACTGATGAAATGTGTATCTGTTCATAAATCATTCCTTGTCAATCAGCTCTGCTTGAACCTCAGATAAGCAGAACAAGAAATCCACCTCAAGTCCCATCCTATGCTACCCTCTCTACCCTCAAAGCAGAAAACTGGTATAATCAAAATGGTTTAGTAGCTCCAGCTGCATTTCCAGTCTGTTCATACTTGTGTGTCATTTTAGACAGAAAAGCTACTGCTTTGAGCATGAACCATTCAATTCTGAAATTCTTCTTCAATAGCTTCTTCACGTGCACTGATATTCCCAACATGAAAGGAAAACAGCTAAAACCATTTGAACTCTAAGTGTGTTACTATTAGGAACCCCATGTAAGAATGGCTCTTCAGTTCTCCCTGCTTAATTTCTACATCACAAGGCATCAAAACAGGTTGCTATGCTGAAACTACAAGATCCCAATCTCTCCATCCACTTCAAGAAAACATTGAACGAGATAATGAAAGTTGTTGTACTGACCTCTATAATTAGGGAGCCAAAAATTAAGCACCTCTGTATTTAGATTAGCTATCTGCAAGGTAATAATAATTTCTGGAAGTGGATACAAAGAAAGTAAGAGTCAACTGAACTAATTTCATCCCCTCTAACCCTTGATTTGGTTGATTCTACATACTGCATCTGGTTGCATATCAAAAGTTCAGTAGGGCTGTTCTTTAAACTCAACAGGAGACCTGCAGCTCTTTATCTGAAGATATTCAATCTGTACTCATCAGTCACTTCTTCCCGTACCCCAGTAATTAGCTTTGCATGCTGCCTGCCATTAGAAACACAAAGAAAACTCCAAATGAACATGTGCACTGCTCCTGACAAAATGAGACTGACACAACTGGCGCTTTTCTGCACTGATGATGTAAAATACTAAGTAGCACTAAAACTGGGTGTTTTGGGGAGGACTTCGCAGAGGTGAGACTTTGCAAGTTCCAACAGCACACCTGGTGTTTAAATAAAATGTGCATGTTGTTAAGAGCGTCAGAGTAGAAAAAAGGAGTGTGATGTTCACCGGGAACTCACGAGGAAACTGGGAGTCCCTTCTCTGTTCTGCTTGAGATGGGGACCATCACACTCACATTTACCCACCTAAAGGGTCACAGAATCATAGAATGTCCTGGGTTGGAAGGGACCTTAAAGATAATTAGCTCTGACCCACCCCTGCCATGCACAGGGACACTTTCCCCCAGACCAGGTTTCTCAGAGCTCCATCCAAAGTGATTATTGAAGCTCCTTCTGGAGCCGGCAGAGAGAAACCACCATGTCTAATGTGCATTTCATTATATCCTCAGACAGAAGTCGAAGATAAAAGGATTCAACTGCATGGAGGTGCCTTTATTTTCAACATTTACAGTGGGAATATAGAAAAACAGACTAGGCAGCTTTTGTTGGCTAAAGCTAAGCTAGGTTTGGTTTTACTGCGAACACCTCAGTGACCATAAGCTGGCCACAGACCCCTCTGCATATCAAATCTGCAGGCAGAAGGCAGGGATGCCACATCTTCCTTCATGATTCACAATGACCATGGTCACCTTGGATTGAAATATGGAAAAAGGTCAGCCTTCAACAGTGTATGGCATAATAAAGATTGAATTTCAAGCAGAGCTTCATATTACTGATGCAGTAACAACAACAGCAACAAAAAAAATTCTGTAACTACTGATGTTTTTAGCAACCAATCCTCTCACACTAGCACAGTGATTTAAAGAAAGTCACCATGCAGCCCCCCCATCATTTCTGAGCACTATGACAAAAGCATATCAAAAAGCCAAAACAGAACAAGGCATTTCTGATCTTGGTTGCAAAAAAAAGAGCAAAGCCACAGCTTCAGCAACTGCTACAGCATTACACAAAATACAGCATTTACTGAATATTTCACCATTTCGGGACTCTCAATCATTCAGCTGGTTGTAGTGTTAGTTGATTGCCAGGCCTGATGCTGATTAAAAATCTCTATCCCAATCCAATCCCCTCACCATGCTCCTATGGCATATTTGTCTTTTATAGGGGACCTTGATGTCAACAGTTAACAGAGTTTATCCTTCTGCCAGCAGCGTGAAGGACCTGCCCTGACTGAGGCAGGACAGTGGAGTTACCTTCTATTTCCCCACCAGCTTCTTCAGCTGAAAGAGTGTTTTTGCTGGGAGCAAAAAGTCTCAGGCACCCCAAATTCCAAATGTTTTAAAAGCCTCTCTCAGGGTTTGGTCCTTCTGTTGTCACATTTCTTCTCTCTGCCCAGAGAAGTTGTGGCTGCCCCACCCCTGGAGGCGTTCAAAGCCAGGATGGAGCTATGAGTGACCTGGTTTAGTGGAAGGTGTCCTTGCCCATGGCAAGGAGTTGGAACTAGATAACTTTTAAGACACCCTTCAGCCCAAACCATTCTATGATTTTATGATTCTCTTTAAGGAGAGATGTGAGACAAAACTCCCTCCAAAGCCCAGCAAAGCTCTGCCAGCACTGCCAGAAGGAGGTGGGCAGAGAGCAGGACCTCTCACAATTAATTCAGTAGAAGCTGAAAAATATTTACAACTGCTGCCTTTGCTGAAGAAAGCACAGGCAGAATTTTTCTCCATTGAAAACACGAAGGGATGGGTCAGGCCCCTACTACGCGAGCATGGATTTCAAATGATGAGCTTACACAGTTACTTTTTGTTCACTTAAAGCATCCCCAATTTATAAAGTACCAAAGAGATTACTTGTCACAAAAACTCTCATCTTAATGCTACACCCATCCTTGACTAATATTAAAGGGGGGGCTGGGAAGGAGACATCTATGTTTTTTGGGCTTGAGAGTAAGATAAAGGTGGAAGATTGGTAATAGGAAGACAGAGATTGCTGTAGCACACATTTCACAGCATCTACCTCAGCTGGCCTTTCTTTTATAAAGTCAACACTTCTGTAGCTACAACACATAAAATAGACAAAACAGAGTAGGAAAGGTTGAGCACATGAATTTTACAGATGGAGAACCAAAGGTCAGGGAAGTTAAAACACGTGCCAGGGCTCTCCAGTAAATACATGCTGCAGGTCTACACCAAGAGCAGCCACCCAGGACCTGAGCAGGATACGGCTCACAGGGGTATTTTTCTTCAAGGTAATTTCACAATTCTCTTTTCTTACATATTACAAAAAAATGTTGAAAATTAACTCTCAGAATTCCCATCCTGAAAGAAATCTCCTGCAACGTCTACTTTGAGTTTCAATTCAAGCAATTTTCTCTCCCCACTGCTGAGGTTCCTCACACAAAGGACTTTATCCATATTGATTGATTGATAACTTTTGCAAATACTTTAGTATTATAAACCAACCGTGGCCAGAGAAAATGTTCAGGCAGGGTCTGTATCACCTATTCAAATTCATTAGCTCTATCAGCCTTCTCAACCTCTTATGTTTGATTAAGTCCCATTTCCCACAAACTGATTAAATCTAGTCAGCCTCTTTAAATTATTATTCCTTATTGGTCCAGTAGTGCTAAATGTTTCTAAATGTGACGGTAATCTGGTTTTAAACAAAGCAGCTGCAGAGCCCATAAAATCATCCTTAGCAAGCTGGTCACTGCTTTGATAGATTCACCAGCAGCAGTGAGTGGATGTGAGTCCTGTCCGGCACAGATCGGCCTCGTAAGGCCGGAGCAGCCTGGAGTGCACGCACCAGTATCTCAACAAATTTTGCTCTGCACTCACAAAAGCCCAAAATAAAAGGCCTAAAGGCCAAATGTTAAAAGGAAAGCAGCACATCAGAAATACAGAAATTCATGCGAAGCTCCTGAGCCTGCCATTCAGGGGCTGCTGACCCAAACACACTGGACACGTGTCTCAGCTTCAGCTGCTCTACTCGCCCATATACACTTCTAAAAATCTCTTTTTAAAAAATTATTAACTTTTTTCTTTAAACAGTAAGCAAGATCCTAGCTGTCCTTTCAGCACAAAAAAAAATTCCCTGCATAATCACCTGGCTGGCAGTAGGAGAAAGTGAACACGCCACTGCCTGAAATGGAGTTAATGGATAAAAGACCATCAAGTCTGATGTTACCTAAGGACCTTGGACCCCAAATTCATTTTTAGAAACGAGATCATTCTTAGGCAGGTGAGTTTGCATCCACTTGCACAAATGAAGAGCCCCTGCTACTCTCTTCCCTACATGCAGCATAGTCTCTTTTATGAACTGTTCTGATCATTTCAGCAAATTAATGAGAACCAGATGGCTTTTTTTTCTTTTTGAACCATTGCTGTCCAACTTGTACAGGGCCACTCGCAGTTCTAAGTAGTACCACAACAAATATTAGAAACACAGAGAAATATTTCAGTGCTGTGTCAAGCTGGGATGATAAATGTGAGAGAAATCTCTTGAAAAGGAAAAGTCTTCCACTGGCCAAATTAAGGATGACTTTGCAGCATAGAAAACTCCTGATATAAAGTGTTCTTCTGCAAACATCATTTTTCTGGATTGACCTCTCGTAACAGATATATAAACAAGCATATGCACAAAGAGAAGTTTTTTCTCCAGGGGTTTGTGCTCCTCAGCAATTGGGGAATCTTTGGGGGGAAAAAAATTATTAGCAGGTCACAGGAGATTGCTCTTTGTGTTGCTCAGCTGAGCTTTCTGTCTTCCAAAGGTAAACAGCCTTTTCAGCCACAGCAGTAACACGACACAGGCAATCACCAGTCATGTTGAATTGCCATCAAACCACTGACGTTTAGTAAATTAAAGTCCCCAAGCCATCAGCTGTGCTCAGGGCCCATTTCAACCTTAGGATGTTCCATTACATTTTTTTCAAAGGAACTTCTTTTTTCAGCTTGGGAAATTGCGAGTGATTGCATTCAGCAAGCAAATAATAGAAAATTCATACATGCTGGAGAATAGGAATGAGAAGCCTAGAAAACATCAAGTGAGGACAAGGATCTGGTGATGACAGTAGGAGAAAAAAAACTTGATAGAGATGTACAAGGACAAACTGCTGCACTTGGAACCACCAGAACCCAAAACAGCAGCAGACTGACTTTGTGAAAACAGTTTAAATCGCTAACTGTGTATCAGTCTAGGGTCTACAGCATCAACAGAAATTTCTTTTTTTGCCTTGAAATACCCATTTCTATTGTAAAAGCCTGACAGCCCATATAAGCCTCTTACACCTACAGGCTCCTCAGCCTGACATGCTCAAGATCTGGAGTCCTCAAGGCTTAAGGATGCAGAAGTATCTCTGCCCATGGATCTGAAAATCACTTGAAATGACTTGCTCACCCCTTTTTGGTGTGACTGTTGTACATGGAGATTTTTTCAGGTGTGCAGCAGCAATTGAACCTCAGCTAAGTGCTTAGAGCTTTGGCTGATTGGGCTGGAGCCACACTCTCCACATCTGCACACTGAAACTCTGTTATTAGAATTAATATAATTAAGTATACAAGTATATATAAATAATTAAGTGATTTATTCAAATTCTAATTCAATTCTAGCGAGCATCTTTATAATATATTTTCTCACAAAACTGAGTCGTTCTCTCCACGTCCTCTTTGGCACACCAAACAGACATCAACAGAAGTGACATAAATTCTCCGTGGATTGGTGGATCCCTGAATCACAGACTTCACTGCGAGGTTACAAATTTTGATCAAACCAAGCAGGACAAGTCAACTGCACCCTCAGCAACATCTGCTGTCACAGGCCCTTATGGTGCTGTCTCACAACTGGGGAGTGTAAAGCCCTAGGCTTGGATTTCTCGTTATAGATGTGCTGCTTTGTCCATTAGCCTGTAATTTGTTTATTCTCCTTCTTCCAAACTGAAACTCAAAAGGGACTGTCAGGACAGACAATTCAATCTGAACAGGTTGCCTAAATACACTCATATTGGGGCAGGCCCAGTGGTTATTCGAGGCTGGCAGCTGGCACCTGTGGCCTTCGGTGCGGCACTTTCGGACACTGATGGAAGAGGACAGCTGGCTGGGCTGGCACAAGGTGCCAGGTTTGATTGATGGAGTGATCTGAGTGTCACAGGCTCGTGGGCTGTCATTAACAGTCTGCGCTTCCTCCGAGCAGGAGGCTCGCGCCATGCGGCAAAGCACCGGAGCTCGGGTCACTCCAAGAGCAGGGGCTGGGCCTACCTCCCAAAGCCTCATTAAACTTCCTCTTTTTACACATAAACGCGTATTTTTTTGCAGATAAGGGGTACAGAGCGTCGCAACACACAACTGCTAAAAAGTCACTCCCTTTTGCACGGAAAATTTCAGTGGTTTTTATGGATAAACGAGTCGTGAAACGTTTTGTTCAGGCTATTTAATTCATCAACTAGCTGGACAGCAAATATGCTAGGATGTTAATTTAACAGAATTATTCCCCTCTCAATAAGGTAAATGTTAGATGAAGATCATTAGGCAGGCTGGCAGCCCTGTCATCCTCCTCCTGCCAAACCCACAACGCGAAGGAGCTGCTAAAGAGGCTCTGGCAGTGTGAAGCTTTATAATCTTCCCTGAGTGGACCCTCCTGCTGCCATGTTTCCTATATTTTTGGAGCTGGTTTAGGTTTGTTCCTTTACCCTACAGTTTCATTCGTCTTTCAGAATACCAAAGCTATGATTTCAGAAGTCAAACATCCATATGAAAATCCATCAATACATTCATAGGAAAAACAAAGCCTTCTGCCTAAATGCTGCTCTGTGTGTCACATCACAGCCAGGAACCCTATTCCTGATGTGCTATCGAGTTTATCTGTCCATCAAATAAAATAACTTGCAAAAATTGGGTGCTTTTCCCCACAGGAAGTGCCATTACTTGTAAGTAGATCTTGACTTTACAAATGAACTCCATCCTGCCTTAGTTTAAAACCGGGCCAGAGTTTCTAGCAGTTGTGTGATTGAGGGCTGTATTCTACTTTGGAAAAAAAGAAGAAAGTAACTCTATTATTGGTTCAGATCTTTAAACTGAAAAATCTTTATGATAAAAATAATTCATTTTTTTCCCCCACTGTCAACTCACGACAATGCCTTAAGGAAAACAAAAGTCTAAACAGAGGAGAACAAATACTGCAAATTGCAACAAGTGTAAGGGAACTCTTGCATGAAACCTTCCTTAAATGATTTGGCCCACTCCTGGCTACAGAAAAATACAGATAAAGTCCTAATAAGAGAACCACCTGAATTTTGACTTTTTTTCCCCCCAGAAACTATAAAACAAATCAGAACTGTTAAAGGTTCTATGATAACATAACAGTACACTATTTTTTCTTGTTCTAGTAGCGGATGGTAGGTACAGAAAAGCACCCCAGACTTCCATGTTGGAAACATTTAAGTCAACTGAATTGGATCTTATTTCTCATGGCTCAGTCCCTTACTTCTAGATGTTTTCCTTTGTCTTAACTTTTTAAACTTTGATAAATTCTTACAGCAGGGGTTTTATTCTCCTGGGCATTTGTATAGCACCAGCCCAGCACAAACTCCACCACCAACACACCCCCAGTTAGTGTGTGGGAAGGGGGTGAAAGGATACAGGAGAAGATACATTTATTGCCTTTTCCTGACATTTGTACCCATTCAGATCTCTGCGGGTTCTCCAAGTTGCACTCAATCACTATCAGATTCATTTCTAAATGCACATAAAGCAATAGGACGAACATCTGGGTTGTTATTCAGCTATGTTCTTCCCCAACATTAGGAATTCTTCCATCTAATGTGGCAGAGCCAAAGCCAATACAGCTCCCTTGTGTTTACTTATCTTCATGAAAAAGCTACTGAAGCATCTCAGAACTCTCCCCCTCTGGGTCCTGAACAGGCTGACACGTCTCTCCCTCGTTTCCATTCCATTTTTGTTCAATTGGGGCTGCATTACGTGGTTATTGTCTCACGTCTGAGCCCATGACTGTTCAAAGCCTGCCTCTTCCATGTGGAGAGTGCTTTTGTAGAAAAGATAATAAAATTTATTCAGCAGCTCTTAAAAGTCTCCTCACATAGAAAGACATGTGGGGAAAACAGCCTCTCAAAGCTTTGAAGCTCTATACCAAAACATCGTTTTGGGTTTCAAGGAGTTTGCAGCCCAGTTCCCAGAGCTCAGAGCTGTAGGTTGAAGAATCCTTCAGAGCTCTGGTACAGCTTTTTTCAAACATCTCCCTGCGATTTAACATAGAGGCTTGAGCTTAAATACAAACTGTAATACTTCTTCCCCTCTCCACATTTTCAGGGCTCTTTATCTAATTCTTCCAGCAGTTTTTCCTATAAAATCTATTATAATGTCTCAGCAAGAAAGATTTGGATTTCTTGGGTATCTTCAGTTGGAAACACAAGGGCCAACTTGCATGTTAGACAACAAATCCCACAGCAGCATTTAAACGGACCTATTAACCAACATAATCATCCTAATATTTACCACTTGCAAAGATGAAAAGTTTACAAGACATGCAAGACCATACAATATGTACAAAACCACTTTAAGAACAGCTGAAGCTGACGAGCTCAAAGGTTCACTGAACTTAAATCAATTGACCTAAATCACTGAACTAAAGCAGCCATTGTTTCACATGGGAAAAATAAAACAGGATACAAACACCATGCTCTTCCAAAATAATCGCAGCTTGTGGCCCCAGGGCTTCCTGAGCCAGCAGAGGTTGTCCCTCTGCACATGAGAGCCACCAATGTATTTCTCACAGCCACATCTTGAACCTGCAGAAAGTTTCGGCTACCAGATTATCCTGCACAGAGATTTCCAGAAGCAGGTTCTGTGTGAGGAATAATCTTGCTCTGTATGTTTTTGAAGTAATTCAAAGTTTTTATATGGTACTTCATGATTCTTCAATGATAAAAGAGAATGAACAGTATCCCCTATTAGCTTTTTCCAGATCATGATTAGCAGACTTTCACCACCATTCCCTCACTCTGTCACCTCTTTTCCAGCTGTTTTTCCATATACTAAATTGTTCAGTCATTCTATACTTTTCTTTAAATTTGAAGCTATTTGTTCAGTCATTTCATCCTTTTCTTTAAATTTAAAGCTATTATCACCTGCCTGGCAATGAATGGTTTGAAATTTGAGTTCTCACTGACCAGAAGAAACAAATATGCAGCTACAGCATATCTATAGGGCAGCTTCGTTCTTTAAAAGAGAGAAAATCTTGAGCAGAGGTGGTAAAGAGAGAGCACAGATTCTTTTGGATCACACCGAAATACCAAAAGCCCTTCTCATGAGGAACATCTCTCCCACAAGGTCTACAATGACACCTCACACCACCATGTGCAGCAGTATTTCCACAATTCCCCCCAAAATTACTTGTGCTACGTGAGAAATACTTTCCCAATTCTCTCCTCTTTCACTTTTTCCTTACAGAAACTCTAGGACGAAAACCCCTATGGCCCTCATACCGCTGAGCTTGGAAGTTAGCAGCAGCCATGGCTTCGATGAAACAAAAAACCTGATGACATCCTTTACAAAGAAAGAGCACAAAACAGAAGTTTAAAAGATTCTCAGTTTAGCTGTCCTTTAAAGTTGCCTCTGCCTTTTTCTCTTTAGAGTATTAGCAATTGCTGAGAAGAATTTCTCATGTGTGTAATTTGATTTTTATCTCTGGAGTGGGTGGAAAGGACTACAAGGATGATTGTTGGCGTGACCAAAGGAAGGCTGGGAAGAGTTGAACTTCTGCTCCTGAGTACACCAGACAAGCAAACACTCAGGGGGAAAAAGCCTATTTACACTGAAGGACAGTGCTGGCAAAGAAACAAGGGGGTGCAAACCAGCTGTGAATAAACACCTGCTGGAGATCAAACAACGAGGTTCTATACCAGTTTTCCAGGGGAAGTAGTGGGGGCAAAAAGTGTTCATACTTCTAAAATGGAGTTTGATCAGTTAATGAAAGGGCTCATGTGATGTGATTGCTTATGATGGCAGGAAAATGGACCTAATGACCCAGGAGGTCCCTTCCCAGACATATATTCTCCTGGTGAGGGGTCAGCCTGCACAATGAGTAGAAAGAACAGGTAATAGTAGACCTTGTGTGAAATTCTGGTGAATTTTCTGAGTTTTGTCCAGAACTGCAGGAAAGGTGCATTTTCAGTCCAAGTACACAGGTGAGGCTACTACAGTTTTATATAAAACCCTACAAAGATATTTTTTCTACACCATTTGAAAATGATCAATTCAGCACACTGCTAAAAAGCACACAAATACTAAAAAAAAATAAAATAAAATTTTTGAAAGAGCTGATGACTTCAGATCCAGGAAATACAGATTCCTAAAAAATTTGGTTTCCTACTGAAGTGGGAGAAAGAGACAGCAGAATTAATCAGACAACAAAATTAAACTGCAACAAATACAATTTTCCCTCTTTAAGCTTCTCTAACCCTCCTGGCTCCAGGTGCTCAGCAGCCAATCGGGGCACTTTGTTACTGAGTTACTCTGGAGGAAAATACGGAATTTTTCAGAAACAAACCAAGATCATTAATTGACAATGATCTCTCCAAGCCAGCAGTGTGTGAAGCACACACCCAGCAGTGCCTCCTGTCTCCTGCACAGGCAGAGCAGCTGCCACGGGCACTTCTAGACATCCTAAACAAACATCAGCTATGAGCAGGAGCATCAACTCATCCATGCCAGAGAAGGCAGATGTCTACTTCACTTTCCCAGGAGTTCAGCAGTCTTCGTTCAGAGATGGAACAGGACACTGGGACACAGATTGCCATCACATCCCTTCTCTCTCTCTTGTTTTTTAACCTAGATTGTTTCTCGGTCATACTTTCCTCTAAAACTGTGCTGTGGTGAGTTTACAAAACCTCACCTGTTCAAATCTGCTCAGCAGCCACTCAGAACTATCCCCCTTTTGCAGCCAGGGGTTGCTTTGCTTTTGTATTTTCCATCCATCGTACACCAAAAAAAAAAAGTTTTAATTAATAAACCTCTATTTAGCTTTAATACAAACACAGCATCTTTTTCAGAAACCCAAGATTTCCCTTACAGTGTGGAATTGCATTTTGGAAGGACTGCATAAACCATCT
This sequence comes from Dryoscopus gambensis, assembly GCA_013389985.1. NCBI lineage: Eukaryota > Metazoa > Chordata > Aves > Passeriformes > Malaconotidae > Dryoscopus > Dryoscopus gambensis. The sequence goes on along the minus strand of WEIT01042009.1, from coordinate 1,615,199 downwards.
CAGAAAGACATTCACCAGCTTGGGGAAAGGGTTTGGAATATTGCACCATCAGCAGCAAGGTAGCTTGCACCGGACATCAGGAATTTTTAAATCCACAACACACCATTAGCTCCTTTAATTTGATCGGTCACACAAGGCAGTCTCCCAAAGTCCCCCCGTTGTAAGGCCATACCTTCAGTCCGACCAAAAGTCTCCCAGAAAGTCATTCTGTCATGATCTGAGTACATCAAAAGCAGGAAAATGTACAATCAACACACAGTTTGGCCTTCTCTATTCTGAAGTGTCTAACTTCTAATTTTCCTGTCCTTAATTTGGAGCTGTTGGTTATGCACATGCCTTTCTCCACTAAATTAAAGGCCTGTTATCTGTCCCAGTGAAATGCAAAATGGAGCAAAGCCTAGTTCTGCAATTCAGTCTGATAAAGGGCAGTAACTTCCCCTTGTCCAACTGAAGCAAGAGCTTCCAAGACATTCGGAAAGTGGAAAATCACACTTCTAATTCAGCTACACCAATTTATACCAGTAAGAAATAAGACCCCCATAGCCTCAGCAGCAGTTTTCAATAAGGTGCTAAAGGATAATGATTTCCAAGAATATGTATTAATAAAATACAAATTATAATAAAGCTGATGTCTAGAACTTATCTCACATTCCTTTTTCTCACCTATCCTGGCTATGTTCACAGTAATGAAACAAATGTTCATTCTTGTATTTATGCTCTGTTCAAAATTTCTGTGCTTCCCTACAGCTCTAATCAGTTGTATCTGAATGATGGCAACCAGACAAAGATAACACGATTATAAAAATAAATCAGAACAGTGCAGAAATGTTCTTTTGGGGGTTTTTTTCAGTCTACAAAATTAGTCCCTTCCCTTTGCTTCATCTCCATTCACCACAGTTAATAAACTGTGCTCTCTCATAAGCAAAGTGATTTTTCTCAGTAGAGAAAGCAGACTATTTCTGCTTTAAAGAGCAAACATTTACACAGTCCTCATGGCTCCTAGGATTCCTCACATCACAAGTTTCCTATTCAGAAACCTCCTCCCTCGTACACACCCCACCAGGCTGTGTTGGTGGAAGGGCTTAAAATATAGATTGCCTCCTTCTTTACACAGTCCTGCCCTAACCCTTGCACTCTTCTTAGTGACAAAAGAAATCAGGATTGCTATTTAAATTTCACAGCATGCAACACACTGGAGAAAAGCTAGGAATTTTAGCCTTTAAGAAGTGATATGGACTTCCTGGAAAGGTGTGAGGTTTAACTGTGGATGCATCCCACAAGGAAAAGGGAGAGCACATATAAATCTCTGTTTGGGCACTTTAGAGAAAATTACAACCGCCACACACCTGGAAATCAAACAGCAGTCTGAGGAAAGCCACCCTCACATCAGGACACCAGAAACATTAGGACAATTCAACACGGACTCTGTCCAGTTCCTTCTGCTCAGTGAGGTCCATTTTCACTGCTGTAAGAACATCTAACCCTCAGCCAAGCAGCTGAAGCCAGTATTTCCAACAACAATTAAAACATCACTAATTACAAAGAAACTCCTAGTAACTGCAGACCTTAAAGGCTGTACAGCAGCATCTCAGGGCAGATGCCTGAGCGATTCTTCTCTCACTGCCTGTGGGATGAGAACATTAAATGCGAGAGTGCTGCAAACATCAGTGTATTAAAACTGCCCGCTGCAACAGAAATGAACAATTGCAAAGAGCCTGTGTCAAGCCATGTGGAGCACTTTCTAACGCTCTAACTGCGTCAGAGGAGCTGACCTGCTTGCATTCCAGCAGGAGTTTTGAGCTGACTTCAAGTCGCACGCAGGAGTTAAGAGAATGAAGAGCCGTGCTGGAGTTGTTTTACAAAAGCAGCCAACAGCGAGGTCTGCTTTTGTTAATATAATCATTATATGAAAAAGATGTCAAATGCTAGCTTTTATGCCAGCTGAAACTTCATCTTGGGAAAAATGCTCTTTGAAAGTTGCAATCACTCTGGCTGCCTTCAAACCAAGCATTTTAGACCAAAAGAATCATTTTAGTTTCTTTTCATTTTCCCCTTCACACTAAGCCTAATTATTTCCTTGCTATAATATGATGGTTCCACCTCTCCATTTGCTGAAGGATGTCCAGCCTACCCAGTACCCACAACTCTCACCAGACACCCAACCAGTACTCCAACTTCCATCCGAACCCATTATTGAAATACCTTCCCAGACTCCCAGGGAAATCTTCCCCATCCAATATATAGCTCCTACCATCTTCTGAAATCCTCTCATTCTACAGCCCCAATCGCTCCTCCTGCTCCCAGTAAGGCTCCTGCCTCACAAATTACTCCCCTAGACCAATCTTACCTAGAAAGCCTTTAAGTCCAAACTCACCTAAAGCATTTTGATAATAGAAAAGCATCTAAGTGTGGATTATTTTATACCTAAGTGAAATGCACAGGGAGATACAGCCAGACGACCCCAAGCATAACTTATCTTTAAGCCAGTGTGACAATCAGAAGAAACAGCACAATCAGAATCCTCCGTGGCTCCTCCATTAATACGAGACTTTGCCTACAGCAGCCGTGGAAAATTGCATCGAGGTTTGTATGCTATTTCATATCAGCTGAGGGAGTGATACCGAAGGTCACAGCAAAAGCACTGCATCTGCCAAAAGTTTTATTCAGAGCAGAAGAGGAAGAAGCAGCCAAGAAGTTTGTCCAGAAAAGTTTAAAGCAAGCTGCAAGGGATGGAAGAGATCTCCAGAGGAGACTTTAAGCAAGGTTAGGTGTATATGGCAATAAACCTACAGCTCAAAAATCACTCACAGGCATAAGCACTCAGCTTCTCTCTCCTCCCCGTTAAATCACACTTCCCTCCCACAGATGAGAGTTGTTGGGAGAGCTCTGTGCCAGCCAGAGGAACAGACTGGGATGAGTGGGGAGAGGTTAATTGAAAACTGAAAAAGAGGAGGATGCTCAAGATAGCAAGCAGCAGCTCTGCAGGGCAAACAGGGAAGAGAACTGTGCTCAAAAAGCAGATTTAGAGAACTGGGTGGCAAATGTCTAGAGTCACTGGGGCTTGGGACTGCAAACAGATTTCCTAATGACAGAAGCAATGGGACACACATTTTTTACCCACACGAGCCTTGCTTCTGGGGTGATGAGTCCTCTTCCCCAGAGCCTCTG
>WEIT01042009.1:1587737-1611454 GCA_013389985.1 Dryoscopus gambensis | reverse complement strand
CTGAACCCTAATCCCATTAATAGCCCCACCTGACACTATGAATCACTGATGTAGCATTTTGTTCGTGCCCATAAATTACTGACACCATGTCCTCCTGCAGAAGATTCCTTCTCCTTAAAAGCATATTAATGTGTTTGCACCCGCTCTCCTTTTTAAATACACTGGCTCACACGGTCAGTTTTCCTAGTGCTCTAGGCACCAATTTCAAATTTCATAATCAGTGATATCATTTTCCTTCGCGGGAGTAATTTGATTACTGCTCTTGGGTGTGACAAGCATTTGTGACCATTTCTGCCTGTCTTCATCTGAAATTCCTAATCTTCCTTCCTTCCCTCCTCCCTGCAAAACCTGTGCAAAATTGATAAAATAACATCAATAAATCAAGGCTCTGCATTTTCCCTGAAGTGACTGTATTCCAGATTTCTTCTCTGAAACACAAACAAGGACATAGTTCATCTAGTTCAACAGCATGACCAAAAGGGGTATAAAATGATGATGATGTTTTGTGGCAGTTATTGCCAGTTTAGTTAATATGACTGACTGCTTTTCCTGTGCAAGCTGTCTCTTCTAGATTATCATATCTTTGAAATAATCACCACTACCACCTAACATTTAGTAATAATTTACTCCACAGCAATTGATATGACAGAGCCCACATGAGCTGAAACAAAATTGCAACATTCAAGGAAAAAAAAAAATTAATGCACATTTGTTTCTGACAAGTTCACAGTCCCTGCTGACCAACCTGTACACTGCACGGTTGAAGTAGAGCACATTTAGAACTTTTCATATGCAGCATTAAAGGAATAGAGCTCCAACTGAAGTTGCCACTTTCTTCCCACTAATTTCAGAAGTTTTGATAAGAGCAAGAACAGGAGGAAAGAAATCTGTGTATTAATCAAATCCTAAAACAAGCTGCAGAAAAATGCCTGCCCATCCCTGAATTTGGCTGATTTCATCAACCACACAATTTTTAAGGACACTTAAATCCACTTCCATTTCCACAAACATCTGGAGAGACTGAGAGTGGAATGCAGTCGATAGCATCTACTGAGTTTTCTCTCAGGGAAAGTGGGTTTTTTCCAAGGTTAAGTAATAGATTTCTCTCTTCCTCTACTCTCTATTAATATAAAATCTTCCAGAGGCAGGCTGGGGATCATATACACATTTTATTAGCCAGGGTTAAGTAAAACAGAACTTCTTTGAACTTCTTTGATTTTTCTCACCTCACCTGTAATTTTTGGGTGAGATAAAATACTGCATGTGTGATATACAGATTTAGACTATGGAAGCTTAGAACAGGTGACCTAATTAAAAAGACAGATTTCCACAAAACAGATAATTCAATTTTTTTTCTCCTAACTGCTTTTTAAAAATACCTTATTCAAGATATTCAAAAGTAACTTGTGACCTCAGATTCCATAAATTATTCTGTTCTCCCCTGAGCTATCTCAGAGCAATCCAATTTTTTCCTGTTGGGCAACCACACCGAAATAAGAATTCCCATTAAACTTTTATCTGCAAACATGATGCAGTGGTGCCAATTTACAACTGCACAAGAGAAAGTCCGTAACTGAGACAAAAGTAAATGGACTAGTAAAAGAATTTCCAACTTTAAGTCAGCTGTTGAATTAGGGCAAAAATAATTGTTCAAACTGTTGTATTTAATCATTATTAATTGTTTATCCCATGGGAGAAAAATATGTCAAGAGCTTGTTAGGCAGAAGGAACCATTAACATGAGGAACCTCCATCAGTCAGATGCAGTTTTTTACTCAGCAGAGTTGTTAATCTCTTCCAGGAGTTATAACCCAAATGCTCACACTGGAATTTTGAAAAGGCTGAAGCAGCAGAACGTAACTGAACCAAAATTTTTCTTTGAAAAGAGCAATGCACATTCCTGGAATGCAGAATTCCTTCTTGTCTGTTTTAATAATTCCTTCTTCTTGACATTCATATTTCTGCCATAAAGGAGCTGCAATTTTCTCTTCCACAAGATGAAACCTGTGCTACTAGACAAGTTCATATTCACTGCGAATTACTGAAACATTCATGTAACTTTTTTTTCTTGCAGATTATTTTTACAGAAATTCTTTTTAAGCAAGGTAGAAGCAAGTTCTTTTACAATAATGCCATGGCAGCAGCAATTTTTTTTTGCTCTTGTAGGTTCTATTTACTGAGCTAATGAAGACACTCATCAATTAAACACAAAAAGTGAATTTAAATTTAAAATTAGCATTCTGACCTCAAGCTACATATATGAAGCTTACATGTTGCTTTTACTCCCAGATGGAGCTGAAAAGAAATACCAGATCTGACCTACAAAGCTGCTCTGAGGAACTACAGCAGAAAAGTGGCTTCACATTTTGCTGCTCTTCAATACCATCTATTTCTTCATGGTACCTTTCAGACTGAAAAGATTTTACCCTTTTTCTTAAAGCTAACGTGTGAGGAATTAAAAAATAAAATAAGAAAATAATACCTCAAACTGTGGATGGATAGATACTATTACAAAAATCTATATCCCCACATCCCTGTTTGCCAGCGTCACAGTTTGTGGAACAGAGAACAACTCAGTATTTCAAAGGAAGCCAATAACCATCATGAGAGCTCCCATGGGTGACGTTACTTAATCTGCAGTTTCATCTTCCAGAGAAAAAAAGGAGACTACAAGGAAAAACTATTTCCATAAACAAGGGTCTTGAAAAGCCAAAGAGGAATAAGGTTTCAGGTGAGTTTCAAAATTCGGGCACTTCTGTCTAACAATCCTGGTCATGCCCTTCCTCCCGTCAAAGCTGGGGAATAATTTAAAGCCAGTGAAAGCTCAGGATTTTGGGAAGTGCAGATCTTAGGGAGCATGATATCAAAAGTGGCCAACAGGAAGAAGGAATTTCTTCATTTCTGCATGAGGCTCCCTGTGGCTCTATCAAAACAGCAGCAGTAACACTTTACACCTTCCAGAGCACGTGCCCCACAACACACCTCACGTGAGTGACTCCATCCCTGCCAGAACAGATGTTAAAGCAGTTTGTTACTCCTCATCCTCCTCTTTGATCATTTCAAAGCTTTGAACAGTAACAGACTGCTGAGGAGAGAGCTACCAGCACCGACAGGGAGAGACTATCTGCTACAGCTGATATGCGGCGCACAGAGACAGCGTGCGAGGGATCTCCACGGGAGGAAGAGCAGAAGGAATTGCAGGCACTTCATCCCACAAGGATCAACAAATCCCACAGACAGACTGCGACTACGTGAAATTGTTTTGCAAAAGGAAATACGAGAGGAACAGAAGTTACCTGCAATTTCATAGTTCTCACTGAAATGCAACCTGCATTTTTAGGAGACTGAGGAAAAAAGGGTATTATTTATGTCTATTTGGAGGATGTAGAGAAAGCAAGAAGGAAGGGAGGATGATTCTCTTCTGCCAGTTTTGAAACCAGGCAAGTGGTTTAGCTAAATAAACAAGGTCTTCAAAAGCATACTGATAATAATTTAAAACTGTAAGAAAAATCTGCATTCCACTGGCAAAGCTGTAGAACTTGCCTGGAGACTATACACGGTGCTCTAAGCACACAGGCTCCTCAGAGCTGACCCATAAAAGCAAGAGCAATGACTGACAGATGCGCTAAAAGTTTCTGACTTGCTTTTTGGGGGAACAAGCCACTGATTCGTATGTGGAAGCTATTCCAAACTGTTCAGAGTCATGTAGAATAAACAGCCTTTTGCTCAGCTGCCAACACACCAGCCCGAAAGCTCGACGAGATGACTTCAGACAGAAACAAAAAGCCTCTGTGTTTCTACCTACTACAGCTTGCACTAAATTCCCCTCTCTGACACAGAGGATCTCGGTGCCAGGGAACAACAATGAATTCACAAGCCAAAGGCTCACATCTGCTGCTTGGCTTTGAAATCCTTCCTTGCTTTTACAGACTTAAACTGCAAAGGAAGCCAGAGCCCAGTGTCACTCGGAGTACCCCCCTGACCGCTCTGTGGCCACACAGACCAGCCTGGAGGCCTTCATCACTCAACAGCTTCAGGTTTTGAAGCGCTACTTCCCACACATGGATCCATCACCGATTCAAGACCTGCATCTTCAGAAATGTCTTGTTGGTGCCCATCTGCTGGGATTAAAAGGTTCAAGGTGCCTCCAAATGTTAAGCAGGAAAATAGGAAGATGGGTCCTTCCACAATCCACAAAAATAGAATCATAAGAACCACAGAATGGTCTAGGTTGGAAGGGACCATAAAGATCATCACACCCTAGCATGGCAGGGAAACCTTCTGCTAGACCAGGTTGCTCAAAGCCCCATTCAGCTTGGCCTTGAACACTTCCTAGGTTGGGATAACATGCTGCTTTTCTTATTGAAAAGGAGATTAAATACAAAAGTATCTCACGTGTTAGTCTGTCCAGCAGTTTCTGGCAGAAACGTGTTTCAGTCTCGGTCATTACGCCACCAAACCAGGAACCAGCCTTTAGAGCTGAGACCTCATCCTTCTCCACTGACTGCTCAGGAGCTCCCTCTGAAATGGAACCATCAGTTCTAAGGTCTCCCCTCCGCGCTCAGATTTCAGGACCAGGAAAACTTAGTTACCAAATGAAACGCAATCTGTGAGCAACCACTAGCAGCCTTTCAGCTGTGACAGGAAACCAGACACAGGGTAATTCTTGTCTTTATTCACACATCATAGATTGACTGCAGAGATTTCAAACACTTGCCTTTTTTTCTCTGCAATGTATACCGTATCATTACCCCTCGAGAGGCCACTTTATACTTGGGCTCTCCTGCCTCCTTTCTCCTGCTTTGTTGTATAAAGTTATATGGAAAATAATACCTAAGTGGCTCCACATCCTGCAGGGAAGTAGCTTAAAACATCACTCAGTTTTTCTGAAAATTTTCATGCCACTGCAAGCAAAAAACAAAAAAAGTCAGTCACTATACCTCAAACTTGACAATTTCTTTTAGACTGAAAACCATAAATTAAGTAAAAAATATTTATTTATTCAAACACATGGGTTTGCTTTCCACCAAAACACTTTTGACAGTTGCAAAGATGACAGTAACCTGTGATACCTTCTCTGCATCACCCTTGTGGCTGTCTTGTTATTTCTGGAAACCCAAAAGGTACCTCCTGAAAAATCAAATCATTCTGTCCTAATTAGAAGCTTCTGAAGACGAACTTCAATTGGGATGTAAACTTCCCACACACTAAACACTAATTCAGAAAGCAGGAAGCCCTTCTCAGCATGTCCTTCAGATAAGAGGTTGCAGGCTTAAAAACACCGGGTTTAAAATCCAAGCTGGAAACTCCGCTGTTTAATAATGAAACACAGCAGTTGCATTTCAGCTTCTAGAGTTCTTCTAGTAATAAATAAAACCCTGACTGCAGCAAGATAGGTTTCGGGAAGCTTCCTCACAGTCATGAGGTTTTACAGGACAGGAATTTGCCCTCTCGATGCAAATGTTGGGTGATAAACTCTTTTTCCTCATACACCTGCTATGACAGGAAAGGGGTACAACTGCATTAAAGCCATCACAGTCCCTTTCCAGGGATGACACTGCCTTCTAGTCTGGTAATCAAACACAGAGGTGGTGAACAATCAGGTTAAAACACCTCAAGTGCCCCAGGTTCCCTGTGTTCATCCTTGTTGGTGGAAAACTGGAATATTAACAGGGCTGATTTAGCCTTTCTGCAGCAAACTCTCACCACTTAAAAGCATCTCATAGTCAAGGTCAGTTCAAACAGTGCAAGTGCATTACTGCTGGACAAGCAAAAGTGCATGAAGGGGAAGTGTGCACTTCAGATCCTGTCACTCTTCTCTGATCATGTAATGCTACTCATAATGCTAATCTGAACATTTGTTAGGAATGTGAGACAGTATAATGTCCATTCTTGCTAGGCAAGGCAGGGACTACCAGCAGCCAAAGCACAAATTTAAGGACTATTAATAACTTAGTTTCCAAAGGCAGATAGTATTTTTATTTGTGGCAAAGTTTAGTAGCTTTGTACACTTTTCTGCCAAAACAGAATGTAGCAGGCTGTATTCCTGTAGTAGGCTAGGAATTAGATATGACCCCATTTGGGCTCTAAATTACTGATGGAAACTTTTCAGGGCAGATACCCAGTGATTCAAGATGGACAATCTGACATTATTTTTGCCTGTGTGCTACCAAAAGCCAAAACACAGTTTGGGACTTTTTGACAGCGTGTGTGGTTTAGACAGCAAAAGTGCTGTGCCCTGAAACCAACACCACCAACAGTCACATCACATAAGCACACGGTTTCTTAGAAACACTCGCACTCTCAGTTTTCACCTACTTAAAGAGAAGTGGCAAGGCTCTAAGTCTCACAATCAAAGTACTGGGTCATCTCATGAGGACAATTTATTGTTTACTTTCTGTACAAGTGCATAATAAGGCAACTCCAACATCTACTTTTATTAAAGTAAACCTAATCTACTGGTAACAAAATTTAAGACCTCTTTAAAATACTCAGTGTTGCTTCTAGCAGCGTGCAGCTGGAGTTATACAAATGACTGCACCCCCCCGTGCTCGTTTCTGACGTGGTATAAATTGGCATAATTCTTCTGTGTCCTGTTGATTTACACCAAAGGGTGGCTGATCAACACAGTTTCAAGCTTTGAAAATGAGACACAAAAATCTATTTGACATGCCCCACCTGAGTAACATCTGAGGCCAACTACTGTCATTTGGGCAGCACGTCCCCTCAGTCTCCTCTCCCTGCTTGCCAGTCAGGTCCAGCACCAGAGGGATCCCTTTGAGCACCTAAACCCTGCTTCACAGGAAGCAGTAACTACTTCATTAAGGGCTTTAATCACTTAAAAATTGCTAGAAGTAGCAAAGGGAAAAAACATGTAAGTTCCCCTCTTAAATGTAATTATTGTGTGATGTTCTGCTCTTGACTAGAACAATTACACAGGTAGGACTTGAAGTTTCAAGGCCCTCCTCCTCCTGATGCCTCAAAGCATTCCAGCTGAGTACTCTGCTGTTTACTCTTTAACTTTTAACTGAGAGGCCCTGAAATATAATCAATGCTCACTTTTGAAATCCTACAATTTTAATTACCATTTTCAGAAACCCTCTATCACATGTTTTATGTACAATCAATGCTGACCCATAAAGGGAAAGCACTCTCACATTCTGGTATACAAGGAGTTTGCTCTTTAAGAAGAAAACATCAATTACTGATCATCTAACTGCCTCTGTGTGCGTATCTACTGCTCTTCTGTTATTGCAGATTAAACGTGATTATGTCCCAGAAAGAAAAAAACGCTATAAAACTCCACTTCTGATTTGTTCAGTATAAGAATTTATTTATGTTGTTACTTACAATGATAGATTTTTTTTTAACCTACACAAAGCACTGTTCCCTGTGTAGCAGTTAAGGGGGCAAAAAAATAATTAAATCTTGAAACACCACAATTTGATCAATGTGTTTTGACACTGCTTCCTTCTAAATCATTCTTAATATGCTGAGATCTGAATGCATGTTGACACATCAAGACACCATTGTGTGAGAGTTGTCATGCATTGAAAGAAAACTCTTCATATACGTAACTCTGGTTTTAATATGTTGTAGCAGATCATGCCCTAAGAAGTTTGTCACTCCCAGATTTTGTATTTGAGTGTTTCTTTTTGTTTCATCTGAGGTAGGATCAATCTGCAATCCTTTCAGAGAGGCAATACAAGGTATCAGTGAGAAAATTACTGGCTTTGAACACACAAGAATAATGCTTTCCTAATTAGCACACATAAATAAGAGGCATAAAAAGCCCAGTGACAGACATTGAGAGAAAAGATGTGCCACGACATCCACATTCTCTACTTTTAGTTCATCAGGGATAGGTTGATGAAATGCTAAAGAAAAAGCCTATCTTAAATTTCTGTTCAAAATCATTAGCTGAATTAGGAAAGGTAGAGGTATTGTTTCATAAATTGGTGTATCACGGACATCTCAGCCAACCTGCTAAAATCAATAGCATTTACACTGGCCACTCAGAAAAGATGAATTAATAGATTTAAATTTGGGACTAAAGACTTGAATATAGTAAGAGTAAGCCCAACTTTTTCTTACTCCCTCTACAAAGTGCCTAAAGCTGTTCATCACATGCAGACACATGACTGGCAGCAGGCTAAAGAACAGCCACCCCGTGGTAAGGTGCAAACCAGAGATTTGCACAGATATGGCCAGCTAAACTCAGAAACACAAAGGACGTGTGAGTACATACATGCTATGGAACACTAAACTGAGCACAGAAGTTGCACAAATCTTATTACTTAAAAGAATGAGGTCACAAAAGTCAGTATATTCTCAGAAACAAGGCGTGTTTCATAGTAAATACTTCAGTATTTTTTGCTGCCTAAATGATACCCAGCTGTGTTTGAAGTCCCATTACTCCCTATCCCTAGGAAGTCAAATACAGCTCAACCAAAGCAGGAAAAAAAAAGTCATTTCTGTTGGAGAAAAGAATGAAGAAAAAGGAAAAGAGAGCTTTGAAGGAAGTTTAAGAGTGAAGAGAAGGCAGCAATGGGGTCTTGAGCTGCCAGATCAGCAGGCAGGCACCAGCTCCTACCAGGAAAGGAGCAGAGCACTCCTGGAGCCACAGCAGCCTGGCTTGGCTCTGCAGTAATATTCCACTCTTTACCTTCTCTTGCTCCAGCACTAAACCTTGCATGTTAATCCCTAGAATCCTCCTTATTTAATAAATGCATTAAAGTCTATTGATTTTCAGTGACTATGAAAGGTCAAGTCAAAACAAAGCAGGAACATTTTGCAATGCACAGGGCTGTAAAGAGAAAAAAATTCCTAATGAGAGTAAGTGGTTACTGTGCAGATTGAAAAGAAACTTCAGCCAGCCAAATTAATGTTTAGTTACATGGATATAAGCAGAGAATAATTCCACTTGGGCCAAAACTTCAAACAATACTCTCTGTGCTCTTATCCTGAGCACAGGATATTTGCATGCTCAGAAGACAAATTTTAATCCCAAAACCTCAGATATTATTAGTATTTGTTTAAAGGCCAGGAAAGGCTGCTCTAATCTTTCATCGTGACCTCCTGTTCAATACGGACTAGAAGATGGAAGCCCAAAGCTTCACCACCCATCTCACAGGAGAAGGGAGATGAAAACTGACTCCCTTCCATACTCAGGGTATCCCAGGTCAAAACAGGCAATGGCAGGGAAAGGAGAAGCAAGCATGTGCCTAATTTTTAACATCTGTGATATGAAATCTTTCATACAAGGTAATTTATGGAATAGTCGCATTTTCTTTTTCCAAACTTTCTCATTCCACCCAAACCTACCCACAATGAAAAATGATGCTGTGATTAGAGGCATGCTTAATTACTTTCCAGCAATAAAGTTTTATGAACCAAATTTTTATCCTAGCCTGTGTATTTTCTTATTTATTGTTATATATTCATAAATATGCAAAGCCATTAAGATGATTATTAATTGCAGCAGAATGCAATTAGGTGCTTTCCACAATAGCAGTCTTTGAAACTGCAATGTGGATTCACTGCTTTTCCAGCACCTGGCTTCAATTACTTAGCTCTTTGAGGATCTCTGTTATCATGATATAATGAATGTTCTACTTAAATAGCATAGCTACCTGAAAGAAAGAATACTGATCTATTACTACATTAAGCTCAGTGCGTAATGAGTTGTGTCATATAATGAAACCTTCACAAAACTGATCACCTGCAGAGCCTCACGCTGTTCACCATGTCAGCAAGTCACATACTCCTTTTGGCCACAAAGTTGTCACCTTTTCCTTCCCCCAAATAATTCCTCTTTAATCTTTTCGTAGACTTTTACACCACTGCTACTTAATTTCCAAACTAGTATTTTAAAAGGTGCTGATCCAACTCTCCCATGAGCACTGGATGAAAAAGGGTGTGCCTGCAGCAGGGAGAGACCATTTATAAAATTATGGACACTGCACACTATAAAACACCAAAAATCTCGTTAGCAAACTGCCTTTTCAGGAGTTACTCCTCCAGAAGGGAAAACTCTGAAGGTCAGCAGCCTGACCTCGCTGGTGTTTACAGCCCTGACTTCCCCAGCAGCCACTTACAGGATGCTTTCAACATCTCGCTTCTGTAAGTGGTGGCAGCCTTCATAAAGGGCAAGATATTATTACAGCTCGCAAGAACTGACATTAACTTTTAGCCTAAGTGGTAGATTTTACCTCCAAAATGATCATTTGCTTAAATCATTTTAGCTTCACCTGACCTCACTCCCATTCCGTGCTCCTCCCTGCCACGCGCTCCTGCAGGTGTCAGCGCCCACCCCTCCCTTAGCAGGCCCATTACAAGAACCGAAATACTAATTTGGGAACGTTTTGCCCAATTATACTGTTACCCTCTTTATTCAACCTGCTAATGGAGAGGCAAAACTCAAGGAGATGAAGAAAGCAAAGCACAGTCATAGGGCAAGACGGAGGCTGCTGAAGTGAGCACTGAGCAAGGCAGCCCATGGAGGGGGGTGGCTCCCAGGAGGGGACTGCAAGGAAGGCAATTGCCAGCCCTGCATCAAGCCAGCAGCAAGGCACAGGCGTTTAGCCTGCACCATTCCCGCAACGTGACTGCGTGGGAGACGTGAAATGTGGCAAGTGCTCCTTGCAAATCCCCTCAAGTGTCTCTTGGGATTTGGCAGAGTTTTATTGGTTTCTGCTCTGGTAACAGCAAAGCCAACTGAAGGCACACCTGGGGAGTGGGGAACATTGCACTTCAAAAATTTACAGTGTCGGGGGTGGTGCTGCTCCCTGCATGCAAAACACAGCTCTTATTTCTTACAGAAATTCTCAGACATTTTTCAGCCTCAGCTGCGTAAAAAGCCCTTCTAAGCAGCTCACCTACCACTGGTTTTCCCTCTGTGAAAAACTGAGATGTTCCCAAAATAGTATCATGTTATGCTGCAGTGCTATCCCACTTTGATCCTATAATCCCCTCCAAGAGAGGGGCCCTGGCACCAGGGCTCGCAGCCCGCGGACAGCGCGGGAGCCACCCACAGAGCTGCAACTTGAGGACGAAGGATTTAAGGAGGTGGTTTGGGGAGCCCTGTTACATGTACAGCAGCAGAGGGGACTTGTGGTTCACTCTGACTTGAGATGTAAATAGGGTTTTTTCCTTGTTGTTCAAATGATACTGATGCAGACCCACCACCTCACCTGAGACTACACTTTAATTTTAGGGTTGCATAACATTATTAAAAAACCATCATATTCCAGTCAACTTTTTTCTTACTAATGCTCCTTGCATAATTAAAGAAGAAATAAGAAATTAAACAAGAAAAAAATCTTCAAGAAATTTTTAAAAATGAATAGAAATAAATTCATAGTCTTATCTGCTTGCCCTAAAGGCTCATTTACTCATCTGCCTCTTGTTTGGGACAAATACCTGTTGCACAGAAACCAGCCTTCAGAAGGGCGAAAAAGCATTCCAGTCATTGTTGTATCAAGCTGGAGTTCATCCAGCCAAAATGCATGACATGAATAAATGCAGTGATTAGCTAAAAGGAGACAAGTGAATTAGCAGACAGCATCCCTACTGCAACAACCATTTTTTGCTGTGTAATACCAAGATACCAAGTTTACTTTCCAATTTGATTTATAACTTCAGAACTAATGCAGCAATTAACTACAAAATTGACAAGTACATTTTACTAGCAGCCAAGATTTTAACTGAAAAAAAAAAAGTAAACTTAACACAAAGCTCTCAAAGTACTTCGAGAAATAAGGCTCTAGTAAGAGGTTAATACTGTTAAAATTTTTCACATTGGCATATGAAAATTTAACACATTAGGAAAGAACTAAGTGGAAACTGAATGCTTTAATCAAATCCTGGTGACATCATTTTTGCTGAAACAATTTGGAAAATCAGAGAGAATAAAGCTGAGATCCATTAGTAAGATAGCAAGTGAATATCAACATAATTTCTGCAATTTCTGCTGATTCAATTTTGAAAACCTAAAAGATTAAAACTAAGACCTACTTATAAGATGGCAAGTGAGCACAAAGTTATTACTCTTCAAATCACAGAACTTTTATATGAAAATAACCAATGAGAAATCACATTAAAGCTCCTTTTCACATTCATCAGATTATTTGGTAAAGATGCTAACAAAATTAAATCCCTCTGGTATGATAATACGAAACAAATATAACATTATCCAGATCACAAAAAACTACATTCCAAGATACCAATCAAAACCCAGAATCAAACTTGTAATGCAATTCAACAAAGTATTATTAAATTAGGCTCAACTGTGGAACAAGAGGCTCTGTCCTGTGTGCTGGCTGCTCCATTCCCTGGCAGGTCGGGATGCTGCTGGGAAATCAGCCAGGCTGATTACTGTTATAAGAAATCTTTAATTTGGCTCTTCAAACCGCTGATGTCAGCTCCTTCCAACCCTAAAAGAACCCATGTTAGATTAAAAATAAAGAGCATAAACTGAAGGATTACAGTAGGAACGAAGGAGAAATAAACCTATTAGTCTAGTAGGAGTCCACACAAGTTTTTCAGGAGGGCAGTTAAGTATATCAGATGGTACAGAGCAAGAGAAAGATGGGGAACTTCCTCTGGGATCATCAGCAGAGGGTCGGAATGGGCCACTGAGGCCTCAAATTCAGCTTCTCCCCCTGCCCATCAGGCACAGCCAGCAGTGCAATAATCCCTAAACCAGACCCCAAACCCCCACACAACTCCTGCTTCCCCGCTTTACCTTGCTGCAGAGCAAAAGTCCAAATATATAGCACTGGGGAGCCTAAACAGCCAGGTACAAATCACCTGGAAAGATACACCACCTAACAGCTAAGGTCAAAATGTGATCCTGAGTCCACAGCAAGCAAAGGAAAGCAGCTGCTTCAGGCCCCAGAGCAGCAATCAGATCCCCACTGGTGGAGCCCAAAGCTTACAGCAGTGCCTGAGCAGCCTTCCTGCTGCCCAGGGATCTTTCTGCTTGCCTCAGACCACAGCAGCAATTTGCAACGAGAGCATATTCTGCAGTTTATAAAGTGTCTGATAATTCCACCACTCCCTGCCCTCCAGCCTGAGGTGCGGATTTTATTTTTCTGTGATTCTAATAGCACTGAATTAAGACACAGGTTCTGGCTGGCAGCCTTGAGTGACCTTTTTAAAGGCCTGAAATAGATTTAATCTCAAAGTCCCTGGCAAAGGAAGCCTGGCAGGCTGCTTTTACATGGCCAAACAGGGCTCACTCACAGCAACACCCCCACAGACCAGATAGGATGAAAAGGGCAAGTCTCTTGAAATATGGCTCTGACTTTGAAATTCAGATGACAGGGCTTCTGTACATACAGCATTTGACAGTTCTGAAACACAACAGCTCTGGTCACCCCTTGAAAAAAATTAATCAAAGTTCCCACAAAGACGAGCTTTTCCAATTCTGCCTTCATAACTTTGCTGAAGGGGTCCATGGGTTCCAGAGACTTTAGAGGGAGCAGGCAGGCTCAAGCAAACGTGTCAACCCCAGCAGCCCAGAGCTAACAAAAGTGAGTTTTCTCCTCCTTTTTTTATTTTTAAAGTGCATAACTAAATAGAATACATCAAATCCAGCCATGAAGCAAAGAGAACACAGAACATACAGCTGAGCACAGAATAATTAGTTATAAAAAAGTCAGCTCCTCAGAAAAATAACGTAACTGGATTAGGCAACTTTTTATTAGAAGTGCAGAGGAGGGAGGGTTGATACGGCGATTTAAATATTATTACCCAAGTTAAATTTGAAAATCCTGCAGCATGTAGCAGAGATGAGCAGTGACCAGCACAGGTGTCACAAGGCAGTTCTGTGCCTGTCAGACCCCCGCATGGCACTGAACCTCTGCTCCATCACTGCTCCACTGCTGCAAATTCACAGTCATTTAAGGACATAAAATATTCAGGGGAACGTAAAACATCCAAGCGAATCTCTACACTGTGCAATCCTGCGCAGAACGCCCCCAGGGATTTCTCATCTTCTGACTGTCAGTTTAAGTCATGGAGGAAGATGAAGAAGGCCAACAGAAAGGCCAAGGAAGTCATGGGCAGCTGTGGAAAGGAGCACGATGTCCTGAGCATGGTGCTTCTCTCTAAACACAGAGCAGGGAGTGGGGCAGTCACCACAGCAGGGACTGCTGCAAGCACCTTCCCCTCCCCAGCCGGACTGGAGCAGTGACAACCAGACACAAGGCAGAATTAGAACAGCTGTTTCAAAGATCAAGGCACTCTGGAGCCGAACTGGAAAACTACAATGAAATAAAACAGGACGTTTGTTTACCTCGAGCCTGATACCTCGCTTTTACTGTGCAATCTTCCACTTTACCCACCCAAATTGAGAGCTGGGGAAGCCCTAAAACGAACCTGGCAAGGAAACCACTTAAAAACCATCACACACGAATAGAACGAATTTAATTCCATGTCAGGAAGAGATGAAAAAGGGCAAATATAATGGGAACCCACTGTTCCACACCAGCTTGTGAAACGCCCAGCTGTGTCAGGGAGAGAGGACTGTGCACCTGTGTGGGTTATTTACTGCCACTATGACACCTGAATAAAAACCCACCACTTACAGGATCACACTGCTTTGGTTATCTTTTAATTTACTTTGTTTTTAAATCACCATGTTATCACTTCAAAGCACAAACCTCAGTTCTTTTATACCTTACAGCAGCAGCACGTGCACACTGTACACATGTACCTGGTCCCTCATGTGCTTTCCATCATAAATAAGGTTATTAGAGCAGCTCTTCACTCACAGCTCAGGGCCACCCTGTACCAAGCCCTGGACAAACAAGCAGAATAGCCTCTGCCCTGGGCAGCTCCCCACCTCATCATCTGTTCCTGTCCACATTCATCTTACTTTAACAAGGTAGTTCCTATTCCTGTGGCTGTTGCAGCACTGAACATGACACTGGTACTTAAAAGCAATTTTAACTCATTTTGTCTAATTTGAAATCTCAGACTAAAAAAAAAAAATTAAAAGAACCTCTAAGTTTTCAGCAACTTTTGCTTTCAGAAAGTTTCAAAGTGAGTGAGATCCATTTTAAAAACAGAGAAAGGGCCTAGAGGGCATGGACCGAAAGAAAAATAATAAAGAGAGGCTGTACATATGACAAATGCAACTGAAGCCAGCACCACTGAATGAGTAAAAACTATCCAGCAAAAAAGATAGTGTAAGGGTAAAAATGAAGTGTGATAGTCCTGTCACCTTTGGGGCTTCAAGGGATGAGTAATGAAAAGTCCTGGATTAAAGCTCATAGAAAATAGGGCTGAAAGGGACCTCCAGAAGTCATCTAGTCCATCTCCATACCCCAAGGCAGGAGCAGCTCTACAGATATCATTCCTGAAAGATGTTTTTCTAACATATTCTTAAAGACCTGCAATGATGGAGTTGCCACAACCCCCATAAGCAATCTAATGGAGTATTTCATCCCAGAAAGTTTTTGTCATGAAAGTAAATCTCATTTGCTGCAATTGAAACCCATCATTTCTCACCTCATCCCCCATGGACAAGGAGTATGTTCCCTTCCCTGTACAGCAGGAGAACAAGGCAGGAATGTCCTGAGGGCAACCACAGGGTTCTGATTTTTGCCAGTGCTGCTCCCTCCACTCTATTTGGTTTGTAATCCTGAATTTTTGGACAGCATATTGAAAGTAACATTGTGGTAACAGAATAAAAATTTTAACTGATCTGTCCTGTCTACAGATGGTTACTCTTGAACATAGGAGGACATGGACTTCTTGGAGTCAGTCCAGAGGAGGCCATGAAGATGATCACTGGGCTGGAGCACCTCTGCTGTGAAAACAGGCTGACAAGAGTTGAGGTTGTTCAGGCTGGAGAAGAGAAGGCTCTGGGGAGACCTCCGAGCCCCTTCCAGTGCGTAAAGAGACTCAGAGAGCTGGAGAGGGACTTCATAAAAGGGCAAATGGCAATGGGACTATGTAATGGCTTTCAATTGCAAGAGGGCAGGTTTAGCTGAGATAGGAAGAAATCCTTCTCTGTGAGGGTGGTGAGGCCCTGGCAGAAGCTGTTGCCCACAGAAGCTGTGGCTGCCCCATCCCTGGAAGTGTCCAAGGCCAGGTTGGACGGGGCGTGGAGCAACCTGGGATAGTGGAAGGTGTCCCTGTCCATGGCATGGGAGTTGGAATAGGATGAGCTGTAAGGTCCCTTTCAGCCCAAACCATTTTCTGGTTCTATGTGGATCCTTTCTTCTCTGTATAGATGAAGGGAGAATCATGATTCTTCCTCCCATGACCATAGTGCTGGTAATTCTGCGAGGATCTTGAGTCCAGCAATTCTCATCTCTCTGAGCCTTTCCTTTTCAAGTCACAGGCTCTTGCCAGTAGACATTAAAAAATGGGAGGAGGGAGAAAACAATAAACAAAAGAGAGAGGCAGCTGTTGACCATATTTTCAAGGGATAAGTCTCTAGGTAAACACAGGAAAAAAACCAAGTTCTCCAGTCAACTGAAAGGTGTTGGCTAGATGCAGATACTGCCTGGGAAATTACAATGGATTGTGTTATACAGGATCTCTTGTTTGACCTGTAGCATCATAACATTACGGGTGAGTTAAGCAGGCTTTTGAGAGCAAGGAAGCAGGAGCTGATGAAAGATATATTCTCTTAATAAACACAAAATTATAAGCCACTGCTTTCTGGGTATTTATACAAGACACCACGGGAATGAAAGCTGTGGGGGTCTTTTTATTTGTTTGGTGAGGTTTCTTTGTGCATTCAAATCCAAAGCTTCACATCTTCAGGCTGTTCTCCCCAAATACGTGGGCAAGCATCTTTCCTATGCTGAGAGCTCAGATTTTTGCTTTATCACATCACTCTGCTAAGGTACTTCTAAAAACCATTAAATATCTTGCAATTCATAACATCAGTACAAGCACTACCAACAGGAGACTTCCTAAGGGTATCTCTGACTCAAACAGTACTTTATTTTTGTTTATTAATCCAGTGACTTGCTCTGTTTCCTAATGCCAATTAAATCTCCAAGAAAAGAGAAAAAGGAGGGATGTAAAAGTTCTTACACTTCCCTTATGCCTTCCAGCCAAAGGCTTGTCCCCTTTTCTGAGCCTTTTATAGTCTAGGCAGGTCTCACCACCATCACCAGCCAAGGGAGAGCTCTTGCCTAAGGAACTGTCTGCCTAAACTCCTCAATTTATTAGAGCTTACAGACATCAGGGAGCAAAGAGGAGCAGTCAGCAAAGATAAATTGAAGAAAGAAAATAAAAACCATCCATTATACACACAAGCCTTGACTGCAGAATTGAAAGTTACACAAAATGAAGGGCCCTGATTAATCATTAATTATACCACGTATCTCTTAAAAGCCATACATTCACTCTACCAATCTGAAAGTCACAGCCAAGATGATGTGGTCACTCAATCCCACAGCTTCAAAGCACACTAACAAGTTTCCCCCCTTCTGGATCAGTTCCTTCCTCTGATCTCTTTAGCTACATTGACTTAGTGCAATTAGGAATACACATTTAGCAGGATCGAAATTATTGGACCTCCATAAAAGAAGTGTCTGGCTCTCTAAGCAATCCCAATGCCAAAATCCTTAGTAAGGAAAAATTTCCATTCAAAGTAATGGGAATACAAAACACTTTAGTCTTGGCCCTTTGGGATGGACTTTTAGAAGAAAGCTGCTTCTATTTCAGTACCAAAGCAAGCAGCCAGACTTTGCTAAGTAGTAACTCTACTTCCATGCTCACCAGGTGCTAAGCTCTTACAAAAAGTGTAAAAGGAAGTGGGTTTAAATGTGCTGCCAGACCTGTGGTGTTTAACGACTGATCTTGAGTCTTCTGGGGAAAAAAGGGGAGGAAGGAAACAAAAACCTAACTGTACTTGTAGTCTGCTTTCCTTGCTTCAAAGTGGACTTCGTTCTCTCATCCAAAAATTAGACCTGCCCTGCTGTTCCACTGTTCCAGCTAAGAAAAAGAAATAGAATGCCATTGCCATGAAGACATCTATGAGAGCTTGCATCCCACTCATCAAAATTTTAACTGGATATTGACATGCTCAAAATTAGATGTTGTTTTTAAAATAATTAAAAAACCCCAAAACACAAGACTCCTGCCATGTTCTCTGAGCTCTTTTCAGTCAAGACTTGCCTTTGAGTCAATTATGTCTTTTAATTAACAACCAGTCTTTCAAAAATTAACAAAGGAAAGCAGTACTAAAGGCTATGGATGTTACAAAGAGAAACAAGAAAAATGTTGTTAGGTTTTTGCTATGCTAGATGAGACATTACTGTGCCAGAGGCACAAGTAATGGAAATGTACTTTTATATAAATCTCCTTTCTTTGCTTGGATTATTTTAAATGACTCCACTACAGTGTATATTAACCTAGCCACCAACCTTCCTGCAGTCAGCTTTCTTTTTACAGTTTATTAGGAACACAACCACCGTGGAATCGCCAAAGGATGGTGAATATCATCACACTCTCCCTTTGTTTGTTACACACACAGAATGGCCGTGCAAGAAATTGAACAAAAACAAATTCTGGGAAGCAAATCTTCTGTCCTTGTCACCATAAATTCAACCCTTTGTGTCAGATGTGACATACGAGCAGAGTTCACTCGCGTTCAGCACGGCAGCAGCCCCCTTGGCCTTGGCCAGAGGTTACAGACAAGCACCTGAGAACGGCAGCTGTTTTCTTCCCCTCTCCTCGCTGAATTAACTTCTAAATGTCTTTTCTCAGAAGCCGGAGTTCACACTGTGACTGGTCAAGCTAAAACAGATCAGGGGTCAAGTCAGAAACACACTCCATATTTCTCAAAAACACCTTTTACTGTTCCTTCCTGATTTTACCCATTTGTTCCTGCTCTGTCCCAAAGCTGTGCCCAACACTGACCACACTCGCAGTTACACTGCTACAGGGATAAATATTGCCCTTCATTTTCCCATATTAAAGTTACATCTTGCAAGGCTTCACTCTCGCAGAAAAGTATGACTGTGTGAACATGACAATATTCAAAACCAAGAGCTAAATATCTTATCACTTTCTCTTTCAGCATGTTGCATTGAACACTTTTCTTAATTTCCCTACCCTAGAGCACAGATAGCAGCATCCTACTTACTCTGAGAGGGTACAGGGGAAGTTCAGCATTTAGCAATGGTGAGAAAATTGGTTTAGATCCCTGAGGGAAGGTGCTATAGAAGTGCATTCAATTGAGTTGTAATTCAATCCAGTCTGCTGGAGCTGAAAGAAAACAAAACACTTTCAAAGTTAAAGGGAAAGCCAGCATTTATTTTATTTTTATACGTGTGTGTACATATATATACACACATATACGTAAAAATAATTTTATATAAACATGTATATGTTTATAATGTATTTTTTTGTGTTGGCATACATATATACACACATGTATACCCACACATCTATACATAAAAATACACACAGACCTTAAAATTTTGGGAAGTGAAATTGCTAAGCACTAGAAGGAAAAGGTTAGCATAAGGCAAGTTCTGCCAGGCATACAGAAGCATGCACTGTATGGAAAAGAATAATTAAAGGGATTTTCTTCAACTATCATCATTTTTTTTTCCTCAGGATATGAGCAAATCAAAATCAAAGCAATTAAATCATTACCTTGAGGAAAAAACCCTCAATAATTTTGCTTAATCCTCTGAGTTGCTATAATGAATACACCTAATTTACTTTGGCTAAGAGAAAATGTATTTTTTTCCCCCCAAACCTGACAAAGGTTGAATTCAAAGAAACCAAAGTGACTCCCACAGTACTTTCCTTAAAAGAGAGGAAAAAAACAGCCCCTGCTGTGTAATTATCTAAAGGTAAACAACCAGGAAGGCCCATTGCAAGGTGTACCTGTGATCTGTAATGCTGAAGAGCTTCCAAAGGGGAGAGCCTGCAACAAGTGCTCCCCACCCTTAATCTCAGATTCCTGCATAAGGCAAACTGCAGGGTAGGGAGCTCCATTCTCCCATTTAAATTCTGCACTATCGATGTTTTGTCCCTGGAAGTTCAGTTCACACTGTGAACACTCACCAGCTACACTAAACAAGGCAGAAGAACTGGTTCAGACAAGCAAATTACATATCTGCTCCTCTGTGATCTCCAGCACCTTGGAAAAATTGGGTGGATGAAACAGCCGCTGGGCCAGCAGCTCTTCCTGAGCTGCTCAGCTTTGGCAGAATTATAGGGGTGACTTTACGCACGGATGAACTCTTCTGGAACAATCTTTCTAACGCAGCTGACACAAATAGGCTTTCCTCCAACACCAGGGAAGCGTGTCCCAGATGTTTGTTTCTTCTGAATACGATTCCTTCCAACTGCCCAGCCACATTTCTGGAGGGGAGTTTCTGTCTAAGAGTGGTGCAGGGGTCAGTTAAGTCTTGGGAAAACAGGAGTGGGTGGAGAGCACCCAGAACAATTTCCAGGCCAGATTCTCTCAGGTGCACTTCTGTAGAAATGTGGGCACGTTTCTGTGGGATACCAAAGAGCTGAGGAAGCAAGAGACTCCTTTGTCTCTGGGAGAGCTTGCTGAGCTAGGACCCTTTCTTGGTTTAACATTTCAACAGTTAGTGATGCATGTTTCCTCAGTGAAGACAAGCATTTTCACAATTTTTCACATGCACCAACTAAACACATATCTTCCCTGGTTTCAGAGCAAAATAGCATCAGTGTTTGTACCCAGGAATTCAGCAAAGGACAGGACAGGACAGATGTAAAGTAAGGGCAAAGGCTGCCAAAGATTAATCTCTGACATCAAAGGGAATGGTGCCATAGGAACATCTCGGCTCAATCCCGGAAAACTCAGCACTCTGCACTGAGATTTAGTGCCATGTGTACTCAGCAGTACATACAGTGTTGACAAAGCTTTTATTTTTAAACAAATAAAAGGCCAGAAAGTACAGATTTCCTTAACTCTCATGGGGCTTCAATTATGCAGTGCTGCATCTACCATGTAAGCATATTTCCAGAGCTTTAGCACTTGACATTTTGAGATAAAATGTCATGAATAGTATTTGTGAACCTCTCTCCATCTTTGCCCCTCTGCTTCGACTTTAAATCTTTCAAGGCATCAGACCACTGCTTCAAACTATCCCTTTCCTTTTCTTTCCTCAAATTCAGGATCAAAGACCAGACAGACTTTAATGGTATCTTGCAAACAGTTTGCTCTAAGTCTTATTTCAAGAGCTTTTCTTCTCTAGTCTGCCCACTACTAAGCTAATCAATGATTTTTCTGCTCATTAAGCACTGCTGGTGGAATCGCTCTTGCCTATCAGGAAGACTCTCTGCTGGCTGTTTTTTTCTCCTGCCTTCCCTTTTTCCAGCCCAGGACCACAACAGTCTCTGAAAGACATCAGTGGCCCCTGCTCAGGTCAGAGCATTTTGGCCTTTACATTGTGCCAAACCTCAGAGTCTCTTAACTGCAGATCCAGCTTTAGCTTCCCGTGAGTTCACTCCGATCTCCTTATGCTCATCCTCCTCAAATCTATCCTCACTTGCCATCCTCTGAGCAAGAAACGTTGAGGCAAATAGGAGGCATGAAATTGAATGACAATTTTCAGTGAACTTCTGTGAACTTCTAGATTGCCTTGGATGTGAAACAGGGCCATAGGAAACTGTTTTGTCAAGTTAAGCCAGTAAGAAGAGGGAGCTTAATGGTGTCATGTGTGTGTGACTGGCTTCTCCACTGGCACGTGGATTTATCATCAAACTGAAGGAGGACAGTCATTAATTTTATCACACTCTTCTGAGCATACAGCTGTGGTGAACCCACCTCCTGAAAAGTGGATCTCAGACGCATTTTTTCTGCCTGAAGACAGAGAGAACCCAAGTCCCAGCATCCTCTTGTTCTTATCTGATGCAAATACGCTGCTTTCCAATTTCACTCTACCTTGGTCTGTACTTTATCTAGTTTGCCTCTAATTGTGCAGCTCTTTCTGAAAGGTCAATTGTTCTTCATCCAGCTGATGGCCTCCCACTGGAGTCTGAACTGATTATTAGCCCCTGCCCACTTACAAGAGCTATGGTGAAGATGATGTTTGGCATTATTAAGATGTGATGTCCTGTCAAGGATGCCTTTGCAACTGGAAGGGCTAATGTGACAGTGCTGAGCTGGGAGATAATAATAATTTTTTTAAAAAAATTAAAATAGTAATAATAAAAAATAATAAAAGTTGCTTTTCTTTTTCTCTAGTATTTGCCCTGGCCTGTCAGGCTGCATGAGGGGGGCATGCTGGCATCTGTTATCCAGGCCCCTGAAGGAGTCCTTCACAAGACTGACTCTGCCTGCAAAGCAAACAGGAGGATTTTGAAGAAGGCATTTGAAAAGTCGCCGTAGGTCTTCCAGAAATCTTGGCTGTAAATCTCCTGAGAGCTGACCTGGGGCACAGGAAACCACAGTGCCTATGAAACACAAAGCAATCACACTGAACTCTCTTCCAGCCATTTGCATTTTCAACAATTTCTCTTCAGAGAGATGCCCTGTGCCTACGGGAATATTTGCCTCTATTCGCAGCTGACTTTTAATCTAAGTTAGAATCTGCCAGCTCTTCTTTTATAGTTGACAGTGAAGTTGTGCCTCTGTTAGATAAGTGTTCTTTTCTGTTGCTTCTTGTATAAAATTCCTGGAAGATGTGGCCTCAAACACCAAGATGTGGTCCCAGAACACCAGGGCAGAAATAAAATAGTGTCGCTATTATTGAAAGTGCTCAGCAAATCCCACTCTGACAGCAGTTGTTGAATAAAGATGCTCAGTCTGGCCAGGAAAAAAAGTACCAAATAACCTACAAATGTTGAATAATAAAACTTGAAATTCAGAAATATGTATTAATCCTTCAGATTTGTTACCCTGATGTCTAGGATTAGTTCTTTGGGTTTTGTTTTGGTTTGGGTTTTTTTTTAATCACATGGGGACTTTACTAAAGTGATCAATTTTAAATATAAAAAATAGTTTAGGACATGTGTAGAAGTGTACCAAAAGGAACATTCTATAAGGCAAAGGCAAGGCTTTGTGGTTTTGATGATTTTTTTTTTTCCACTGAGGGGGTTCGAGGGTTTTGTACTTGAGCTCCGTCCAGGCATTAAGGCTCATAAATACAATTGAATGTATTAACAACCTCAAAGTTGCTGGCCTCCAGAATTGATGTCATTAACCACTGAAAGTCTTTGCTATTACAAACTAAATCAGATCGTGTCAAACAGAGTTCACAGGAGGAGGCAAACCTCAAAAAAGCTGATCTGTCCTCTCTGAGGTGTAACTGAGCACTTGTTCCCATTTAGGAATGTTATTAATAGATGTACAGCCCACTGTTTTTTGAGAGAAACACTTTAAAAAGTAAAAATGGGGCAGTCGAAAATGCATTTGCTTTCTTAATGACCCCTTAGCCTTTACATCCAGCAAGGCTCTGTGAATGGTGAAAAACCGCTTGGAACTTCACCTGAAAGTCTCCTGTCATATCACCACTCCAGTCACTACAGCAAAATACTTTTCAAACATCTCAGCAGATGAAAGTTAAATACAGATAAAGGGATAACACAATACTGGAAGACGGTCACTAATAAAGTTGTTTCTCATAATACGGCAGTTTTCATCAAAATGAGAATTAAGGGGCAAATACCTACCCCAGAAAGTATTGGGATTTGTAAGAGTTTGTGTCCCAACATCACCTGTTCTCAGAGAAGCAGCTCATTTTGGTGCATACTAAA
>WEIT01042009.1:1557431-1587695 GCA_013389985.1 Dryoscopus gambensis | reverse complement strand
AATGTAACCCTTTCAATTCCTCTTCCCACTTGTGTGCTGCAGGGTCAGCAGATCTGAGTGTGTGTAAACAATACTTAAGCCCAGAGCCCCCTGAGGTAGCATCTGCTCCCAGCACGGTGAGAACTGACAGGGCTCTCTGCTAAGTGACCTCACCCAGCAGAAAACATCCCATATTTGAAGGAAGATCTTAGAGAGCAAAAGAGAAGTTCAAAGTCCAAAGAAACAAAAGGAGAATTGGGGCAGCCTGAAAAGTAATAGTAACCCAGCTAAAGGAAATCATACCAAGTCACAGCAACAAAACCAGCCTGAATTCTGCTTTCAAGAAGCAAAAATCTCACTTTCTACTTCATGGGACTGGGCTGTCCCACCACAAACACTGAGGATGAGTGAAAGGAACCTGGACTCCTCCACTTGAGTCTGCCATTCCTGCAAACGGGAGCTTGAGAAAATTCAACACCTACATCTAGTAAATACGTTGAATTATTCAAAGAGTAAAGTGCTACATTTGAGTCAAGAAAACGGGACCAGAGGCGAGGTGTCAGTGCTGTGGTCAGCAGAGGACAGAATGGTGACAGCCACAACAGAGCCTGCAGTGTAGGCATCGAGCAAGGCTTCAGAAATCAAAGTGTTTCCAAATGGGGTTAGGAGCCTAATTCTCTCTGAATGAAGTGCATTTCTAAATGCAGCAATGGCTTTTTTGCTCATCCCAAATATTACAAGTTGCTCACATATCCCCACCCTCTGTGCCAAAGCAGTTATCTATCATATTTCTTTCTCCAGAAATACAGTAATACATCAAAATGAGAAAATAAGAAAAAAAAACAACAGTGGATGCAATTTGTTCAGTTAGTTGGACAGTTCCTTACTAATGTGGTGGTTTAGGCTTTGTGCAAGAGGAATTCTTCAAACTACAGCACTCTCAGTGTGCAGGTGTTAGCAGGAATGTGTCTTCTGTTAGTCTCCCAGTCAAAAAGTCTGCTCAACACAAATGATCTTAGTGTCATGAGAATCGAATTTCTTTTTTGCCATTTGATGGCCACTCATCTCGAGCTGACGCTGTACAGGCTCTTCACTGCTGTCATCAGATGGGGTAGCAGCATCCTCAGCAACCAGCAGCCTCAGCAACTACTGGATGAAGAGTTTCTATGATTAACTTTAAAAATGTCAATTGCTCCCCACGTTCAGTATTCAGGTTTGTTCATCAGTTAGTAATAACATCCCTAGCTGAGCTGAAAACGTTCTGAGTGAGAGCTGGGGAAAGGAAAGCTTTAAACATTTGACAGCAGTTAGAGATGAAGCAGACTATGCTGTTCTTTTCTGAAATGAGGATGCAGTGATTCCAGCAGGCTTCTGAAACAGAAGAAGCCACAAGATTATAGAAACAGACCTTTTCTTCTAGTTTTTCTGACAGCTACAATTCTACATTCCTCAGCTCTGTCCTGCAATTAAAAGGGGAAGGTACCAGAAATAGCTGAAGAAGCAAGAAAACAAGAAAAGAAAAATAAGCTGATTCCAGCTACTCCTCTCTTCTCCATGTGCGCTATACACATTTCATTATTAGATTAGAAGCATCTTCCAGCACCAACTCCACAGGCTTTGAAATTGCCCCCATAAAAGTACATCACAGAAGTTATTTTTAAACTGTGGATTTTGTTACAGAGAGAATCTCATTTTTAAAAATTTAATGGAGGAAAAGCATTTATTAGAAGACTATGACAGCTGAGGGGAAAAAATATTCATCATATTCAGAGAATACAGACAAGAAAACCAACTTGGAATGTGTTCTTGCTCTCTCAGCCTGAATACCTCTC
The DNA here is from genome assembly GCA_013389985.1 of Dryoscopus gambensis. Taxonomy (NCBI): domain Eukaryota; kingdom Metazoa; phylum Chordata; class Aves; order Passeriformes; family Malaconotidae; genus Dryoscopus; species Dryoscopus gambensis. The sequence continues at coordinate 1,585,884 of WEIT01042009.1, read as the reverse complement.
TTCCCTGACTGGTGTCAAATATGATCAATCAAACTAATTCTGCACATACTAAAAAAGAGCTTCTCCAACTCATTTGGCTCTAAATTCACAGCCTCCCCTCATCCACACTGAAGCTAAGACTGCTACCTAAATGAAAAGTTGCTGGTTCCATATGCTAGAATGCAGGTGAATCTCCAAGAAGTCAATCAATCTGATGTTCAGGGGTGTACCAGTGCCTACAACATGCACTGGTCACGAGGCCAAAAAGAAAATAGCAGATCTCTTGTGAAGGCAGCGCCTGTAGCCAGAGCCCTTTCCCACTTTCACTGGTTAGATGCTCTTCAATCACCTACATTCCTTTGTGGGGGAACATCTGCCCCCCTTGTGCCACTCACCACCACCACAGTGGTTCAGTGCCCTCAAAAACAGGTTAAGATGAAAAAAATGTGTATCAAGCCAAATTCTGGAATGAGTGAAACACTGAGCTTGGAAAGTCCCCCTGTCTGGCAAAGGCAAGTGAATGCATGTCCTGCTCAGGTGCACAAAAAAGACAGAGAGGAAAGAAGGCCACATGCAAGAAGAAGGATAAGACAAATGCTGAAGGGAAAGTGAAGATCCCTCCCACACACAAGCAAATAAACTTCCATGCATTATTCACAGGCTGTACATTCAGGGATGGGTACACCTCTTCTGGAAAGTAAAAAACATTTAATGTTCTCTTAGATTCAAGACAGCAGCATTGCCCCAGGGTAAAGATCCAGGGAAGCAGCTGAGGGGCGAGGCCAGTTTACAAGTCAAACTGCACAAGAGGGGTTTGAGGTTTGTTGGTGGTTTTTTTTTTTATTTTAGAGGCCAGATACTTATCCAAGGAATTGTTACACTGAACTAGGTCTGGGCTTGAAAACTGTGCTCAGTATCTACAATAAGTAAAAAAAAAAAAGAGGAGGGGGAGGGAGGAATTCTTAGCATAACAAGTTACCACAGCCACATTTAAAAGAAAGCAATCCACAATTCAAGTATTATTCTATTTCTCAATACTGTCCCATTAAACCAAAGTTTTGCTGGACTCTCTCTTACTACGGCTTATTAACCCCGCTCCCCCTCAAAGAGGACTCTGCAGTTTCTTCACACACCCAAGCAGCGCTAACAAGAACCTGTAAAGGGTCAGGAGAAAGCCCAAATCCAGAGCTCTGGCAGAAATCCAAGCTGGAAAAGACACTGACTATGCACAACAGCAAGTGAAGACAGACAGCTTTTCCCCAAAGTGATATTTTAATTCAGAAAAGAACCTTCACTAATCTCAGGGTTTATTATTATCTGTGTAGCAAATGGGACTGCAGTTGGTCTACATAAAGCATTTGTTTCCTACGGGGCATTTTAGACTGTAAATGATGAAGGACCAGACCTAAACTAAAAGTCTGCTGGAACTCTGCTCTTGCCTTTAATTTGATTTAAGCGTGCCAAAAGGCAGGGAATGAAAGTGCAGCACTAACAAAAAGACCTTGGTGGAACACCCAGGGCATGGGAGCAATCCCCTAGGGCTGGGATCTACATGGGGACCTACATCTGCACCAGACCTCCCTCCTTCCCTGCCTGGGACTGATCCCTGAGCAGTGACTGGGACTCTGGGAGATGCAGCAGCTGCACCTGCACCAAGCTGAAAACACAGTACACTGTCAGTGGAGCTGTCAGGCTGAAGGACAGCTGTGCATCCAACACATCTCATGGGGAATCAATAAAGGGGCTTTGCTCCCTGGCCATGATGTTTTTCCGTGTGTTCCCACAGCCACCAGCCCAAGTGAATTCCCTAATGGAAGGGGTTTGGCTTTGCCAATAACCAGCTTTGGGCCACTTCTCCACAGCTCCTCCCACGGACACTGTAAAGGGAGCGAGCATCTCTCAGCGTGTACCAGGATAATACGTGGCACAAGGAAATAAAAATCTTGGTCATGGATGCCAGTATGACAGAAAGAGCAGTAACTGCATTGGGAAAATTGCTCCACCATACAATCATAAATAAGTATAATCAGCAATTACCTTCCAGTACAGAATTTCCAACCTCTCATGGGCTGAGACATTAAATACAAGTGTGACGTCCATATGCACCGAGTTGTGAAACCCAGTAACTCACAGGGTTAAAAAGGACTGCAAGCTTGGTATGAACCCAGAGCTGATCTTCCACTATGGCACACATCCCACACCACTTCCCTCCCAGCCCTCAAAGATCTACATTACAAAAGAGATTTCCTCCAAAGCTCTTCCTGTGATGAGCTTTACTGAAAAAAAGAGGAGAATCTAAAAGAAAGATAAGAGCACAGGGATCTGCGTTAGAAGAGGTCAAAACCAGACACCACGTACTGTCACTGGGTTCACAGGAATGTTTCATTATCAGGTATTTTTCTTCTCTCCCCCATCTGCACTATAGAGAAAGTCCTTTTCCAGAACGCTCAAAGGTACCAATAATCAATTTAAAATATATGAAATACAGTTAAAATGCATTTTTTAAGCCGTGTGCATTTTGGAACTGAAAGCAGAGTGCCACAGAGTAGCCATCATTAGGAAAATGGTTTGCTTAAAGACATTTTCTCACATATGAAGAGCACTGTGAAGTCTTTAAGAGTCTAAAAATATTTTTATAGAACTTGCCAGGTAGGAACAGCTAGGTGGGAATTTTACAAAACCTGCTCTTTCAACCTGAAATGTGTGAGCTGTACCTACAGGCTCTTCAGTTATCTAATGTTCTCATCAACTGAACTACAATTAAATCCATACACTGATACCTACTGGCTGAAGTGGAGGTGAACTGCACAAACTGTTCCCCTCTGGGCTGATGGTGGCTAACACAAAAGCTGATTATCCTTCCTAAAGATTACCACTCTGCCTTCAGGGTCTGCAGTTCTCCTTTCTTTAGGACAGTGCAGTTGTTCTGTTTGGGATTCCAGTGCATGAGCAGATTCCCTCTATCTCTGACTATCCTTTTTAATGATGGGACAGAGCTGCAGCAAACTCCCTGAGCATTCAACACTCTTCCCCAGTGAAGACGTGGGAAACTTTGCCAGGATTCAGCCCTCTTGCTCTGGAGGAGATCCAGCCAGGTGTCTCATCCTCATGCAATCTGCTCAGCTCCACTGACTCGGGGAGCAAGCTCACTCAGAATTTCGCAGAGGAACGCACCCAGGGAAGTCGGTGGGATTTAGAGCTTTGCAGAACCACTGCGAATTTGGAAATAGATTTAAGCAGCAGCTTGGAGCCAAGTTTTCAGCTTGTGACATGTGCATCACGACTAGAGCTGCCTTCCAGTTAATCCCAGAGCAGCATCCCTAAACCAGCCTGCGAGTGCCCTGCACAAAAACAAGCTTCAGGACCAGAGGTGGCAAATTCTCCATCGGCAGTGGGTCGTGCAATGCCCGCTCACCTGGATGGCACAGAGCACTGCAAGCCTGTCACCATCCAGTCTTTACTTGTCACTGTGCAGACCTGCATTAACCACAGTCATGTCCAAATTATTGGCAAAACACAAGAATAAAAACTTACAATATAACTCCAGTCTTTGATAAACATAGCTACTGCACAAATTCTGCCCGTGTAACATATCAAGACATTTCACCAAGAATTCAAAAACTAATCCATGTTTTTATTTCAGGAGAATCTTACACAGGAAGAAAATATCATAACATATAATTCATGCCAGAGAAATTCTATGAAAGATCAAAACCTGATGGCTAAACAACAGTTAACACTGAAATTACACAAACAATGAGGAGGAGCACAATGTACTTACTGAAATTAAATGTACCTGCTCTCTGGGTATAAATCCAGCACTGGCTAGTCCAAACTCCCTAATGAAATATTAAATTTTATTCATGAAGTTGAAACTAAGATTATGCTGATAAAATGCCAGACTGAATCTGTACTCCCCAGCAACAATACCAGTGATAATTCCTGTTGCTCCTTTGCTAAATTCAGTATCCTTGTGTTTTATTGCAGCCGCACCAGACCCTTCACCTAGCCAAGTTTGCTCTGCCAGTTGGCATTATGATCCCTCTGAAAATAAACATACTTGCAGTTCCGCTCTCTTGGCTCAAAAATGTCGATTTCTCTTCAGTTTATGATCAGTGCAGTTGCTACCGCACTGCCAGTTGTCCTGAGCCACCCCACAGGGTACAGACAGGCACTGAGTAATTGCAAGGATAGGCTCTCTTCCCCTCCCCTTTTTTTTTTTTAATGCTCCTTTTGGAAATGTTTCTTCGTGGCATTGGTTGAGGCAGAGGGTGAATGTGTTTTAGAACACCATGTTCTGGCTCAAGCAGAAATTATAAACCCAACAGAACCGCCCACTGAGTTTTTCTATATTGTGTAAAATATATAGGTACTTGGATTTAAATGACATACCCAACCTCCCACCTGAGATTTAAGTTTCTGGAGACCCTCACCTGCCTAGAGAATGCGCAATATTGTGCCTCTGGACTACTACAACTCAAATTCTTTGCAATGCTTAGGATTGCACTTTTTTTTGAAGTGCTACTACCACAAATACTACACAGGAGTCATCTAAGTCATGTTTCATGTCAAAACATCTCCTAAGCACTGAGGCAACTTTGGATGGCACACAGCGTTCAGTTTCATGTACTGCTCATTAAACAGATAGGGTCAAACCAGGGAAGGCACAGCAGAAGGCACTCCAAACACACCAACATGCTAGTTCATGTTAAATGAAACAAATAACCAAACAAGCAGTGTAGAAAAGAGAAGACCAGGAAAGCATGAAAGAACCACCATCAAATGTGTAAAGTGACTAAGATGAGGAGGAAGAACAGCTGGTCCCTGTGTGCACCAACGATTAGACAAGAATGACTCTAATTTATAGTGACACTGATAAAGAGAAGAAGGAATACTCTGGTCTGTTTGATTTGGCATTAAGTACAGACACACTAAGGCTTTTGCTAGTCTGACTCTTAGTCTTCAACACATTCAAGAGAGGGTTTTTTTAACCAAACATTACTTCCCAGAAACGCTGACCACTCAGCCCTAGTGCAGTGATGATGATAATAAATAACCGTTTATTTTGAACCAACTGTAGGTGCAGTTTTACTTCACGTTTCAGCTGAAGATTATGAAATACACTTCCACACAGGAAGGAAGTATGGCTTGGAGACAAAACAGATAACCTGCTGCACTCTTCTCTCAGACTTCTCCAGGCAGGAAATCTATCTGAGCCATCCATATTGCTGAGACTTTCAATATTGCTCCTATGCTAGCGGCTCGCTCTTGATGGCACAGTAAGACCGGCACAGACACCCGGACGATGCTCACTCTGCCAGATGCCTCTTCAGAGAGGCACAGCCTCAGCAGCAAGCACACAGCACAAGAAGGAATTTCTTTCTTCAGGTTTGATGGCACTGCCGTAAACTCCAAAATGACCTTCCACTGTGTTTTCTTTCTCCCAATACACCTAATGCCTCTTCCATCATCTCACGTTCCAAGGCTTCTCTGAGATGAGATACACCTTTATTTCTTCTCCTTTCACCCAAGCCTCATTGGGTGAAAGACACAAGACACAGCTGCATAAAAGTGTTCAAATGTAAAAAGGTACAAGATGCTGATGCTTTGCTTGCACGTAACTAGGATTTTTTTCAGAAAAACTGTACATCAGATAGTGGGCCAGATGCTTCTCCAGACCTACTGCTGCTTGCCTTCAATCCTACAGGAAAGCCACTTAAAGAGACTCAATTGAAACAGATACAGAATCCTTTACATGGCAAAAGACCCTTAAGATGATCGAGTCCAACCATTAACCCAGCACTGTCAAGTTAGTCCGTGATTTGTTCATCAGAGATTCCAAGGTTAAAATAATTTTGTCTTCATATGACAGGTAACAACTAGTGGTAATAAAATCCAGGGAACCCAAGTGTGCCAAAACACTTGTCTGGGTTGTTGGATTACTTTCTGGGCTTTTAATGACCCATATTTCCAAACACAGCTTCTTCAAAAGAGATTAGAGAACAACAACATCACTTTAATTTGTAGTGGTAGGTCGGTAATACACGATAATATCATAATACCTCAACTAACATTGGACTTCTCTTATTTAATAAGAAAAGCAGACTGTTAAAGGATGCAAGTACCATATTCATTTGTGCTTCCTTTCCTTCCTCTATATCCAGTTCCTCACAGCAGCATTGAGCCCTGAAGAGAAGATCCAGCAGCTCATTTTTCTGCCATTGTTCTTCCCAGAAACAGATAATATGTTTTTTATGTGATTACAGAATTCAGTCTTAGCACGACCGTTAAGTAATAAAGCAGATATTTAAGAGAAATGATTTATTGGTGACTTCAAGGGACTTACAACGTAGCACTGAACAGAGGTTTTATCACTGAAATGCAGACAGTAAAGGGAATTACTCAGAAAAAACTTCATCTCCACCATCACAAGATACTTAAAAAAAACAAAAAAAACCAAAAACACCAAAAACCCACAAACACAAAATATTTTTTTCTGGGCTGCGGCACAAAGGTTTAATGCAGAAGCTTTCAAGCCTAGATCTCAAAATGCAGTAACTTTTTCTTAAAGTTCTGACTTTATACCATGCCTCACTTGTACTTCCTGTACCTATTTACCTAATCCACAAGTCAACTATTAACCAAGCTACACAAACTATTCAAGTTTTAATGGAATACATTATTTAATGCAGAAATATCTCAAAGGACAAAAACCTGCCAAAACCTACAATGTTACAGAATGAAAGACCAAAAATAACTTGTTTGAAACAAGTGCAGCTCACAACAACAAATCACATTAGCTGTTGGCTTTTCAGCCAAAGAACACCTGAGCCATTGGTATTTTTAGTCTTAATCCTCTTAAATTTTTAAAATAATACAATAGTTATGCTTGATCTAAATTAATTAAGCCTTAAATTAAGCAAGAATCCCTGACAAATCACTGCTATATGTAAAGGAATGACCACGCTACACAATTTGACACTGACATTTTTCAGAACCATCACTTTCCCAAGTCTTTCCTCAAGCAACACAGCTGCTTCAAGAAGCCATGGAATAGTTTGAGGGAGGATGGCTTCAGGGCAGCAAGAAAGGTTATTTGGGGTGCAGTCCCATGCATCAGCACTGTGGAGTTTCCATCAGTCCATTACTCACAAGTCAGAAGCTCCTTTGATGTAGCACAGTATAAGTAATGTGGTATCTCCTCATATGGCCCAGCTGACACAGGACACCCCAAATGCATTTAACTTAACCCTTCAGCCCAAACAGGAGTCACAATGAGAGCAGCAACACAGCCAAGTAGTATTAAAAAGTATTCCCAAACACAGAAGTGCTCACATGCTTGCTCAGGAAAGCTGAAAAGAACCATTTGCATTGATGAGCAGCAGTTTCAATTAATAGCTCCATTTTCCCCATCTAGGAGCAGAGGATTTGCTTGCTTAACACCCATTAATGTTAACAGGGTTGGACCTACAAATCCTTACCTGAAGTGGAATACTGGCATTCCTAAAGCTGCACATTTTCCCCAAAGTTAAAGCAGAGCAATTCACTTTATTTAACCTCTGCCCATTTTGTTCACTCTCAGGAGCTTTAAACGTAAACTTAAAAAATGATAAGCATTACTTTGAGAAGAAAATACATTCTTTTGCTTTTTTTTGGTTTTTAATCAACAAGCACAGCCATCCCAATAGACCAATTATAAACCAATCCAAACAAGAAAACAAATCTTAATACTAAAGTATACAGATAAGTCAAATACAGCTTATAGATCAAATTTTGAGATGAGGCCCTTCACATACCAAATAGAACAAATATTTCACTAGTTTCTGTGCTAACTCCCTACAAGCTCTTATGCAAAAAATTAAGCTGATACGTCTGAAAGGCAGATTAAGCAACAAGAGGTATCAGCAAAACCTGGGTAAAAATAGAGAAAAAAATTAAATACTAAAGGATTCTGGTCCCAGTCAAACAAGTCAGGGCAGGCAACTCTCAGACTGCGGTTTCAGTTGTGGTCCAGCTCACCTTGAAGTTCACTATGGGCTGGGTAATTCTCTGGTGCAGACCACAGGCACCAACAAACATATGAACAGTAGAGGCAAAATCCCAAAGACCAGTTTATTATCACCAAAAGCCTCCATTACAACATGTCTAATGAAAAGCTGTGGGTTCATATCACTCAAACAAAAAGCAAAGAAGTGTGGACACTGGGACCGACAAAAATTGCTATCAATGTCATCACATGGGGAAAAACTCACCTGAGCATCAGTTCAATGAGCTGTGAACTCGGCTGCTGGGCCAATTAGAAGGCCAGGATGGATCAGATCCAGCGAGAACTGGGACCCAGCCTGGAGTTCATCGGGGCTCTGCCTGCAGCAGCCGTGGTGCAGGGGTGCAGGAGGCAGCTGCCCTCCCAGCAGGAGCAGGAGAGACGCGCTGCTCACCGACAGCTTGTCAGAACGCTGCCGAGAACATCTGGGACTTCCACTCGCAAAAGTCTTTTCTACGCTAATGACTTCCTACAGATGTTTTGAAATGTTTTAACTGTTCTGGCCTGATTCAGCAAGACACTGATGCTGTGATTTGAAGGAACTGCAGCAGCAGCTGCAGCAGTGAACCCACTCAGGACCTTCCTGGACATCCAGCAGCAACAGGATTTGGAGAAGCAAATTCCCATCTTCTCCAGGAAAACACAGGATGATGAAAGACGGGACCAGTGGTGGGACAAGAGCACCTGTTTTGGCTGTACCTGCTTCACACAGAAAAGGGAATTTCCATTCTGTACAAAACCTTGCCATTTTGAACTGGCTTTTCAAACCAAGCAAGAAGAAAAGGTCAACATTTCTATAAACCAGAATGTTTTTAATGTTGATTCAGAAGTATTGACATCTCCCTAACAGTATCAAAACAATCTCAAACATAAATATGGCACTGAATAATAAATCCAAAAGTAAAAAGGAAGTCAAGCATAAAAGCAACACACATATATATAAACATCTCCCCTATCAAAACAAGGGCTGAGCATGACATGTGCCCCCAAAATGCCTGGCTGGCTGTGCAGCTGCATTTTCATCAGAGGCTCCCACTTATTTCTTCTCCATTTCCTTCCTCACTCTGCTATTTGTCCATGGCTTGGCCTTATATTTTGTTCATAATGCGGTGACGTTCAGCCTTTAAAACCCAACTATCCTATTACTGAAATGTAATACTCCCCTCCAGAATAATTCAAACTTCTCCTTCCAGTTTTACTATTTCCTTGTATAATACATCATTAAAACTAAGTGTCATAAAGCTGTTTGGGTTCTTTTATGCAGAGCAAAGGTGGTCAGAGAATATCAGACAGTAAGAAATCCAGCCATCATTCTCCTCCCTGTTCCACATGCACAATCTTCCTTTTAACGTGACTTACATGCAATGGGCTCAATGCAACACAATTTCTCTGTACAGCTAATACAGCTGGGAAGAAATGAGCAGGCTTTTGGGTTCTGCATGCCTTCACCAGACATTTAAGCTGAGTATCTTCAGGCTCTATGGCTCTTAATAAAGGACAATGAAGTTATCAATTAAGAGCAATTAAGAAATCAATTTTAAATATCTAAAAAAAGGATTTCAAGACGGAACGAGGGAGAATTAGTGAGAACGGAAAAGAAAGGGAGAGTATGTGAGATCAATAAGACTGTGAAGGGCAATGCCATAACACAACAGTTGATGAATAGCAGAAGCCTCTGGGACCAGTGATACCACAGCAGTCACTGCCTTTCACCTGCTATCAGTGACAACCTCGGTGTGATGTGTCGAGGTGACTTGTGGCCCACAAGGTTTGAGAGCTACAAATTAAGTAAGAGGTTTCTAAAAGGCTCATAGCCTTTTCCTTTCAGGTGTGCCAAGTGAAGCTGATGAAGATGCTCAGATGCACTCAAAATGCAGCAGCACCCAATCAGCCAAACATAGTCAAGCCCCACAGAAAATAACATTTTAGACTTCTCACATAAAACAACATTTTTGTTCCCCAGGGTCTTGTTAAGGATTTGAAATAAGATAAGAATTTTTTTTTTGGTCACTTTGCAAATGCAACTCCACTGAAGCTGAGGAAGAAACCAATCACAAGCTTGACTGCATGTGTTTCAGCACAGATGATCTGCGCTGCATTTACACCACTGCTTTCCCTACAGGGACATCACTGCTGTCTGACTTCCTACCTTCTCTCCACACCTCCAGTAGTTCATGAATCAGTGACACCGCAAGATTTCCTGGAAAAGTTAAGTAAGAAATCTTCTGGGTAGAAGGAATAAGTTGTTACAATAACAAGTAATTTACAACCTGAATGCTACGCATACTGTATCATCTTATTTGTATTTCACAGTTAATCTCCCAGCTCACAAAAGTTTTATCGGATTGGAGGCATGTGCTGTATTCCCCTTTATAAAATTTTACAGTCCCTTGCTATTCTCAGGGCTTGTTTTATAGGCACAATTTGCTGCTTTAATCTCACCCAATTGTCATATTCTAAATCACGGTGTATAAAAATGTCTTAAAAGGAGAGATGCGCTGAAGGGTAGTACTTAATTACACTTACTGCCTGATTTAAATGTTATCTGTGCTTTGCCAAGTGCCAGGCACAGAGTAACCCAGCAGAGCAAATCTGCATAAACCGATACAAGTCATTATTGGGCTTTTAATAGCAACCCTGTTCTCCTGTGCAGCATTCCGATGAAGGTGTGTTCCTCCTCCTCCTATCGTATTAGCTCACAAGAAAATTAAGTAAGGAGGTTGAAGAACTGGTAATTGGTAGGGTCTTTTCAGCCACTCTTTGCTAACTTATTTATTTTTATCTCCTTGCAGAAATCTTTGCCAAGACAATTTCGCTGGTCACCTTCATGAGTCTAATGTGTCCTAATGGAACTGAAAAGCAGAGTGCATAAAGCAAACAGAAAATCCATTTGTTCAGTGGTTTCCTATTCTTTTTATAGCACTTCCACTCCAGAAGAGCTTCTCTTTACACCCTCTCCCCCCACTTCCTAGGAATCAAACAAATAAAAAACGAAACTGAAAATACCACCAAAATTTCAGGCAACTCATGTTTTGATTTCTGACGTCCTCCTCCCCCACTCAAGTGTGCACAGCAGGGGACTGATCTGCCTCTGCACTAACTACATTAGACATGCAGTTAAATTCTCTGGCTCAGGGGAGCAGAAATGCAGCTTACAGTACATCATATCTAAATACTTTCTACTTCATGCTCCAATCCCTGCTCCTACCACACACCAGAGAGTTCAATATAGGACCACTTTAGCAAGATCACTCTGAACTTATGGGAAAGCAGGAGAGCAACCTTTTTTGCTCAGATTCATTGTATTTAATGAACCAGTGGAGGTAGAGTAAGTACTACAACTCTCACTAATCTATCCAGCAGCTTTATTTCTGGCCCATACCACCAGCATAAATTCAATTTCACTATTTCTTTTTGTTGTTGGCCCCTTGAGCGTGCTGTGCTTGTGGTCCAGCACTGCCAAAGTCTAGAAGGGACTAAGCCACAGCTTTGTGCCAAGCACCCTGCAAGTCAATGTGAAAGGACATCACTGAGTCAATCCCAAATACTCAGCTGCTTTCTATTCAAATGACATTTCTAACTTTGCACACATTTCAAACCACGCCAGAGCAGTCACAGTTATGCACTACTACTCCTTGCCTATCTATGTAGCATGGTTCCAATCACGAGATTGTCAGCATTGTTTCATGCAAGATAAACTCCAACATTGTCCCTTATGAGTTTATGAAATATGTATGTGCCACTGCTACCAGTCACAACTGTGCCATCACTGCCTTTATTTCAGCCTTGGCAAACAAGCAACTGGCAGGGGGAAGAAAAAGAGGGGGAAGAAACCGAATTCAGAATGATTAGACATTTTATCATCTGATTTTAAGCACCTTCTAAGTGGTGTGAAATACTAACGCCCCTCGGCTTCACAGGGGGCTGAAGCCATAGAACGTCTGGCATGGCAGAAGCTGAACCCCTCAGCAGAACCTGGCCTGAGAAGAGATGGGCAAGATGTGGGTAACAGAGCAGCTTTCCCAGCTCAAGGTCAGTCCAATCCTAGCAAGAGCCTGGCAGGATGACTGTGCTCTCTAAGCAGCTCCCTAAGTCCAGCCAGTGGATCCCTGGCAATGTGCCTTCCTTTGGGCAGAACAAGAAGAAGGACATGAGGTAGCAAAAAAGCCATGGCACTGGGAAAATGCTGCTCCCAAGAACCTCATTCAACTCATTTTCTCTTAAAATGAAAATCAGTATTTTCCAGACCACTGGAATCTGAAGCCAAGTGAAGAACTTCACATTTGTCTCGGGGGATCCCACTGCACTTCAGAGGTGATTTTAACAAAAACCTTGATGACAAAAGTGTGCAGTCCTCTGCAAGTAATTTAGAGACTTAAAGACGAGACATAACTCCAAATAGCCTGAGACAGTGTTATAAAACTATAGGCTTAGAAGAAATGAGTTGCTGATTTCAGTGTTTTTCATTATTAGAAAACATTCCCCTATGTAAAGCTCATTTCAGTAGCCACAAATTAAAAGTTTCTCTGATGACAGATTTACCTTGCCACTTCCAGAAACAGCCACTCCTTCAGAAGGAGAAGCACACTGGAAGAATGGTGCAGCAAAACCAGCATGTTTCATGGGGGTTTTATCACCCTCACAGGAGGACTGGCTCCTCTGGTGGGTCCCATTCCAGCACCCATACTAAGTTTGGTGACTTTGGGGCTCTTCTCATCTCCCGTGAACTCAGCCTAAAGTAATAATATTACAGGATTAATTACTTAGCAAGGTCTCTATGAACGCATCTGCTTCTGAAACCTCTACAAAAGCACAAGTGAAATTCCAGAGATAAACAAACGCAAACTCCTTTTAATTAAGCACTGCGCCTCTCTGTAGGGGGTGATGGAGTGAGCAGATGCAGGGGGATTGCCAATTAAGATACAACTACTTTGATGGGAAGGGTACAGCCATACACAGGAGGAAAAAGGAGAGGAACTTGCCATCCGAGTCATTATTTTAATTGGCTGCTCGGAAAGATTATGCATTCCCCACATTCGATGCTGCCAAAAAAGTATTACTGATCCAAAATACTAAAGAGCCATCAAAACATGTTCTAAGCTGCTTGTACCATGTTATTACTAAAGCTACCTGTGCACCTCACTCATCCTGCTTGAGAGGGCTGTAACACAGGGAGATAATTCTCGGGGTTAATTAGACAAAGAAACAGACAACTCTCAGATTTAATTTTCTGTTATTGATCATTATTATTCACTAAACACCAGGCATACTTAGCAAAAACTTCTTAAAGGGAATGCACAGTGTTTCTGCCCTAGATCAGTTTAAAAAGCAACAAAAAAAAAATTAAAACCCATGCAAATACCTAAAATAAACTCTTGACGATTGCATGAGCCAGGATGTAAACAGAAAGTGAACCAGACGATGGACTGGTCATTTTCTGCATAACTTTCATTGATTTGACAGCCCAATATTTTTGGTGTGCTGACCTTTATTTTCTGTGATCCTAATGGTAATGCTGTTAATTCTCTCAGCTTCGCTAAAAAGCTGCATGTTAACTTTCACTTCTGTTTTTATCTGGTTTTAATGGAAATGCAAATCAGTTTCCATGGCTTGTTCCACATCTTTGTACCATTTGGAGAGGAAAAAAAAAAAAGGGGGGCAGGAAACTAAGAAATTATTTTCTCAGTTTGCAGCCTGCTCAGGAATCTTGATATTGCCTCCTTACACACTTGTGTCTCCACCACGGAGGACAGAGCACCGTGCAGGGGGGAATTCAGGCACGGGAACCCAGAGCTGCTTTATCTGAGCCTCCTTCCCCCGAACATGACGGCTCTGTCATCCAGTCCGGTGGAAACACAAAAGAAGATTGGGATTTCACTATCTCTACTCAAAATAAATGAGTGTGACAGAAAGGGAACTCTTGTCTTTGCAAACAGAAGAGCTCAGCTGTTACTGAGAACGGGATAACCAGAGAAGTAGTCCTGCCTTGGGAAAAGAGCCCAGGCTGCAGAGGTAGGCTGGGGCAGAGGAGCTACTCCCTTCTGGATGTCTCCAGCTGGCAAGCCAAAAACAACAGCATTACTAAATCTCAGTTATACAGAGCAAAACTAATTCTGGCTTTTGTGGAAGGACAAAAAAAAAGCCTGTTAAAAAAAAAAAGAAACCAACCCATCTCTTTCTCCATTTCTTTCTTCCCTCCAGGAAGTGTCTCAACGACATCAGCAAGACAAAAAAGACAAAACTTAAGAGTAAACTACTGTGATACTCTTCCTTACTCCCTCCCTCCAGCTGCCTTCCCTGTGGCAAGTGCCCTGTTTTCCCCTTTGGGGCTTCTTGCAGTCACTGACCCCACAGCACCGGGGACTTCTCTTCAATGCACAATCAACACTGGATGTCCACCAACCCCATCTCCTCTCAAACCATAACACTACAGGGAGTTCTGTAGTGTCCCCACACCAAAAATTTCCCCCATCTCTCCCATATTTTCTAGGTATACGACTAATGCAGAGCACTGGCACAATGCTTATAAAAATACACTGAGGCTAAAACAGCTTAATAGTATTACCATACTTGGTTATTAATCAGAATGAAATACCTGGGAAAAAAAATAAAGGAATCAATGATATTTAATTTATGAGTGAAAAGGTGAAGAAGGAACCTAATTACAGCTAGTTAGTTCCTGCACATGGAAAGTACATCTCCTGCTACAGGGCTCCCTCATCTAGCAGAGTTCCAGTGTCTGAAAATCAAAGCCAGACCTACCAAGGCTCAAAATGGAAACAAGATGCCATTTTTCAATAAAGAAGAAAGTGCTTCCATTCTCAGTTTCCTCAGGTATATCTTCCATCACTTCAGTCCACTATCCATATCCATTATCACTAACTAGGTAATTTTCAAAGAGAAAAAATTATAAACAAGAGAAAGGAATCAGGAAACAGCAAAAGGCAAGCAGAGAGGAGAGGTGGAGAATCAATTCAATCTAGGCAGCTAATTTAAACATTAAGTCAAGAACCTCAATTCCTCACATAGTCAAAACGAGAGAATCAGGCTCTAAATTCAGAGCTTTGAATCACCCTGTGGCAGCTCTGGTGACTGTATGTGGCCTTGAGGCTCCCAAATTAGATATCTGAACTTGGATGTGTCTACAGCTATTGGCCATGCTGCTTTCAGTAAATGCTACAGAGATTACCTAATACTGCTTTTAATTCTGGCTTAACTGTAGTGACAACAGTCTCCAGAGTTTTGTCTCATTTTTGGAGAGGGCAGTGCTGTTATGAAAGTACACGATACCCTGAACCATCCACAAGCATCAATTATACATTTACTATCTGCAGCACACTATATTCATATACTTCATCTTTTAGCCTCTAAAAATAATACAGACAAAGATACATATTTGCCATAAGCATGAACAAAGCAAACTTCATGCTGACAGGATGTGTGGAAACAAAACCAGAGAACATCGATGCAAATCACATTGTAAAAAACAGTCATCAATCAGATTTCATAATTCCTTGTTTCTGTCCTTGGTATATATATCCTTTGAAACAACTCTTACATTACTGTATTATTAAAAAGAAAGCAAATATAAAATTCTCACCTCTCTCCAACTAACAAATGCTCTCAGTTCTTGATAAACAGTATTAAAGTTCTGAACTTGCATATAACTCTCACTGGACTTTATCTGGTGCAGTGTATAGTCACAAAGCAGAAAATGCAGGTTGGGCTCACATTATCTGTAATGAGACAGACACTCCTTCATTTTAACAAGGTACCACTGCCAGTATCAGCCCTGCTGTGTAAAAAACCTGAGGCAACGATTTTTTATTTACACAAGAGCAATGAAACCCAGCGAGATCAGATGTGATCGAAGGCACCTTCCAGCACCTGGCACACAGTGAATATTCATGCAGCACCTTTAAAAAGCACCTTACATCCCACACACTTCTTGCCAAGGTAGCTGCCAGGGCGCTGAGCAAGGCAGCTGGAACAAGCAAGTGCTCACACACACATTGCCATCAGCCCTGCACGCTTCAAAGTGGGAAATCAAGGCATTGCAATGATGAAAATTAGTTCTGTGGTTTCTCCCCAGTGAAACATTTTAATTTTTCCATAAGGTATCACAAGTCTGCTGAAGGAAAGCTGGAGGGTTTCTTCACACAGAGATGCTGATGCTTCTGGGACCTGTCACCCTTCCAAGTCACTGCAGCACCAGCAAGGCTCAGGCACCATGAACTGCCTGCACAAGTAACCCTGCTAACACAAAGTGGGCTCTTCCAGTCCCCTGAATGGAGCAGCAGGAATTTCCTCTCAGCTCCCATGCAGTTCTAGACCTTCTCAGAAGCAGGTGAGCTGCCTTCTCTTGTTTCTCTGAAACATGCTTCTAAGTCATGTCACTCAAGACTGAGTCACACTTCAGGCCTTATTTCTACCTGCCCATAGTATTTCCACCGTCTGTACAAAGGGAAAATTAAACCACTGGTCACCTGTATGGGGGATCATAAAGTACAGCATTAGGACAAGAAGTTAGCTGTGAAATCAAAAGGAACAGGCCAACACTGGCTGGCTGGAGGCATAAACAGTGCACTGACAATTGCAGGTGCATCTGTATCTGGAGCTCAGCTGAGTTCTTGTGATCCACAGTTGCCTCTGTTAACTTTCCATCTGGCTGTCTTTGGGAGTCCCCTTAAAATAAAACCATGACTCCCTCTAAGGTGCTGAGAGAAAACAGGAGTGCAAACACAATTTTGCTCAAGCAGCTTAGTGAGAGGAGTGTGCGGAGGAAAAAACAAATCATCTTCTGTTGTCACCAGATTAAGGCATATGTGATTGGAAAGATGCCCCATGGAGCAGCCACCTACTTGGAGTAAACCTAGACTTGAATTTCAGGTGCTGCAGGACCCAAGGAGCAATGCCAGTGGGCTGCTCGAGGTGCACAAACAGTGACCCAGCACAGCGAGGAGTGACCAGGGCCACCCCTCTCAGTTTTGGGGACACAGCACAAGGGCAGCAACACAGACAGTTCGCACTTGTAAACGACTCCTGCCACCAAGAGCAACATCAAAGAACATGTCGAGCTGCTGTCACACTCAGGGCTCTGCCTTCTTGGGACCAAATGACTGGAACTGAAGAAATTTTATTTCTTTCAGGTGCCACCACCCTAGGACAGCTCAGGACTGAGAGCACAGAGGCTCCATGAATGACAAAAGCTTTTTCACTTTTAACTGCAAGTGAAGCACAGAAAATCCTAGATAGAACAGAAGGGAAAACAACAAAATTAAGTGGAATTATCATTTAATTTTATGCCCAGGTCCTCCACTGACTAGCTGTTTCAATTTATAACAAGATTTTGAAGCTATTACACGAGCCTCAAAATCTGCTCACTCACAAAACAGGTAGCCCAGGTTTCATCACAAGGAGGATAGCACATTCTTCTACAGAAAATGATCTTTTTAAGTGCAAGGTCACCATAGGGAACCAGAGAGAAAATTCTTGATGAGACAAAATTTGGAGACCATGCTGATCTACACCTGACAGTCCTGTAACCCCTGGACAAGACTTTCCCTAGTCTTTGGCGAACAAGATGACAATTTAGTGAGTAAATGCTTTGTGCTGCCACAGTGGGGAGGACTGACAGCTCTCTTAGCCCTGGCACACAAGGTCACAGGTACCCACCATGACCTGGTGCTTCAGGAGAGACCAAGGGTGCAAAACAAAAAGGATTCTGGAATGCCAGCCAGCCCTTCCCACGGTGGATATTTACAAGGGCTGCAGCTTTCTCCCACTGCTTTTCATTACAAGACTTCATATATACATATATTTCAGATTCTCCTGCTGAAAATATAGATAAGCTTCTAACATAAAATTTTCTATAAAACAGAGTTGCAATACAAAGCTAGTGACAAACGCTGGTGTCAGAAGCCTGCAGTAATGGCATTCTGTTAGGGTTTTGTAAAGCAACGAACACAGACGTAGAGAGTAAAAAGCATCTTCTCAACTTGTGAATTTATTTCTGGAACCTTTAAAATTTGAAATTAAAGTTCCTTTTCTGGGCATGCAGACAGCACTATGTCTTGATAATTGTATATACAGGAAAGGCTTAAAACTGTAATACAACATTTGGTTTCAGTCAACATTAGTTCTGGTGTTTGATTTATTCCTTGCAATAAATAGATTAAAGCTTATTACCATTGATGAAGTAGATCTTGTAAACCCCAGGGCGCCGCTTTGAAAATTTTCACGGTGAGATTTGGCAGTGTCATGCAGTGTAACGTGATCCTGCCATGGTGATGTGTCAGTGATGCCCATGCCTGGTGTCCATGATTTCTGATTCTGACCCCACAACTCTGAACAAAGCTGTAATGATACAGTTCAGAGTGGGACAAATGCCCCAAAAACCACAATACCCACAAAATACCACGCAAAACATACTCCACTTCTTTCATTGTCTTCCCATAGCTGAACATTTCATTAAAAAGCAAAACGTTCCAAGATACAGACCACTGAGTTTAACTTCAATACTAGAAGAGCTGATAGAAAATACAGTGAAGAACTGAATGAGTGGATGCATTATATACCCAGGAAGAGTCAGATATTTTGCAGAGAGCACTCGTGCACAACAAATCTGCCAGAATTCCCTGCAGGAGTTAACAAGCACATGGAATAAGGGGACATGGTCTGCAGGGACATGCAGGTGGGCTGATGCAGTACACAGGGCTTCTCCCAAACCCTTCAGCAAAGAGGCTCAAGGATTCTCTAGAGGAGCCTTAAAAAAGGTAGGCTATGGTGGGATTGAAAACAAGGGCATCTTATGGATCATCAACCAAAAAAAAAAAGGAAATAAAGGATATAAGAAATCATTTGTCACAACAATGAGAGGCTGTTAACACATCACCTCAGCATCTCTGCTAAGACCTGTACTGGTCCAAATACCTGTTACTGGTCTGAGAAGGGGGCAGGGAGGTAATGAAATGCCAAACTACACTGAGGAAACAGAACAATTAAGAGTAGGCAAAATTACAACTGATGTGAAAGCTGCAGAAGAGTCTCAAGACACTGTGATTGGACAGCGAAATGACAGCATAAATTAAATGTTAATAAATGCAAAATATTGAAATAAAAGAGTATTACTGCCCACATAGACTGACAGGCTCTGAATTAGCTGCTCAAATGCAGAAAAGAGATGTAGTCACTACAGACAGCTTTCTGGAAACATCAGCTCAGCAGCAACCCACAAATAATAAGCAAATAATTTTGGAACTTCTAAGAAAAGGTATCAAGGCTGAAATACAAAATACCATGTCAGAAACTCATGACTTATCTACATTTTAAAAATGCATCTATTTCTGCTTATGTCATCTATAAAAGAAAACATATGAAGACACACAGCTGTGATGGATCAGAAGACCAAAATTACTTCTGAACAGTGAAAAGCTTTACTTTGCTAAGAATGCATCAGAAGCAGGAGTATCTTGGGACTCTCCAGCTTGAAGAAGAGCCAACGCACCCAGGTCCGATCCGTACCACCCACAGGATGCTGGCCTATGTGAGCCTTTTGTCTGACCACCTGCATTGCTCTTCTTTTCTTGGGAGGTAGAACACACAGAAAGGACAATTTCTACTTTCCTGTGAAGTGTCAGCAGGATAAGCCAGAGCATGTTTAGATAAATTGTATTAATTGGGCTGCAATCTGCAAGAGACTTCTCTCCTTTCCATCCGCCCTGGAAGCAAAGATATTTAATAAGACGTTGACCATTCAGCTCACAATGTGCTATAAAATTTTACCTTTGGTCTTATTAGGGTAACAAATGGGAAATATCATACAAGGCTTGAAATTATGAAGTAGATTAGACTCAAATTGCTTCATAAATTAGAAGAGAAAAAACACCCTCCAGAGCCATCTCCTATCCCAAAAAGGACCGGTTTAAGCTAGCTGAACACTGCATTTTCTATTTCCATCTGAAAAGCTGCACATTCTGGTTTGCTCCTCCACAAGCTGAGGGAAAAAAAACAACTTTTGTGTATAAAGCATATACATAGGGAGTACTAAGCACAGCCCTGAACATCTAAAATACTAAATAATGTGCCCAGGTTGGGTTAGAGCACCCTGGGTCCATTAGACAATTTATGCTGTCTTAGGCCAAAGATTCAGGTCTAAACTGGATGAAAAGGCAAATTCAAGCAGATCAGAAGCAAATTCAAGATCATAAGTGAAGGAAAATAGAAAGGCCAAACAAGAAGTATTTTGATTCCTGTAAGAACACTCTTGCTTATCACAAGAAGCACATGAAGACCAAGGGGGTTTGTGTTGTTAGTGGTAAAACAGCCTTTTCCCACCTGAAAATCAAATCTTGTTTTCCTGGAAAAGCAATGGGTAAGGATGGAGCCAGCCACATGAGGCAGCTGCTGTTACATCAGCAACACTTTCATCTCTTGAGCCAATCTCTGAAAGCATAATTCCCACTCCCACCACAGCTTTTCACACCATATTCATGAGTAACCAAAAACTGTCCAGGATGTAAAATTTGCAGAAATCATTTTTGACCCAGCTCTTGAATCTCCCTGTAGCTCTTAATGCTGCTGCTTCTCCAAATGAGAAGAACAAAATGAACCAAAAATACCACAGAATGACAAAAATCCTGGCTTGCTGGACATTCTGATGCTGCGGAAACTCCTACATGGACACTATTAATTCACGAAATCACCTAAGAAACACTTCTGCTGTTTACCAAGCTTTCATGCTTTGCATTATTTTTCGGAGGATTCAGATATTCCCACAAATACCAGTTCAGGCTCACAGGCACTATCCCCCTTCAACCTTTCAGTGAAGGCAGTTTGTAACGGTGCTGTTGAAAATAAGAACAATGGAGAAGTTTAAGTGCACCATTTTTCAATTTCTGACTCAACTATAATAACTATAATATCCTCCACGTCAGTAATAAGACGACTGTTAAACATGATACTTAAAATAATTCACCTCTGACTTCACAAAGCTCTTTCAGGAAATACCTGTTTCCGGAAAACTTCATTACTGTAACACTCAGGGATCAGTGTGCAGGTGCTTTTTTCTTAAATCAACAAAATACTCACCTTCAAGATTACTTTCAAATAGTGAAATTAAACATGCAATGGTGTATAACATCAGCCTGCATAAGGGCCCATGCCACATCTGTCAGATCCACCAGCCTGGGCAGAGGAATGCAGAAGTACCTGTTGCTCAGCAGGCAAACAGATCCACTGCTGAAGTCAGACAGAAAAAAGGGGAACGAAGAGAACGGGGGGAAAAAAAGAAAAGTATCTAATGGATTTATTTTTCAGACAATTCAACCAACCCTTAAAATCTTTTATTCACACCTTCAAAAACCATAATCTGTAGGCAATTAATTACTGCATGCCTGACTTCATGCTCAGTATTTTCACTGACACCGGTGGCAGTAGGATTGGCCTATTCCCTGTTAGCTAACTCAAACTGGCTCTTGAATATCTCATTCAGATCTAGTATCTCCTTTTAAGTATCCATTTCTGGCAGAGCATAAAATAATCAACCTACCAGAGCATTGCAGTTTCATCATTATTCCCCCAAAATTAATCATGTTTCAGTACATGCAAGGCAAACCTTTTGCAGCACACTGGTAAGCAGGAATAAATAAAAGTGTATTTCCAAGTGCCCATACTGAAACAGGAATACAGCTAATGATTTCCTGCAAACCACTAGTGCAAGCTCTGAAAAAACTGCAAAATAATTCAGCTCTTCAGGAGCAACATGTAAGCAGAAAACTGAGCTGTACCCTGTAAGGGCCATGATTCTTCTGTGGTCTCACTGAAAAAAAAAAAGTAGTAGGTTAAGTCAGGTAAATTCTTACTTGAAAGTTTATTTTGGCTTCAATTCTTCGAGATGTCATGTATACTAAAAAATAAATTTTTAAAGTTGCAGTATCTGTGAACTTGATAAGGTAAAACTGCTAAAATTCAGGGTCACTGTTTTACCTGAGCATGACAGTAACAACAGTGAATTTCATCCTCCTTCAGACAGATAGTACAAGGCAGAAAATCCACTTACATCCCATTTATAGCCATAAAATAAGTTGCAAGAGGAGAGAGGCTGCCCATGCTGACTCTCAAAAAAAAGTTCATGCTTTCTGCATAAACGATTTTGTACTTCAAATATAAACAGAGACATTGGCAGATTATTTTGTAAGTCATGGAGGGGCTCTCATACCCCAAGCCATAGCTATGCTATACATTTCATACATTAACAACTCTCCCTTCAGCTGAAGCTTCACTCCCCAGCTCCACTATCAGATGGCACACTTGCAAAAGCCTAAAAGTCAGAGGAAAAGCTGGTGCGTTGCTGCAATGCACCGTTTTGAAAGACTTCAAAAAGTTACTGGAGCAAGACAAACCGCACAAGATTCTTCTACAGGAAGCCAGGCCTGTAGCAGCCCAGCAGCTCAGAGAGGCTCTCAGTTAATTAGCTGTTCGCTATGCAGAAAAGAGGCTGTAGGAAGTGCCCCGTGCTGCATCCTCATTTGTGCTTTGCTCTGATCCCTACAGCAGGAACTCAGGCCTGAGTGAAACAGAGCTCATTATCCAGCAGAGACAAACTCTGTGTTTCTTGGGCTGTTGGACAGCATCAGCTCCATGTGGTCACCCCTCTGCCTGCCCTGAGCAGAGCACGAGAAGCCCATGCAGGTATGGCCTGGCACAGCTTGGCTGGAATCAAGGCTGGAGCCTGGTCTCTGACTGGGATGAACACAGACCCTCCAGAACTGGTCTGGGGGGAAGTAAGAACATTGAAAGTAAACCCGGAGCTGGCCTTGGTTTGAATTCCAGTGCAGAGGATGGGAAAGCCTTCACTGACTTGTCCTCCCTGGGTCACCAGCACCTCTCAACAATGCTCCTTTTGCTTTCCTAATAGCACATTCCACATTTGCCTGCTGGGCACATTTCCCTGTCTAAAAGAGAGTTAAGACCCTTATCATCATCCTCTGTGGACTCTTGGCTCATGCTTTAAGAGAACAAATTTATTGAGGAAGTGCCCAGTGCAGTCAGGTCATGCCCTTTGATCGTGCAGGGGAAAGTTTGGAGCCTGCTCCACTTCAGCTGCCTCTACCAGGGCCAACAGCTTAATCTGCTCCACCTCCTAAACCCCTCAGCAAATGGCACCTCATTGATTGAGGCACTGTCAGAGCACTGATACTCTCTGCTCTGAAGAGCACAGCCCCAAAGCCGACCACATCACCCTCGACAGGGAACGAGCCAGGTCTCCACAACACTGACTTGTTCAATCAAGTTGCAGGAACTTCCCATTGGTTTTTTTTCCCTTTCATGCTTAGCATCCTGCTTTTATCTGGCAGCGTTTTAACAGCTGTTTTCTTATCACATTAAACCGACATCTCTGACAAAAAACAAATGTCTAATTCTCTTGGATTTCCTCACAGTATGCTACAGGGGAGCAAATCTCTACTGAGCAATGCTGTCTATTATACTGAACACAAGTTTTGTTCTTTAAACAAATACCTTTCCCATCCTCAAAAAAAAAAAAAATCAAATAAAACCAACCAACCAAAACCCCGTAACTTTGTCACAATCTCACAATCTTCAGCTCAAATTTCATCTCCCCCCAAAAAATAGCAGGCCAGCCCTCCAGCCAGTGGCAGCACTGGCACAGTGCCTAGGAAAGTAATGGAGCTGCACTGATTTACGACAGTTAAAAATCTGACCTGGAGATGAGTCATGGGCTTTACTTGCTGCTTGAATTGCAGCTAATTCAGAGGATTTGGTTTTGTTTTGTTTATCTCTGGATGTGTTGTAAAGCTTCAGTCACTAAAGGTCAATTCCAACATTTCTTCATAAATACTTAGGAAAGCTCCTGAATATTTAGGAAATGCTTGGATGTATGAGATTTTTCAAGCATGCTGCTTCTTGGATTTGGACTCATATTTTCTATCACAGTCACCCACTCTGCCATCTGAAATAGTCCATTAACCCGCACATTGAGGCAGCTACTTTTGATCAAGAGGTGAAAAATCACAGTTTAGCTCTGAGCCTCAAAACACGGTGGGAAGAGAAAAAAAAAACACAATCAAGCAGAGAGGGAGGCTTTGGGACTCTTCTCCCTGCTGTCTGTCAGAGAAATGTGGCTCTGGCTGTTTCTGGATCCCTTCAGCGTTATGGTCTCTTCTCCCTCTGCTGAGCAATCCAAGCACTACAGAGAGTGACGGAGCTGCCTGCAGCAAGAGGTTCTTCAGTCGTGTCAGGATTACACAGGAACAAACTTTATTTCTCAGGCTAACAGCAGAAAAAAGTAAGAAACAGGCAGAGAGATGTACTCAGCCTCCTGCTCCCTCCTTGCCCACAGAGATGTGAACTGAGCCAGGCTGGGGCTGCCGACAGCACAGCTCAACTCCGGGTGAAAGCATCGGCTGATATGGGGAAACCAGAACCTCAGCTGGTGACCAACCAGGGAAACCTCTGAAGAAGGCAGGAAGCTTTTTAATTAAACGGTTTCCCCTTGCTGCCACACTGCCCAAGAAGAAATGAGACCGTCTAACTGCTCACACGTCTTCCATGCAAGGAACAGGTGAAGGCACTACAGCAGCATTTCATCTGCTGGGGCGGTCACAGCACATCTTGGCTAATCCCAGCAGTGGGCAACACATGCCTGGATGTGGTCCCAGCACTGCTTTTCTGCATTCATGGTAATTCTCCAGCACCCAACCTGACAAACCCTACAGTGCCCTCGGGACCTAGAGGGGAAACAGTGTACTACCATAGCCCAATACTACCAGCTTACCACGTTGCAATGCATTAGATTCAGGGAGCTTTCTGGGCAGCACCACAATCTTTAAAGCATTATTAAACCAAAATATAAAAAAAATAAAAGAGCTCCAATATCCATATCGGATTCTAGGGTTAAACTGAGTGGCAATCCTGAGATTTTACAAAGTTTTCACCTCCCTGAGGAGCCACTATCCTTCCTTGCTAAGCAGAGGAGCAGATAATCACCCTAGGGCTCCATCTTCAGGGAAAAATAAAATCCCCTATTTCTCAAAGACACACACAAAAAAAAAATAAAAACAACCCAATACCACATCCCTTTTCACTAGCTCTATCCAAATTCAACAGAACAGCAGCTAAAAATATGTGAGAAATCAAGGTGTGGGTGAAGAAAAAGAAAGAAAAGGCTTAACACCAGAATGGCAAGATTTCAAGTGTGACCCATTGGCTGGTAATGTCAATGGGATCCTTCTGAACCATTTCCAAACAAGTCAGATACAGCTCACCTGACGTGACTTGTTTTTGAGAGCAGCTGATAGAGGTAGAGAGGAAGGCAGCAAAGAATTCACAGGGAAAACACACAGATACAGGAGTCACACCAGCCCTTCATCAGTGGGTGGGGGAAAGCATTCCTCTGCTTCTTTTACATATTTAGCCCCAAAATGAAAAAAATAGCAGCCTTCCCATGGGATTCATCTTAAACCCAGGCAGAGGGAGAATGTAAAAAGTAGCTAAAACCTAAGATTTTTTTCAAGGTTATCTAAGCAGATATTGCAAACTTCTTTATGGTGTTTAGTAACCTACTGCCCCCTCAAAAAGTTAGTATGTTTTCAAACTACTCCAGGCATATGCAGCAGAAATCTGTTATTAAAATCAATGAGAGACAAGCTGTTAGGTGTACATTGTGTGGAAAAGCTGCAGATGAAATGCAGAAAGCTCCTATGCTTTCACTCCACATCCAACAATACAAACATTTTCAGTTACCTCATAAATCAAAGTTTGTCATGAAGCTGCACCTAAAGTGCTATCTTGCCCAAACCTCTGGAAAAACATCAAGGTAGCTGTTGGTTATTTTTTTTTTCCTAATCACTCAGGAAACATTTCACAGGTGAAGGAACTGTGGGCTGGCACAAGTCCTCTGGGACTGCTGTGGGACCAAGGGGATCAAGGCATCTGGTGGTGGCCAGAGACAAATGGACTCAGAGAGTAAAAGTGTGTGTGAGCTTTTACACTGAGATACTTCCCACTCCAAGCACACCTAAGGGACTTGATGTAAACTGGTAACAGAGCCTGGGATTCGCACAAATGAAATAAAAGCAGGAGCAGACAATGAAGAAAGTTAATTTTTCACCTAGAGAGCTGCAGTGTTAGAAGATTGCCCTGGAGGATTTAATCAATGAAAGTGAATCTTGTATATTTTTCTCCAGTATTCCCAAAATAAGTCAATAAGATGCCAGCACTCTCTCAGCATAGAGCGACCATTTTCCACTAAGCTTGAGTTAAAGTCTTTATCAAAAGAACTAAAGAAATGCATTATGATTTCAGAGAAAAATAGTAAGCAAGGAAACAGAAACAGCAGGACAACCTTACAAGGCACAATAGGTTTTCAGAAAAACTTTTTTTACTTCTTTTATTTCTGAAGATAATTAAAAGCAAATGAAAAATACTCTAAACCAGACATTGCTGGTGCACAAAAATACCTGCAGCTACCCTGGCCTTAAAGAACAGCAAAGCATCTGAAAAACACACACCACCATCAGGCACTATCTAAAGGCATTTCCAGATCCAGAACCTCGTCTCCCATGAGGAAAACACACCTACTTGTCCATCTGCTTCATCACAAAAGCTCCCCATACATTCAAGCAACTCCTATTGCACCCTCCTAATAACCCACCACCCAAAGGATCTGTGCAGGAGTGTTGGGTCTATACACATCACCCAAAATAAACAGCAACAGACCACATTACCTAACACATGTCTATGTAATTATAAACACCTGAATAAATGCCTCTGCCTGTCTGAAGGTCTGCACACCAGCTCTCTCTCTTGGCCAAATGACCTATAGGCACGAAGCCTCCTCAAGTCCTAAGTCAATTCACAATCCCACCTTCAGCTGGAGCCTGGATGATCTGTTTCTCTGAGCATAAAAACAAACAAACAACCCACCCCCCACAAAACCCAAAAAACCTCACTCCATAATTTCCCCTTTGCAATACTTAGTTTACATGCACAAACCAGAACAGCTGTCACTTCTTCAGTTTTAAAAGCTTTAAGCAAAATTAGCTATTCTAAGCTACCTGAAAAGCAAAGAGGTGCAACTGAAAAACATCAGGGGCATACAATCCATGACTCTTCAAAGTGCTGGAAGTTTCCAGAAAGCACAATAAGGATACATCCTCAGTGCATTCCAACACAAGGACTTCAAGAATTTCAAGGGGCAAAGACAAAGGTAATTTTTCTATGGCAAGAAGATTATTGCAACAGTTGTACCTATGCTAATAAAAGGTTTTGGAAGCAAGGCTCACATTCTGTATTGCTGTGAGGTGATGCTCTGAAAACAGCTTTTACTACAGGGAATCTTGTCAGCCCTGTTTCAAAATAATGACCCTTATTTTTCCATTTATCAGTATAATTTCTTCCTCAAACTGGCATTCAAAAGTATAGCTCTTCCTTGGGGGAGGAACAAAACAAAAACATAGCTTGAAATACAGGAGTGGATTCTCAACAGACATACATCAACACGAGAAGTCAATAAAATTATGTTAATTTATGCCAAACAAAACCTAACTAAGATTTCTCTCCGTCGAGATGAGGCTGGGATAATTATGGTCATTTACAGCAGATGCTGATCACAAGATGCACAAGAGCTCGTTCCCATGCCTATGGAATGTGACCAAGCAAACACATCTGTTAGCAGGAGGAGGACTCAGTTCAGCACACTGATGTAGCAACGTCACTGGCTGACCTATTCTGCCCAGCACACAATGGAGAGTTGTTCATTTTTCTTTTCAATGAAATGCTATGCAAGTGTTGATTTAATGGTTCATTTATCAACTCCTCTGAATATTAAGCGATTCATTTTGACTTAATTTGAACAATTCAATTTCACCCATCCTTTCGCCCCTTGAAAAACATTAATTACTTCCCAGGGAGAAGCTGTTTTAAAAGTTGACTTAAGAGGAAGCACTTAGCTCCATGGGCTTTATACCCTTTCATAATCTGATATATATTTATACCAGACCTTTTTTTCTCCTATTACATTTTCTACCTGAAATTCACAAATGCTAAAGCAGAGATACTTCAACAAACGTTCTTAACACTGCAGACCAAAAGGCATCTTCTACATTAGCTACTCCCTAAGAGGACCACCAGAAAACAAAGTGCATCGTCAACAACCAACAAGCCTGCGAAATTCTGCAACACCCGGGGAAAGGAGCATCTCACTGAAAATCCCTTACTTTTCTTTGAAAGTTTGCATTACCGGATACATTTTCCCAAGGGGAGCAAAACGCCAATCCATGCAGGAGGCACCGGAGCTTCACTCTCACCTGTAAGCAGCACCTCGCACCTCCGAGCCCGCATCCCGCAGGGCTCCCACCGCCCCGCTCCGCAGCCGCGCTCAGCGCCGCGGGTCCGGGACCCGCCCGCGGC
>WEIT01042009.1:1351406-1556787 GCA_013389985.1 Dryoscopus gambensis | reverse complement strand
ACCCCACTTTTTTCCTTTTTCTCCCTTTTCACCCCACTGTTCTCCCCCTTCCTCGTTTTTCCCCTTCTGGCCATTCCCTCACATTTTCCCATTGCGTTTTTCCTGCGCCCTTTCCCTTTTTCAAGCACATCCCCCATTTTCCCCCGCATTTCAAAGAATCACAGAATCGTTCAGGTTGGAAAAGACCTTTAAAATCAAGACCATCGAATCCAACCACTACCCCAGCACTACCAAGCCCACCGCTAAACCGTGTCCCGAGGTACCACATCTGCACATCAGTTAAATACCTCCAGGGATGCTGACCCCATCACTTCCCTGTGCAATCTGGTCAAGTGTTTGACAATCCTTTCCGTGAAGAATTTTCTCCTAATATCGTATCGAACCTGCCCTGTCGCAACTTGAGGCTGTTTCCTCTTCCCGCTTGTTCCCTGGGAGATGAGGCCAAACCCCTACCTGGCTATAGCCTCCTTTCACGTAGTTGTAGAAACTGAGAACATCTCTTGTGAGCCTCCTTTTCTCCTGCCCAAACACCCCCAGCTCCTCATAAGACTTGTGCTCCAGATACTTCATTGCCCTACTTTGGACACTACTTTCTCCCTTCCTCCTTTTTTTAATTGATTTTTTCCTCCTCCTCCTTTTTTTTTTCCATCCCTCTCCCTACCAAAGCCTTTTAGCAAAGCAGACGGTGCCCAGCAGCCAAGTGGCAGCAGGGGCTTGGCCACCTGGTGTAGTACAAAGGCTCCAGCAGCAACACAGCTCCTTTTCCCTTGGAGTTCCATGTGTTGGAGAGGCAAACAGTGGAAATGGTTTTTTCTACTCTAAAAAGTTGGTTGTTTTGCAACCATATGCAAATACTTTGGTTCTAGCAGATGGCAGTGAGCACTTTCCTTCCACGTTTTACTCTGGAGCTCAGTATCAAAGTAGAAAGAGTTTGCGATAAGCTCAGTAGCTACTGACTACTGATTGCTAGGACAGGTTATAATTGTGTTCAAGGACAACTTTCCATCACATGCCCACTTGCTGCTCTTCCTTTCCCTCTATGAGCCTGGGATCCTCCCTTCCCTTAAAATTCCAATAAAGTGCCAGGTTTGTTTCATCAAAGGTCTGTAAAATCATTTCACAACTAAAGAACAGGGGCTACATCATATAACCCTACACCAGAGCCTCTACACATGCACTCCTTCCACCTGTTGTACGTTATATGCAAAATTTCTGTTCATCTTATCGCCAGATAAAAAAAAAAATACTGAAGAAATCTGGCAGACCAAAAGAAAACAAAAGCACATCAGCAAAACTGGCAAGGATCAAGCACTGTAAATTTTATCAAGTTAGTTTATCAAGCAACAAATTTGACCTATGGGTCTTCATTTTCTTTTCTGTTACTCTTTTAATTTTAGTACTTTCCTTTCTTAGTACTTCAGAACTGTTGTTGTCCTTTGCTTGCACTGATTTGCAAGTGGATCCAGTTGGCCAGCAATGGCAGGGAATGCTAATTCTGTTTAGTTACCAGAAAAAAGCAGTAAAAAAAATATGTTTCCCTGAGGCCTCAGCCCACAGTGATGAAAAATCTAGACCAACAAACATATTTTGTTAAAATCAGTCTTATGTGTCCTCTCTTTTCCCACAGAAAAATAAAAGTAGGAAAACAGTGCACTAGGCAAACTGATATATAAAAGATGGACCCTTCCCAGCTCTAGTGGTTTCATCCCAAATATATCCCCAAGCTGGGGAGACAGTGACAGTGTGTACCCCAGAAGTGGGCAAGCCCTAATCACATTTCAGATGTGCCACGTACAGCCATAGCTAAGATTATTTAAAGTTATGGGGTCAGTGACAGCAGCAGCTGCTGCTCCTGACCTCAAGGGAATCACAGTCCTGGTTAACCCAAATTCTTGTCCCTCTGTTTCTCGCTGGCGCTTACTGGGGTGTGAGTGGTTCTTGGGGCTGCTGCAAAGGGCTCCCAGTGCTGAGCTGACCACTGGCAGGAGTGGGCTGCAGGGGCAGAGGGAAGTGCAGCACAGGCAAAGATAAAATAACTGTTCCTGTTAGAGATTACTCTACTTATTTTCCCTGCCTTTAGAAAGAAACAGCTGCAACTCAGGTTTGCCAGCACCCAGAACTCAAAAACTGTGAGTGAGAGACTCAGAAATAGGATGATTGTCTGTAAAACTGTCTGATGTCAAGGGGGGGAAAAAAAGCCTCTTTTCATTTGGCCTGTGATTGCTAAGTGTGCAGAGATCCTTTTTTCCAAGCTTTTTCCTTGGTCCTTGAGGAGCAGAGATCCACCCTTTTTTCCCCCCTCTTTTTTAAATGAATGCTGGGATTCTAACATAATCAACTAATTCCAGGAGCTGAAGCTTCAAGATAAAAAGAAAAGTATACCATGTCACAAAGCTCACAATGCAATCTCATTGCATTGGCTTTGGCAGCGGTTCACTTGGCTCTGGAAATAATAAAGTGGGAGACTGAAATGACAAACAAACCGGAGATCCAAACCCAAGTACCACCAGGGAATGCTAAGCAGATGGCCAGCAAAAGACCAGCCCAAGGAATTGCTACAGCCTTTGCAGGAGGATTACTGACAGCATCCATCGTGGTGGCCTCCTTCCTATGAGCTTGCCTGGCACAGTTTGCACCTTGATGTCCTTGTAAAGAATTAAGAGGAATAAACAAGCTAGAAAGACCTCTCAAATGCAGATCATTTTTGCACCCTCTCACAGCAAATAGGGAGATCCAAGGGCATTGGAGAACCCATGGAAGGATCAGGACCAACATTACATTTCTGTGGCATCTTGGGCCTATCTTGCTTTAATTGTTTATTGAGATATCACTGAGATATCACTAGTGTGTGCTTTCAGGAAGGATGCTTTCAGCATGCTCCTATTGAAATGTCTGCTCTGTTTCAATATGCCATATTATTATTTTGTCAAGAGAATTTATTTAAAAGTTGCAAAATTAAGTCTGTGCTAAACAGGAGCTGGCACAATGGAAATGAGATTTTGGGATGCCCCTTAAGTATGCAAGTGTGAGCATATGAAATCTCATGTACCAATTCATTTTCAGAAAGAGAAAAAAAAGCCCTAAATTATATTGTCTTCTGTCATATCCAGTTTGCTCGGCAGAGAAAACCACATGAATATCAACTGTGGCCATTTGAACTAAGCAGTGTGGTAAAACACCCTGCAGAGCTCCATCAAGACTGATCCTTTCTGCTTATCCTCATCAATACATTGGTTTACTGGAAAGGAAAACAGTTATTGTGGAACAGGTTTCAGACTGCCAACCCCAGCAGATTCTCTGTGCTGCCAAGTAGGATTTGTTTTTAGTCTATGTCCATCCCCAGCACTTAGCAGAGCTGACCTGTCCTCTTGTGCTTCTCAGCTGCTTTCTTCAATTTTCACGTTTCTTACCAGTCTAAAAATGCAATGTTTAACACTGGCTAAACCCCACGTACTCTCCTCACAGGGATCAGGATTTTGAACTTTGGGCTCAATAGGAAAAGTTTTTCAACAAGCACCTGGAGCTAAATCCTACCCCACCATATTTGTGGGTGTTGCCCCATTACCTGCCAGTTTGAAATAAACAGGATTTAATCATTTGGGGATGACAGTGAATTACAGCCCCCCGTGCAGAAATACAGCCCTCCCGTGCCGCTCTCCCAGCCCGTCTGCTCACAGGCTGGTGCATCGCTGGAGCACAGCCAGGCAGCCATAGAAATGCTCCAAGTGAGTAAGGTCTTCCTTCCCTATCAGCTAATAAAGAAAATTACAAAGGCTAGCCTATATTCATTTGGGTTCCGTCCTTTTCCCACTCAAATTAATGTTGGTTTTGCCACTGATGCTGATTTTAGGAGAAGCTGGCCCAACATTAGGGAGCTAAAATTAGATTGCTTCTGCCATCTTCCCCATATCAGCCAAGGGAGCTGCTGGCCCAGCCAGGAATCAGCACCAACTCAAGGAACAGCCCAGATATCCTGGGAATGACTCTGATGGGCTCCAACACCTACTGCAGGAGCCCAGGCAGTGGGACCCTACGATGATGCAAGTGCCACCTCCACCCCACAACACTGCAGCCAGGCCCCTGGGTGTGCTCACCCCTCTGGAACTCATTTGCCAAAACCAACGCTAAATGAGGGCAGAGGAGGAGACATACGGAGAAAATCCTTATCCCCTGAGGGCTCAGAGTCAGGGGATGGCAGCTCTTGGAGAGGATACCCACCTATGCTCACACCTGTGTGCGACACACAGCGCTGCCCTCAGACACTCCCCGTGCAGGGCTGTCGGATTTTCATCCCCTTTCCACAACACCAAAGTTGCTTGTTATCAATACCGGTGATGCCACTTGAAAAAGTCAGGAG
The DNA here is from genome assembly GCA_013389985.1 of Dryoscopus gambensis. Lineage (NCBI taxonomy): Eukaryota > Metazoa > Chordata > Aves > Passeriformes > Malaconotidae > Dryoscopus > Dryoscopus gambensis. The sequence continues at coordinate 1,552,430 of WEIT01042009.1, read as the reverse complement.
AAATCCATCACGGCCCGTGAGGTTATTCTGGTGTAACAAGCAGCCCTTGTACCTCATTTTTCAGCAGTGCGACTCAGCCCTTACAGCTCCATTTCTGTGCTGCACAGAGCCACAGAGGCAGTGGCTCAGTGCAAAGCCTGGGGGGCTTTTCCGCAGCCCAGCAGCTCAGGATCTCCATGCACAGGTGCAGATGTGGATATGCACATGTAAATATAATATACATACAATTATTCTCCATCGTTTTCCTCGGAAAAGCACTATTTTCCTTTTGGACACCTGCCTACCCATCAATATGCCTGAGTATAGAGACACACGGACATTTAGCAGCAAGGCTGAGAAACCTCCTCAGCCACACTCCTATGGAGGGCACGTAGCTCATTTGCTCACACCTTGGAAATACAAACAGTTCCTCTCTTCTCAAATTCTGCTGCTACAATAACTTTGCAGACAACTTTGCGTACTGGACTTGTTTCATGGTGGGAGTAACTACCAGCAATAGCTCGCCTGCTCCTCGGAGCAGAGTCACATGCTGGGATTGCTCATATGCCATTCAGATTCTCTAACAACTGAGAGAGAGAAAAAGAGAGGGAAGAAAAGGCAACTATTTCTAACAGAGACACATTCCTCTGCTGCCTATGCTTCAACTGCAAATGCTGTTACACTGATTTCTAACTGGTCAATCCCCACCCTGTTTCCATAAACACGGAAGACAACTGTTTAGAACTCCAAACTCGCAGTCTTGTGCCAGGGAACATTTGCCAATCAGCTCTTAAGGCAAGCTTCACTCAGGAATAAAAAGGAAAAAAAAAAAAGAAAAAAGAAAAAAGAAAAAAAGGAATGGCAGATTAAACAGCTCAGCTCTGATTCTTACCTTCAGAAGCAGACTTCGTTCAAAGCCCACAAATACTTTTACTTTGCTGTAAGTCAGAGCTATTTTTAGATTCCCTCTGGGACACCATATAGGGACAGCAGCCCCCTCCCTATCATTACTAATCTGCTGAACATAACAGCAGGACACCTGCTGCTGGTGAGTCATGTTTTTTGTGGAGCTAATGGTATATATATAGGCAAAACGTAAAGACAATTGCTTATTTCCCTTCCTACCCCATGTGTTGTTTGTTGCTCTAAGCAAATCAAATCATTGTAATGAAGGCAGTGTAAAGAAGACAAATACACAGGAAATTTCATGTTCAGCTTCAGACCAGAAGCTGGAGAAATGCACAGCAGAACTATGCTTGTTTGTATTTGTGGTGTGTATACCTGTGTGTGTACACATCTGTGCACTTTTGCACGTGCACAGAGTGATTGTGCTTTTAGAAGCTCCTGCTCTGGTACATGCAAACCAGTGTTTTCACTGAAAACAAGAATGGCAATTCAATGATTCAAATTCTAAAGCTCCATCCCCATCCTGTCTTCCCTACTTACTCACAGCAAGAGGGAATGAGCATGGAAACGGGGCATATATAGGGAAAACTCAGGTTTACAACCTGCCAGCATGGAGAAACCTACCACGTGTTCCCTATATAGGCTTCCAGATAGGAGGCAGAAGTATCTTTGTGGCTGTAGAGTGGCTGTTAAACATCAGCTGTGTTCCCCTTTGTTTGCTTCACAGCCATTACTCGCAGTGACAAACATATCGGTAGGACAGCCCCTGCTCTGTGCTGGGAGCCTGATTTAGCTCTGGCCCTCAAGCCATGCATTTCATTGTTATGGGCTTCACTTCTAAACTTTTGAGAGCTGCAGTAAAGTACTGCCAGGTTTGGCTTTGTGATCTCTGGAAGATCTCTCTTTTATTCCTTTCCTTCCTCTCTCTCTCCCCTGTACTATTATTATTATTATTATTTTCAAAAGGTGAACTTTTTGTTGTTCCTGTCTTTGGAGAAAAGCACTGTCCTTATCTCCTGCCTCGGGCAGTACTTCCATTTGTGGTGGATACACACCATTCCTAACCTCAACTCACCCTGCTGTCCTTAAATTCTACAGCATAGTCCCTCTTATTAAAGGCAATGCTAAACTGTCCACTGGCCAGTGGAAATAGGGTGGACACTTATAGAAGGTGCTGCAATATCTCACAATAACTTGAATAACTTGAATAACAGTCACATCCAGAATCAGCATGAAGCATTGCAAGCCCCCTGACTGATATAACCACATAAATTTGTATCTTCCCTCCCAAAGTATCCAGTGAAAAACTTCCTGTAGGTTTATAAAACCATCATATTGAACATACTGCAGGAGAATGGTTTTAAAATATATCTAAAGAAGATATCTCTGTTCCCAGAGAACTGTGTAGATTTTCAAACACATTTCTTTAGGACCTTGCTTCACCACGCCCCATCTCCTTCTCCTGTAGAACTGGGTGACGGATGGTGGAAACCAAAAAACTCTCCTGACCTGCCAAGTTACCCTTCCCCAAGAGGGGCTGGACTAGGCAGCAGCAAATGGCCAAATTTTACTTCTTTGAGCAGTGTAGGAACATGTGCTGCATAAAACCCCTCAAAGGATGAATGAAGATACTAAAACATTTCATTTTTATATGTTTTAGGCTCTCTAAACAGACTGCAGAAATATCTTTCAAGCCCAGTAATTTAAAATAACCTCTGGCAGATCAACATCTTGCCACTTAAAAAAGGCCATCAATCAAATCCTGAATGTTTGGGGAAAGACAGTGTGACCCAAATATCAACCCTGTGCCTTGTCCATGAAATAAAGGTATAAAGCAAGCAAGCCACGGAGTCCTTTCCTTTCTGTATCCAGCTGCTTCTCCAGGCTCTGCTGCAGCAGAAGCAACGGGATCTCAGGCAGACAGACCCTGCAGCATTCCCATTTTTATCAGGAGTGTATCCATAACCCACAGGCTCTGCGATCCTCTATCCTCCCCTAGTGACCAGAGCACGCTGAGGGTATTGAACCAGCTGAGCCTTCGAGCTCAGCAGAGCTGCTGCATCCCAGCACCAGCAGCACATCTGGCTTTGTGCTTCTGGCTTTGTCCTCTCTGGTGCCAAAAACCAACCAAACACCCCCGTTCTCACGTGCCTTCATCTCAGGAGGACAGAAGTAACCAGCTGCAGTGAGGAGAATGAGGGTGAGCTCTCCATTTCTCCGACAGCCCGAGCGTGCCATCCACATATCAACTAACACAGCACCTTTATCTGTCTGCTAAACAAAAATGTAGAAGCATAAGGGAAAAAAAAAAATCCCAAACCCCTCAGCATGTCTGCCTTGAATCCCAATTGGAAGAGTTGTTTGCCTTAATTCTAAATGTATTTAGAATGTGGAGCATATATTTCCAAAGGATGTTTTGTATTTACAGCGTGTCTGTCTGGTTATACTGCTGCAATGTAATTGTTTTCCTGCTGAGAATTATAGCAGGGACGTTACTCTGGGTACAATTACAGCTCTTTATAGTTCTGCTTTGGAATTTAGAGGCTTCCTAGCGCCACTCCCTCCTCTCTGCTTAGAGGCACTGGCCTTGGAGCGCCTTGTGGCACTGCCAGCGACGTGACATGTGGATGCATTTGAGGTTTAGTTGCTAGAAATGGGTAAATCACTGCAATAATGGAACAAGGAGAAATCTGTGACAAATCCCCTATGCTGAGGCTGGAGCTGGGTCAATCGAAGACAAAACTTTGCTCGGTCTGTGCCTGGGGAAAGCAAAAAGACAGCAACTCCTGCCTGGCAGGGCTTTGGGAGAGAGAGCACTGCAGGATTTGTATCCAAAAGTTTGTTGGTTTGTTTGGGTTTTTTGTTTTGGTTTTCCTTCTTTTTCTTTTCACAAAAAGATTCACTCCTGAGCACAGGCTCAGCACAAGGTCAGCTTTAATATCAGACACGGAGCCTTGCAGTGTGGGTGAGATACGGACACAGCTGGGCCAAGCTGTGGTCAGTTCATCCACTGCCTCCTGATGGGAAACACTTCTTGACACATTTCATAACTGTAGTTGTTCCTTTTGCCTCCAGGTCTTTAAGGCTTGATGCTGGAATCAGGTTTGCACCATAAATCTCTTCCTTCTATCAAACCATTGCCTGTTGCTGCTGATCCTTCTGATCAGAGAGCCGAGTCACAGCCGTGCTGGAGCTACCAAAGACAGCCTCGATATTAACTCAACAAAAACCATGTGGATGGCAGTGGAGCAGTTCCAGCACCTGAGGAATCCTGGCAATCCTCTGCAGGGCAGGGCAGAACACTCCGGGGCAGCCCTGTTGCTCTCCTGCCCAGATGGTGCAGCTGCAGGAACAAATGTCCTCCTTTGCAGAGCAGCACCGTGTGTTTCAGAACAAAATGTCAATGAGCTTTCCAGATTAAAACATTAAAAATGTATGAACAACAACTGTCATACACGAGGAAGCTCATAAAACTGGGAGAGCTTTTCCTTTTGAGATCGGGTGAGGCTGTTTTTAATATCACTGTGTTCATCCCCAGTTATAGTGTCAACAAGTTGAAGACCAGGAAGACTCATTAAGTCTTCCTTTGACCTTATAACAGACCAGTGAATTTTACCCAGCTATTTCTAATCGAACAGAGCTGTAAGTCCCAAAAAAAGTCAATAGTGGAGAATAGAAGCAAGCCTTACTCTGGAGCCATCAAAAAGCAAAGAATTCTCTTATTTTGTTCTCTTGATTATGTGCTCTAATGACTAAAATCACTTCCCACTTAAAATAAAACAAACCACGAAAACCCCTCACCAAGCACACACCTCATTTAATAATATCTGGTTCAGCTTTCAGATGTGGGCACTTCCTTTATTTTTCTCCCCTTTTAGGACAGAGTTATTTTCTTCCCAGAACAGACTCATGCACAAAAAAACCATCACCTCAGACCATATTTTGGTCCATGAAACACACTGAACCTTTCAGGTCTCCTATTGTAAAACATTTCCTCATACCCTCAAATAATTTTAGCCCTTCTTTCCTACCCACTTTCCAACTTTTTCATATCCTTACAAAGTTTCGATGCAATATTTTGCTACTTGAGACCTGGTTTTAGCGGCGCTGCAGTAAAAGTAAAATTACCTCTTTTCCTGTTATTCAGTACTCCCTTGTTTATGTATTTAAAGGCCACATAAATTCCCTTTGTCAGGTCATCGCAGCAGGATCGATGTGCAGAGGCTTCTTGGATCACTGCTTGCTTCATCCCACGAGCGCTCCCCGTGCTCCAGCCCACAGGGCTGTGCCCTTGCACAGACCAACATGGGGCCTGATGGATTTCTCATCCCCTTTACCAAAAAGTTCACCTTCCCCAGTGCCAGCCTCCTTTCCTCTTCACTGCCTACCATTCTCTAGATTTTAGTGCTTTCCAAAAATTTTTCTTTTTGTGTTTTGCTATAGACCATTGATACGAACAACAGAGAGCTTTAACCCTAATGTGCCCCAGAAACCACAGGTCTGTTTAGTCCTGATTCCCCATCGACAGCTACCCCCTGAGCTCTGCCAGGCACTTTGTTATCCATTTAATGCATATTCTAAAGTTACTGAATGGTGCTAATGTTTAATCAGCACGCCATTCACTGCCAAGTCAAACACCTCACAAAGTCTAAATGCACTAAATTTGTATGATCATTTTTCTCAACCAGACTTGTAATATAATCAGAGAGTAAAAATTAGGTCTCTTTGATAAAGTTTGCCACAAAACCATGTTGTTTAGACTACTTACTAATTTACTTTTGCATCAGCTTCTGAATTATTTAACACAAAATGATTGCGAATTAACCAGCCTTGGGTCTTAGGAAATGCTTCCTCATAACAGCCTTCTCTTTGAAATCAATATAGACACATTTCATACCACCCTGTGAGCATTAGCTCAGTCACAAGGCAGCTTGTTACTTCCAGAGAGACTGGACTGAACCTGCTCCCTTTTGGAAGGTTTCACAGGTAAATTGGGCTTTGATGGGACCGGATGCCTGACCCAGGGTCACAGTATCCAGTTCCTTTCAGTACTCCTTCACATCTGCCCTGCTTAAAAAGCCTCACTAGTACTTGTCAAGCAATCAGATAAACAAACCCCAAAATCTTCAATGTAAATTTCTTTGCAAAATCTCAGAAACAGCTTTGCCAGAATGGAACAATTGTGACTTGGAGCATTTATGCATGGGCCTGGCAGCACGCAGCCACTACTGCACATGAGCTTCTGATTTAGGGCCCCAGATAAATCTGCTCTTTTAACTACATTGGTGCAAAGCTAGAGCCGTAATTTTATGGGCTGAAGGGTGATCATATTTAGGAAGGGAGCTAGCTGCCAAGAGGATTTTTATGCTGATTTCTATGTAAGGTCCATTCACAAAGGAAAAAATTACTTTGTACCAAAATCCAACCCTTTTTGTTCAACCCAGGTTATTTGAAGGAGCCTAAAGGTATCTGAGAGCCTCATTCCCCTTGCCCATTCCACACCCTGCTCCTTTAAACCAGGTCGTTTTGTCCTGCTGGAACCACTGTTGCCTACCTCATCAAACAACAGGGAAACCTCAAGGAATTCAGTGGAGAGCTGTGAGTTTTGTGCATAAAGACATGACGGCTTCTCCATGCTCCTGCTGTTATTCAGAAATCATGCAAAATGAAGCTGAGGCAGTGAGCGAAGTACAAACCTGAAGCCTTTATACCTCCTGAGCATAGCTCATTTGCTCTGCTGTCAGTAACTCAAAGCCCCAATGAAAAGAGGAGGGGGAAAAAAGGAAGACATAAAAGAAAGGGAGTAATTATATGCAAGTCACTAGACTTATCACTTAGCTTTTGGCAAAATATTGACTTCTGAATGATCTTTGTCAAATCTCATAAAAAACAGCCTCCAGGTGATGAATCTCGCCACAGGCATTAAATGGGGTGCTGCTGGAAAAGGAAGAGGAGGAAAATGGAAAAGAAAGATTAATTTTAATTATGTAAACTACCTGTGTCTGTATTTGGTCACAGCTCTCACAATTTGGAAAAGCAGGGTGCCCGAGGGCTTGCTTTTTGCTCATTTTAAATATTCATGGCATTTAAAATATCTCCTGTGCTAGGCTTGGTGGACCTGACGAGCTGAACCAGCCCTGGCATCCCCTGCCCTGAGCAGCCTCAGCAGCAGCACAGGCAGCACCTCAGGACGTTCGGCCAAAACCATGGATCAGAGCAGAAAACTTACAGTGAACGCTCTGCTGGGACCCCTTAGAAGGCTCTGCTGAGAGCCGTATTGATTTCAGGAGGGAGATGGATGAATGTGCAGCGTGTCTGTATCAGCAATCCAGGCATTTTGGACTGGTTTTGTGTGCTGACATTTCACTATGACTTGGGTTTTTGCACAGGCTTTAACCCAACTACTGAAGTCAGGAAGGACAGCACTATGAACACGGGCTAAGCAGTGGGGAGGAAGAAGAAGAAAGTATTTGTTATCTACAGCAATAATTTATCATTTCCAGACAGTACAGCAGGATAAAGAATAGTCTCATGGATAAAGAATTAATTTGAGACTGGGAGAAACAGGTCTGTCCCAATCTTGGACCTGCCAAATAGAGACATAAAATAGAGAAAGTGCTAAAATGCTCCCTGCCCAGGTGTGGTCAGCAGTGTGGTCCATGCCATAGCCCATGGACTCCTGAAAGAGCTCCAGTTAAAATCCCAAGGAATAAATTAGCGCTATATGTAGTAACCTGGGTTTTTCATCATTAAAATAGTGCCATAAGCAATGCTGAGATATTCCACACGCAGTCTGCCACTTCCAGTTTCCCTCTAATCACTTACCAACATTAATTCAACATTAACTTAGGACCCGATTTCTTCACCCTACTCATGCTGGCATCAGGCAAACCACCCATAGTCTCTCCCTCAGACTCCTTTTTTTGGAAGTGATTTTTAAAAATCACTTAAAGTGATTTAAGAATACTCCTAAATGTCATCTGCAGGCAGGAGAAGACAGTTATTGCTCTGGGTTTAGAGAGAATTTTTGGCTCAGTTTCTTCTTCCTACCCTGCTCATCACTGATGTATTTTTAAATGAATCCTAAAATACACACCAGGAAACTCTATTAAATAAAAATCATGAATGGCATGCAGACTGTGCTATTACTGTGCATAAGAAGATAACAAGACTCAAGAGACTGCCCTTTACATTCTGCTGCTCTTGCTAACTGCAGATCTGGCCCAGCAAATGCGCATGTTTCATGAAGATGAGGGAGTGCCACAAACCCTAAACAGTATGCTTGGAAAGAAGCTGGAGGAATAAGAGATTGCAGAGATAATGGGGATGCCATGAGCTGCATCTCCCTCAATTAACTAAGTGATTGGACATGCACAGTCAGAGATCCCGAACGCGTCGTTTGTAGGTTATCAGTGATATCAGACATCAGATGGAGCGGCCCTGGACTCCCCCTGCCAACAAACTGGAGGAAAGAATTAGAATTCTGAAAGCTTTTTAAAGCCAGACTCTCACCTCAAGACACAATAAAAGAAAAGCTTTTAGATCATTCCTGGCAGAGGAGTTGGAAAGCTGCCATGCTCAGACAGAGTAACTATGGTAATCCATATCAGGTTGCAGAAATCATCTTTAGCATACAGTCTTCTAAGCCCTCCAAGAAGCTTTCTTCCTAATCTACTTAAAAATAAAAAATAAAAGGTGTTTCAAGGTCAGACAGTACCAGTAATGGGATCAATGACATTGAAGGGGAAACAGGTTGAGGACACATGTCCCTTAGCACCAACCACTGTCTCTGCAAGGAGAACCAAGAGGCGGGAGTTGAGTGGGAGATGGATATCCCTGTCCTGAGCTCTGCACTGCCATGTGAGCTTGCTCATCTATCCTCTGCAGAGAAGACTGCACAATTAAGATGCACTGCTGAAAACCAAAGCCTAATTGCTTTGATGCTTAGGTGATTGAAAGCTGAATGCATTAGTACATCAAAATTACTGAACACAAAGGCCTTGATTCTGTTCTATTCTGTGCCCATGTAAGAGACGCCTTGAGTTCCCCTTTGTGGGCACTTGAGGATCACCAGAGCTGTACATGGGCAGGTTCAGCCCTCACTGACACTTCAACACTATTTAAATATTTGAGATCACAGTGTGTGGTCTAAAGGAATTTGATTCTATTGTTCATTTAGGCAGAATTAGGAGCATAAAAATCTAATTTCATTATTTTGAAATTAGTTCGAAATTAAACTACTTAAATCCCCATGTTAGGTTAGCCCAGACTTTAGCTCTGCATCCCCCCGTTGTGTGTGTGCAGAGCCTACACTGTCATCTATCCGATTCCCTGGGTGTTCCTCAAGTATTTGAGGGATCCCTGCACCTCTCAGAACACCCTTGAAATTAGAGGCAAATAAATACCATTTGGAGCTGGACTCAAAAATGAAGAGCAAATGAAGAGCAAGAAGAGCAAATGCGGCACAGAGGTGTTTGAGGGAAAAGACAACGTATGATCGATAGAAGTCTTGCACAGAGAAATCCCGAGTGGCTGTGCCGTAAGGAGACACATCAGACCTCCCCGCGTCTCTGCTGCTTTGCTCTGCGCCTGCTGAGCCAGACACCCGCCTTCCCTCCCTGCAAAGATGGCAACATCTCTGACGAGTCCAACACAATGTCAAAACTGAAAACTGTTCCACATCAATCTCACGCTAAAGGGCCAAAATCTCTGAGATCAATCTCAGAGATAAGGCGTCTATCACTGAATGCTTGTTCACACACATTCTTTTTTTTTCTTCTTTTTCTTTTTTTTTTTTTTTCTATTTCAGCTGACAGGGGCTGGTTTTTTTCCTTTCCTTACATGCAAAATGATTGTACTTACATGCACAGAGCAGCTGAATGCTTATCTGGCTGCTTCATATGAATACAATACAGGGCAAACATCTGTGTTTTAGCAGAAAAAATAAATAGATACCAAAAAAATAAAAAAAGAAGCATGCAGACAAAAAACCTCAACAATAATAGATACAGCTTTGGAGATGATTTGAAGTTCAGGGCTAATATCTCAGTGTTTCTTGTTTTGTGTTGCAAGGACAAGATGCTGAATTGCTGTGATTTCAGTGGTCCATAACTTAATTTTATTATGTTTGATCTCACAGTGCTAGGAATATTTCTTGGGTATGTGCTAAACGTTATACTCATCATACATTAGGGTGGTTTTAGGTCTATTACTTCTCTGTAATCTGATTTTAGAATTTAGATCATTCTCCTCAACTGTCAGGCACAGAAGCTGGGGGAATCTCTAAACTGCAATTTAGAAAGGGAAAAAGTAATTACATGCAATCAGAGTCTCCAAGAACTGGATCTTTTTATGGGACTGCAGAGCTACAGGCGAAGGACGCTCATTTATGTCCTCCAAACAGTTCTGAAAAGGCTACCAGCAGCACCCAGCATACAGCAGGTGACAATAATCTGAAGCTCAAGGTGTGCAGGATATAATTATTTCCTGCTACTTTTTATTTCTGCTACTATCTCAGACCATTCTGAAGAGCACCATTCCAGTTCCTCATGCTGTTTCCCTGCTAACTGTGAGGCAGTGGAGAACAAGGGGTGTTGGGCAGGAGCCTGGAGCATCTCCCGTGGCTGAGCTGCCATGAGGAAGAGAGCAATGCCAAGCTCTGCTGGGGATGCCCTGGGAGAGGGCTTCCATCTCAGCTGCAGTGCCCACTTTGGCCTCTTTTCTTCTGGGTACAAAACAGAAAGTAGAACCAGTTTCACACTGGTATTTGCAAATTTTGAATTTGCACATGCAAAATGGTGCCAGGCTTTGGGTCCTTTGCATTTCTTTTTTTCTCCCCTCTCCCTGGACACAGCTATTGACACAAGAAGAAGTAGGATATGCAGTAACTCATTCAATAAAAAGACCTAATGAATCTAGTTCATAAATTAAGCCTGCAATGAAGGCAGATCATTGCTCTTCACCATTTGCATAGCTCCCTGCTGGCCTGCCTGGCTGGGTTTTTGTTTAGGGAGAATATTCACAACCAGTCACCCAGTGTGCATATGTTGATTTTAAGACACTGAACTATATCTTTAGAGGGGCTGCTGGCATTTATGTATCTTCTGTAAATATTCCTGAGGATTATTTACTAAATTCAAAACACTTTTTTTTTTTTTCCCCAGAAAGGAATCGTCTAGACAGATCACAGTGAACTTCAAGATTTGTGGATGGAGAAGAGAAAACTTATAGCTCTCTTTTGGCAGGTAAAGCCAGCAATGATGAATGATATACCCTCTCGTTTGTATGACAAGTGCTGTTTTATCGAGAGCAGCCCAACAAGACTTTTACATTGCTCTCATTAGTTTCTCAGAGCACCTCGCCCCTGTTTGGATGTGAAATGGCCACGTAGATGCTTCTGAATCACAGAGGTGGTTTTGCCAATGCTTCTGTCTACAAAAGCAAGTCTGAAAGTGCCCCTTTCACTAACTGGTGTCATCTGCTACCTTTTACCTCATCCCCCCTTTACCTTCCACTTCCCCTTCCCATACACCAAGAAGATGCCTCAGCAGCAGCAGGAGGAGACGATGCCTGGTCTGAAAGCTGCTGGGAGCTGTGCCAGCAGCAGGCAAGAGGGAAAATGGAGATGGTGATTGCAGCTGCAAGGGTGGGACAGTGCTGCCATGTTCTGCAACCACTGCTCAGCAGAGCAGCAGCACATCCAGAGTCTGCTGACAGCAAGCCACACTTCCCATGGGAGGGAATGCAGAAAAGCATCTTCCTATGAGTAAATGTTGGATATTTTACTCATATGAGCTTTCTTCATCACCCACATTGGTGGGACATGCTTGTTAGGGCAGCTCTGCTGGTGGCTGCTGGGCAGATCCCTTCAGGAAGACCAGTGCATGCTCTCCATCTATTTCTTCCTGGGCCTGTGAGCACTTTGGGGCGTGGCTGTACAACAGAGCAGTGCCTTGCTGCCCAAAATCTTCCCACAGCCACCTCCAGCTCAGTCTCTGTGTTGGTCTCTGAGGAAGAGGGTGCAGCCATACAGGATCCCTCTGCAAGCAGGTGAGTACAAACACATCCACTGTTCCCTCAGCAGGGTCTTGCACACACCCCCACAAGAAAAAAAAGGCAGACAGGGAGTGTCAATGAGTTTTTAATTAACAAGTTATTATGTAACTACTCTGCTAAGCAAAGCATCCTTTGAGGAAGCAACATCCAGGGATTAAAAGCACAAATGAGACTTTATGGATGTCTGCTGTCAGGATATGGCTCCTTCAGCTGTGATGGAAGGAGCTTGTGCTTTGGGAAACAGATATAGGAGTTGATGCACACGCTTCTTGTATGCACATTTTCCACCTGGAAAATGTCTGTGAAGACACGGTCTGCTACACCGTGTGTCTGGCACAGGAGGGAGAAACAGATGGAGAGAGCATCTAAAACCTTTTGTTCTCCATAGCTAATAACCTGGAGCTCCTCTGATATCTGATATGTGTAGGTTGGCTTCACCTCCATGTGCCTGCTCTTCAGAGGAGAACCAGCTACACTCATCGGTTGGCTGATATGGGAATGTGTGACTGTTTTACGAAGTGAAATGGATAAGCTCCTAAAACCGTTGTGTCCTTTACAAAATGCTGTTTACAGCAGATCTGTCATGAACATCAGTAACTCACCAAGCCGTCGTAGCACAATATGACATTTTAGTGCCAGCAAAACTGGGAATGAAACCAGACGCATTTTGACACAAGTTTAGAAATTAAGAAAACCTTTCTTTTCTCTCTCTCTCTTTTTTTTTGTTGGTTTTGCTTGTTTGTTTGTTTTTGGTGGGGATTTGTTTGTTTGTTTTTTCCAAAAAACCCTCAAACACATTGAGCTGTTCTGGTGGAAGACTGCAGTGCTTTAGAGCAATGATTTTTCAGCACAACTCATGCTCAAAATATAGCACTGAGCTTATTTGGACTTAAACAAAACTTTAAAATTTTTATTTTCCCCATGAAAGAGATGTCCATTTCAGTCTAGCTAAACAACCATACTGCTGGTGGAAGAAATTTCCTTCCTGACTCCTGCAGAGTTTGCTGTACACTTTGAAATACCTGCTTTTATTATCCTTTTATTATCCTTAATTTACCATGCAAAGCTACAAATAAGAGTGGCCATAAAATTGTCCATCCCTTGTTAAAATGCAGCTGGAATACACACTCTCCTTTGATAGTGGATTCCAGAGGGGGACTTCACACTGTGTGAAGAATCACACTCTTACTCCCCGCCATGGAAAGCTGGTAACACTGACTGACAGGAGGCAAGCAGAGCATCTTCACAGCTCTGGCCCAAATTTACCCTTCAACAACTGGAACAAAAGTCTTTAGCTCCTGCAAAGTCTTTGTGTGGTGCTAGAGCCCGTGGATCATGGCAGTGAGACTTAGACACCCAAACAAAATCTTAAAAATTTTACCTTTCACTATTAAGAGTTGCCATGGGAAGTCAACATTGTTCATTTAGCCTGCACCTCGCAATTTCCTGTTCATAAGTCATCCGCTTCTCTATGACTTAGAGGGAATACAGATTTTTCTTGGGACATCAGGACTCAAGGGAATTACCTGTAGTTAAACATCTGATTAATGGCTCATTAAGAATCAGCAACAGTGTTTATTCAGTCCCTGTCTGAGTGTGGTTTTGCAATTATGTGCTTTTGAGACTGCAGGTGTGTAAAATATTCATAACCCAAATGGAAATATGATGGAAGTGCAGTTTACACTTACTCAAGGGCTAACTCTTCTGAATTATAAATATGAAACAGAAAAGAACAGTTATTACTCTGCACAGGAAGTACCCAGAACCTTGCTAGATGCTTTACAAGTGTATTAAGCACTACATTTCTGTCCCAAATGATTTTTGCTAAGTGGCAGAGCCTTCTATCCCCCTTATCCAACCCATCCATGCTACAACTAGACATGAGGCTTTCTTGTAAAAGCAACGTTCATCACGGGATTGCTCTTGTAGTAACCACTGTACCCCAAAGGGTCTGTGCTTTTCTGGGGGCACATCAGGGAAGAGAGAGGAGAAAGAGGACCTGGCAGCCCTTGGCTCAGTCTGTCTTTTAGTTTGTGGCCATATATTAAAATTACAGTAGTGGAGCTTTAATTCTGCTTGATGGTGAATCATTCATAGCACTCATCCCTTACCTGGCCCCAGAAGGATGTAGGGTTTGGACACTCACTCCTGCATGTGATGCTCTTCTGCTGTTTGCTCCATCAGTTCCTGAGCAGCCACAAGCATTGGGCAGCAGGAACAGGGTACCAGTAATTCTAAAATATTAAGTATTTTTAAATATGCAACCACAATGCTCTAGTTTTGAAGATGAAACAAGGACTGGAGAGCAGGAGGAGGGACGAGAGATTGGTACCAGAGCACTCAAGATACTGAGACTCAAGAAGAGTTTCCAACTTGACCTCAGGTGGGGAAAAGCTCCTTCTAAAACATTTAACTTCTCTTAGCTGCGGCTGCTGCTCTAAGCATCATGCCTTCTCCAAAGTGGCTTCCCTTTTCTAATTTATTTTATGCTGTTGTTTTTTTAAAAAAGTCGTTCCAGAATTCCTCTGGGTCCCATATATGCCATGCTTATACCACCTTGCAGAGGCTCTCAGTGGTACTGTACAACTACATATTAGTCACAGGAGAACAGGAACCGATAGCCAAGCAGAAGCAAGTCTAAAAGCAGTGAACCATCAAATGTGGGGAATGCAGGAGGAAGCTGACAGATGAAAGACTGTGCAGAGTCCCTAAATCCAAAGTGCATTTCTGAAAGGGCACTTTCCTTCAGGAGAGGTATTTCTAATAGTCTCTCTCCACTGCAAAAAGGAAGGACTTAGCTACTTGCCATCGCTGATTGCCTGGTGTAAAGTGCTTTGCATTAGCCTGAAAGAACACAGTCGAGTGCTTCCAGATGGTGGGAGGCAGCAGGCAGGATGGCCACGGCCAGGCAGTGCCCGGTGCCTGCTCCCCACCCGCTGCAGGTCCGGGGCAGGCTGTGGGCACAGCCTGGTCCTGGAAGCTCCTGCTGCCTGCAGGCAGCAGCTGCCTCTCCCCCCGCTCTGCCTTCCCTTCCCCAGGGGGAGCAAACACACAAATGTGCTTCCTTCTTTTGGCTCGAGAGTAGGAGTAGCCTGAGAGAGACACCACGGGTGGGCATCTACAGCATGAGATGAGTTCCAGAGGGGACAGAGGAGCCTCCAGGCAGCGACTGTACCAAGGAACCGACCAGTTTGGGCTGAACACTGCTACAAGTTTTAGAAAGATGCCCAAACCCAATAAAAAATGTATTTAATGTTGGGAAATCCATCAGGTCTGCAGTAAGCTGTTGATTATTAAAACCACTTGCCTTTTTCCTGTTCTGAGTGTTTCTCACTCCAGTTGCTGGGCTCAGATCTTGCCGTGATGTTCTCCGTGACATCCAAGGGTCCTCTGTTCCCAGAGTCTTCCTCAGTGTTAGTACTTGTGAAACACCTCCCAACTCCTCTCAAAGAAATTAATGAACTGAACTCTTATCCTATAAGCCAGGACTTCTAGGACACACACCATTCTTGTAATTTTTCTTTTTCAGAACCATTTTTAAATTGTGACATAACGCTGCAAACACAGTCTGCTTTACTTCTCTGTATCGTGGCAATATCTGCATGAGCTCATTCTTCTCCAGTTCACACATTCAAGGTTCCTATTTAATTTTTCAGCCGCTGCAGGCAGCTCACATTGAGGTGTTTATCATTTCAAAAACACAGTCACCTCAGCCAGTAAGCATGACCTATTTTCCTGGTTCCTGGACCTCATATTTTTTGTTTTGTTCAAAGGACTCTGATTGTTCATTGGATCCAGATCACTCTGAAGAACTGATTTATCATTTACTAATTTGCCAGTTTTTCTGTTGTCTGTGACTTTTGTCTTAGAATTTGGATATTTTCTTCTAGATCATCAATAATGATGCTCTACGGCACTGAACCAAAAATAGATTGCTGGGCAACTGAAGAGAAGCAGCCACACTGAATGTGGTTTCCCTGCTCCCAATTATTAAAATACCTGTAAAAGTGAAAGCTATCTTGAAGATGCATTTAAAAAACTTTTGGAGAGCTTCCAAAATAGAAAAAGAGAGACTTGTACACTGCTGCCAAAAGAAACAAAGCTTAAATCTGTTGTGATTTGTTGGTTTGGTTTTTTTCTTTAACAGCCTCTTTTTCACGAGAAAATACTTTTTAACTATGTCAGGGCTTTTAAGTTCTGAAGGATAAGGATATAATAGGAAAGCCATCCCATTATTGTCCTGTTAACTCTTTCCTACTGCTGCCACATATGCATGTCAGGGAGAAAATTTTCCTTTTTAAAATGTCTCTCATCCTTTCAAATTTGAGGAGAGCCACTGTTTACTCTCAGCTGTCATTTCTATCAAAATAAAGGAGAAAGTCTGGCAAATAAAAATCCCCTCCCCACCTTCCATCTTATTCTCTGTTTGAAGCTATATGCTTGATAAGTTCTAGCAATATGAAGCTTCAAAAAGCCATTTCCTGTAAGTTTGAACTAGAATAGTTTCCTATTATAATTTGAATACTGGTCAGGCTTTTCAATCTACTGCAGGAAGGCATTCAAGGATGTGCCAAATGTTAAATGTTAGCATTATTTATTGTAGTATTGTCAGCACATCTTTTTTTCAATATAGATCCATACAGAATAGTCCCCAAGCCACAGAGCTGTGACAAAGCAGCAACCTGAAAGTGGCTTTAGGGCACCAAGTTATTGGCAAAAATATCAAGTAACCTACAATACTTAACTCCCCTTGCACTGTGAATGCCTTCAGCCACCTGGGATATTTGTGATGTACTTCTAGGAAAGACAAGCTTTGAAACAGCTTCAGAGTAAGAAAAGACTGAGAGAAGGATGTGTTCACACATTTGCTGGTAAGTGTTTTATCTTTGCAGGGCCCAGAAGAAGGCACAGAGAACCAAGCTGTGAAGAGTCTCAGGGAAACCACATAAAACCACATAAAACCACATATTTAACTAGGTGTGCACTTGTACCCAGATAAATCAGGGTTCCTGGTGGCTTCTCTAACTCTCTTTACCACGGGGACTTGAGTTGCTCAGCTATTTGCAGTTCTCTTGTTGGCAGACAGCTTCTTAATACACAAGATCTTTCTAAGACTGATACAGAGAAGGTCATATGCTTTTCCTCAGCTCTGTGATTGATAGCATCCAAGGCTTTAAAAATATATAGAAAGAGACAATAATTGTCAAGGTTTAGGTGTATGTCTAGTGAATTCATTGCTTCCTTTAGGAGACAATTTGCCATACCTCTGATGGAGTAAGACAGTCTTGTAAACAAAAGAAACTCTAATGAATATAACAGGGAAAGAATGAGGCTTTTGTCCCCATTTTCACATAAAATATCTCCCTCTCCCCTTCAGTGCAGGAATACTTATCAATACTATGTTTGAATCCTACCTAATCATAGCAGAAAATAAAATAATTTTGCAGAACTAGGACCAGTTTCTAAAAGCAAGAGAGGTTCAGTCTGAGCATCATTAAAATTAGAGTCCAGTTCTCAGTCTCCAGCCTGTGATCCCCCAGGGCAAGGGCAACACTGCCCTCAGTGTCATCCCCGAGTTGTTGAAGGCTTGTCCACTCCACGGCCAGGGAAGTCTGTCCCTGGGAAGCCCTTTTCCATTTCTTTCATCTAAAATCCTTTGCCAGGAATCTAAGGTCTTGTCATTGTCAAACACACAGAGCAGACCTGCCCTTCATTTCAGGGTTTCAAGCCAAAAAAACACAACCAGTGCTCTAATTAGCAGCTCTGCCGACTTTTTCTGGACTGCAAAGGATTGAGGAGTCACAGCCAACCTTTGATTTAAAATCAAGAGAGTTACAGCCTGGTCTTCCTTTGAGAAGCAGTGATTTCTGCACTCCGGGACTCATTAGGGAGGAAGCTTCTACCACCATACATATACTTTATTAAAAGGCTGAACATTTAATAGATGAGATGTAACACCCAGATGCTCCATTCTACCCCTTCTCTCTCTGTGCCTGCCAGAGATCCATGAGGGGGACGCAGCAGCTGCACCATTTCCCTGGTTTATCCAAGGGAATTTTATGCAGGAAAAAAACCATGCTGCAGTGAAGGTTACTTTGCTGGTTATATAAGGGCTTGAGGTGGGGATTTTTTGGACTCCTCTGTTACCAAGGCTTTTCAAAAATCCACAATAGGCCCAATTTAGCCCAACCCGACACCGAGTGCCTTGCAGCAACTGTGAGAGCAATTAAGCAGCACTATTCCCCAAGCTGTCTTCTCCTCAATTATGTCAGCAAACGAAGAGGCGTGACTGGGTAAGACCCTCTCTATTAAACAAACCAGCCCTACTTATTTTCACTTTGATCGGGGAATGAAGTCAGCAGGGAATAGGGAAGACAAAGCAGCACGTTCTCTCTTGGACTTCTGAAGTTTACAAATAAAAAAAAAGGAGAGAAAGAAAATAATGATGATATATAACTGGAAACTTAACCCATCCTTAGTGTGGAGCATTGGGTACACCAGGCAGGACAGTGGGGCCTCAGGTTCCTGGGACTGGGAACTGGGCAGCTATTACAGTTAGCTTAATGAAAATCCAGGAGAAATTTCCATTGGAAGTCTATCTTTTGAAATCCCACCTTTTTCAGAGGAGCTTGTAACAGGATGATCTATTTTTTGTATCCCTTTCTGTTTCAGAAGTGGCAAGAGATACTCTTAACTGCTGTGCCTCTGCCTCATCCCTTAGGAAAGTAAATAAAAGCCAAAGAACTATGATAACTTGAACTATGCTATTCTTCTATTGGTATAAATGTATAATTAGTCTGCTGGATATAAAACAAGAATGTGTTCCATGAACTAATAGTGTATTCTCTTCTTTCTTTCAGATTTCAGTAGGTGTCACTTCCTTTGGGTTAGGGGTGTTTTTTAATTGGGCTTATTTGGGTGAAGATTTTTGACGGAGCTATTGTGCTGAGACAGAATAAACGTTGCCCCACATCACAGACCCCCCCATCACCTGTGCAGTCTCGGCTAGAAAAGCCAACTTTGCATTTCTCAGCTAATGAAACATTCAGGAGTGTCTGGGCAGGGAGGGTTACTATCAAACTCTCCCCACTGAGAGGTAAAATGTATCACAGTGTTCCTTAAATCTGTATTAGCTGTTTTGACATTGCTCTTAAAACACTCTTGGTCTGGCTTTTAGCAGCCTGGAAAGCAGGAGCTGTGCTGGTTCCTCGGAGTCCCTGGGAAGCAGCCTCGGGAGCTGGCACCACCTCCAGCAGAGCTGCACCACGTGGGAAACCTGCACATACCCTTGAGCCAACTCCCCAGCAACATCTCCAGGATGTATGAGCAGAGGCCTTGCTCGAGGGATTGCTTTTCATACATAAATTTAGTGTTTGCAAAAGCAGCTGATGCAGAATAATGGAAACAGAAGCCACTGCCTTACCCACAGACCTGTGTCTTGAAGCGTGAGAGGTTCTGATGGCTGGGGAGAGAGCAAGAGGAGATTAGAGCTCTTTATGTAAAAACTTGCTCGACCATTGCTTCATTTTAATCTCTTATTTATTACTGGTTGCATCTGCTTATAAATTAGGCCAGTAAGTTGTCTGGAGCTCTTAATAGCACATTTCACTGCTGCTTTGAAAGATCATCTGTACAGTCAACAAAATAATATTAATGGGTCATTACTCCAGTAAAGCAAACCACAGATTGATAACAGCAGCAGCGTTAACAGGATGGTGATAATGAACTCTTGGAACTTCTCTAGTGCTGGGTATCAAAACACTTTCCCAAGGAGACCAATATTTTTTACCCCATTTTACACCTGGAGGAACTGAGAAAAGAGCAATATCTGGACTGTCGGACAGTAACACAAGCAGACGCTTGCAGCTCAGAAACTGAAGCTGATATTTCTCACAGGCCATACTCTAGAGTTTTAGTTTTAATTTACTGTCGCCTTCTCTTTGTGAGTCTGAGCCTCTGCCAGCTCAGGGGAAAGCTCCTCTGAAGGTGGAGGAAAGGCTGTGATTGCCCATTGCCATCCTCATGTCACTCCCCTTTGCTAGTTCATGCCTGCAGAGTTTCAGCTCTCTAGAGGTACTTTTCTCTAGAAGGGCCCCTGGAAGGAGCCCTAAAAGCTCATTTCCTAAAGTCGTGCTGTGTATACCTCTGATTTTTTAGGGCTTGCCTGATTTTGTGTGGGAAAACTAATCCAAAAATCCTCTGTGAACTTGCTCAGAATCAAAGTAGCCTGAAGTGATTTAAGCTAAGCTAAGGAAGGCCTGACTGAGCTTCTCTGCACAAAGTTTTCAGTGCCATTTTAATCATCCACTTCATCACACACTTAATTTTGGAACAACAGCATTACAGACAAACTCTCTCAAAATAAAGGAGAAATAAAAGAAAGGACTACAGGATGTGGGTGACTATCAATAAGAATTTTCATTACAGCTATGCTACAAAAGCCAAATCTTACAGACCTGACCAGGGAAGACAAGAGAAGTCTACATCAGGGCCTTGTGAAAAATAAAATCGGGACTTTGGCAGTTCAGAATCTCCTCTGAGTTTTTAATTCTGAGGAAGAACCAAGGCTGCAGTGATTCAGTGCAGACATCTCTGACTCTTATGGCTGGAGAGAAACATCTGAAAATGTAACTCCCTAAGGACCAAACTCAAGACAAATAACCTCAGATTTCACCCTTTTCTTCTGACCTTTTCTCAATTCCTCATGAATTTCAGACCAGCTTCAGCATGGTCAGGACCCAGTTCTTCCTTCCCAGTGCCAGAGGATGGGGTCCAACAGCACAGTGGAGTGAGCCCAGCCTCCTGGGGACCTTCCTCTCCCAGAAGGAGGGAACTGAGCCTGCAGCAACCATACTTCAAATACTTTAAAAGACAAGTTTTTCTGCTAATCTGCTCCACTTGAACAGTCAGAGCTGGAAGCAGACCAATGCCTTGGAGAAATACTTCAGTTTTTCCCAGCTTTGGAACCTGGGCATCATTTTTGATCTGCCTTGTGTGCTCTCACTAGATCAATGTATCATCACAGGAGTTCCCTCTGCTGAAATAGGGCCATCCTTCTCCCGGCACAGCGGAGTGTCTCCTCATCTTATACCACAGATCAACTCTAATTTTCTTCTCTCTAGCACAGAAAACTGCCATTTTGCCGTGCTTGTATCCTCTGAGAACAACATTGTGAAGAGAATTTTCTTACCTTCCCTTCAGACTATGTCCTTCCCTTCTAACACAGCTGTCCTCTCACCTCTCTTCAGTGGCCACGTCAAACCTAAGCTGCTTGGTCTGTATTTTCAAGGCGCTTCACAACTTTTATCTGCCTGACCCATCGTTTTTCACTGAGTTTCAAGAGATCATCTCTCACCTTCAATCAGCCCCAGTGCCAGATGGAAGCAGCCCCAAATCCTCCCCCCATCCTTCTCAATACAGCTAACTAACATGAAAACAGCAACTCCTCCCTTCTGTGCCAGAGACTGTGGCAGATGGCACCACCCTGTTTATTACAGGATAATCCTTTTTAAAAAGAAGATAAGGAAAAAGAAATATACAGAAAGTTTAATGAGAACTTTGAAATGGAGTTCCTGCATGTTTATACAGACTGGAAGTCATCCCTGGGGTCACCAAGTGCAGTCCCTTCTATCCTGTGCACTACATTGTATTAACTCTCCATAAACTTACTGAGCTGTAGCTGGAAAGTAGTTGGGATTCTGCTCATTGTCATTCCTTCCAGAAGGCTGTTCCAGCCTTCCTGTCTTAATGGCTAGAAAACTTATTTTGATTTCCAGTGTGATTTTATTGGTCTCCAGTGCAAATAGTCCTTTTTTCTCCCTAAGGTTTTTACAGGCAGTAATCATAACCCTGCTAAGCCTTTATTTTCCTATCATCAACAAGCCACGCTCCTTTAGCCTTCTTTTATAAATCAGGCTCCATTCTCCTGATCTCTCTAATACCCCCATCTGTGTGTGTCTCTGTTTTAATTCACATTTTTTAAGCACAGATATTCACAAATGGCTGTAACAAACCAGGATGCTAAAAGCTTCTTATCTGTGCAGACAATACTTTTGCTGGTGTAAGCTGTGTCCTTTTCACAACTCATCACAAGGTGGACATAACTTTGTCCAGAAATTTTGATTCTGTGAAGCTGACACCAGACTAAAAGGCCTGTACACACTTGTCTCTCTATTACTCTCCTTTTCTCAAATACAGACACTGTGTTTGCTATTCTTCAGTCACACAGTGCCACCCTTGAGTTGATAGATTTATTAAAAACTCTTACTACCAGATTTGCAATTTCACACATCAATTCCTCCAGAACTTTAGGAGCAAAAGTTTCCACTCCACAACTCTCCACTCCCCCCAACATGTGCTATGGAAGACTTTTAGCTTTTATTCCACTTATGGTGAGGCAAACTCTGTTCCCACGTTCTCCTTCCCTTTAGTCACTGCACTTTTACCCCTGTGCAAACTGGTTCACTTGAATTTCTGCATCCACACGTTGAGATATGATCCCCAGCATGGTGAGTGATGGTCCCATGCCTACAGTGAAAGTAGGATATTGGATTTGTGCTGAAATGTTAAGAAACACACAGGATATATTAAGCATTTCAGAAACTTAACAGGAGCATCAAGATGAACAAGTACGCTTTTAAAATCACTTTGTAATGCTTGAGGTGGAATAAGCACCATGTATCGACTGGGCCATTAAAACAAAACCACTCCCAGGATCTGAGTGCATGTCTGCAATAAAATGAAATGAACAATGCTTGTGGCAATCACCATCTCAGTAATTGTCTGGGAACCTTGTGAGAAACTGAAGCCCAAAAGACAAAGGAAAGAGGGAATAATACGGGAAAAAAAAAAAAAAAGGTGAAAATAAATATTGCAAGACACCTGAACAGTTATTTCACTGCTACAGAAAAAAAAAATTGCCATGTGCTTTCTTTAGGAACAGCTTCCTAGCACAGTTCCTTTTGATGAAATCAATGGAGAGCACCAGAGGAGCCCATTAGCATCACAGTCAGCTGCTGTGCTGTGGATCTGCTGTCTGATATCCATGGGAGCCCTCAAATTCTCCTTGTACAGCCCTCTCTAAGGCTGCCTGACTCAGAAATGGGGCCCGCAGCTGGAAGGCTCCAGGCTCCCTCCGGGTAAGGCCTAACTGGAGCTCAGGAGCTGCTGAGCTCGCTCGGCTGCGGGGAGGAGCGGAGCAGGACACTGCCTCTGCTGCTGTGCTGGTGAGAGCCCTGGGAGGCACCTGGCACCGGACACAGGGAAAGGGCTCTGCCCAGGACACATTTAAAATGCAAGAGACGTGAGCACTGGGGCACCAAGAAGATCGCTGCAGCTTCTCCTTCCTATTTCACCCTCGGCACACCTCTCCACAAGCTGACTTGCGGCAGGGTGCAAGACACAGATTGCATCTTTCCCTTGCCTGACCCTGAAACACAAACGGACGAAGCCAAGGGGGCCAAGCAGGTCCAGGAGGCAGGCAGGAGGAGCAGCCCCCTGGCCCTGGCCCGGGCTGCCATGCTGCTGCTAAGCAACGTGCAGGCACGGCCCGCAGCCTGCTCGGAAAACCAATCAAGGCAGCATCGCGCTCCCCTCGCATTAAATGTCAGTTTACAAATGGAAGTGACAGATCACAAACCATTCTCCTCCGTAGCGATGTGGTCTCATCCTGAACCCATCTCCCCGTGCCCGGCTGGTGCAAAGTGATTCCACCTCTGCTAAATGACTCCCAGAGTCTCCGAAGTACAATTTTGTTTTATAGTCGCTGTCAAACCAAAACGTTTCATGTTAATTTCTTACAACCTACTCCACTGTCTGCTCTGCTCCTATTTGATATTTATTCCCCTGTCAAATGTGCATTTATTTGCTGACATTTTTATTAAATTAGACAGTAATAAATCTGTCTGTATTTATGTTTATGTCTCCTCATGTGGAGGACCCCAAAGTAAGTTCCATACATTAAGTGCATGGCCAAATGCTCATAAGCATTTCACAGAGGGTAAATAAAGTCAAAGTACCGGTAATCAAAAATGATAACGACCCAACCTGGCCAGGTTGGAAGGGGACCAGGGAAAGCAATGTTTTTGTAGCAGTGGGCAATCATCTCTCGCCTGAGCAGAGGGGGAAGTTTCTGAGAACAGCCCCACTTCCAGATTGCAAAAATTCACACTTTTTATTTTCTTTTAGACAGGGTAGAGAATTTCTTGAGCCCCACTGTTAGCAGATTTTTAGCAGTAAAAAACAGCTTTTCGATGGTTGCAACTTACAAAATGTTGCCGTAAGATACGTTACAAATGAAATTCCAGTGTGCAGTTAGTGGTCAAATGCTCCCCAGCTCTTAAAAGAGATTTTAAAACCTCCTTAGCTCACCAAATCCTGGGTAAATACAGTAAAAGTGAGGCATAGATGAGTGAGATTTGCTTGATGTTGTCATCAAGCCATCACCAGTCAGGAATCAAGACCAAAACAACTAAATGCCATCTGAAAAAATCTGGGGCACCAGCTCAGTGGTCTCACATTTGTATCATTTGAAGCTTCCCCCCAAAAACTTCTGTGCAAAAGAGTATTTTTGTGTGTAGTAACTTTTTTTTTCATAGCTGCAACAGGGAGAAGAACAAGTTAAAAATTCCCAGCAGCAAGGTCATGCAAGGTTGAGGCTTTTCCTCAGCTCCCTCCTGCTGTCCCCTGTCGTATGAGCCATGCCCGATATCATGCAGCACACGTGCCCTGCAATTCCTGGGCATCACAGCAGCATCTTAACGAGGGGCCTCACGCCTTCCTGCTCCCTCCACGCCACCCACAGCCAGCCTGATAAGAGGAATGCAGAGGAATTCAGAGCAGCTCCTTCCAGCTTCAGAGGGCTCCGAACACAGGAAGTTTTTTTGCTAAATTACAATGTCTTGAAATTGGCAACAGCGCGCTGATTATGTCTCATTGTGGCTGTGATGTCCTTGGCGATGGAGCTGGGAGACCACAAAGTGAATATAATGCTCCTCTATGTGACTCTAATGACTGATGATGCTCTGCTGTGGGTAGCAATTTTGAAATAACTGAGAATGACGACAGAGAATATTGCCTTTGTCTTCTTGCTTCAGAAGAACTTTACGTGTAACTAAGGAGTACAACGCAGCACTGCCAGCCACACACGCTGCTAATAGGGAAATTTGCAGCCCCATCAAGCAGTTTGTGCTAATCTGCCCCACACAGAGCCCTGCAGGGCAGGCTGAGCTCCTGAAGTGGGGAAAGGTGGGTGCTCACTCCTAGGCAGGATCTTCTCCCAAGCAGGAAGAAATCTCAGGACACAGGGACAGCCAAAAAATGCTGCAGACCACAAGACCAAATTAATAAATTAAATTATGTGTAGCATTTGTTAAATTGGGCACCAGATGCTTTCCTCACTCTGGTTGCTTCCTGTCATTCTGATAGCTCAGAGGAACCATCTCACTGAATAAAACAAGTGCTGATCCCGCAGAGGGATGAATTGAATGCTTTGGTGACACGCAGAGAATGCAGTTATGTTGGCTTCGAGACCTGACCTAGTATTGCTGTTTGCCAACCCCTTGTGCCACGGAGGAGTGCCAGCGTGCTCAGGAGTGTCTCCTGTGCTTTGCGACCCTCTCATAGCCAGCATATGCACAGGGGACACACAGAGAGTGCCCCACATTCGACAGGGATGGTGGGGTTTCTCTCCTGCCTTAACCACCCTCTGACAGAGCAAAAAGGCCTTCAGTGCAGAGGAATGTCAGTGTCAGTCAAATGGAAAACACCGTGTCAGCAATCATCCTGTGAGTGGGGGGGGTGAGGAGGGAAACACAGCGGGAGGCTGAATGCAGATCCCACCCCCTGTGCGTCCTGCAGGCAGCTCCAGATCTCCTCTGAGCCTCAGTCAGGATCTTATGCCCATCCCAGCCCTCCACAAGGAGACCCAGAGACCTGAGCCCTTCCCAGCAGGAGCAGTTTCAGCTCCAGCCTGGCTGAGGGACCACCAAGCGCAGCGACCATCACACATGAGCTGATTACTTTAATTTTTACACACTGTCTGAACAAGATAATTTAAACTCGTGCAGGTCAGTCTCCAGAGATTGAAGACTGACATAAGAGGGACACAGAAATCTATTTCTGATCTGCCAGAACAGCAGATCCTGAGAAGTCCAAGTGCTGTGCTGGCAGCGTGTTACTGTTTGCCTTTGAGGGATGGGAAATCAGAAAAGAGGAGGTCAGCTAACTCAGAGACAACACAGCTGATTTGGAGAAGTGTCACCATGAAGTCTTTGCTTTGATGGTCATTAGGGCTCCTGAATATACTGGACTGACAAAACTTTGTTATAATCCATTCTGAAGGATTTTAAACTCAAGATATTGTTGAGAAAATGAACTCCTTGCTCAACCCCCAGTGCAGACTCGATTGCCATGGTGGCCTTTCTGTTCCACAGTCACAGTTTATTTATCTTCCCCCCTCCCATTGCTGCAGGAGCCAATGGAGAACAGAAATGTACCAACAGGTCTGAGTAGATCTGTGAGAAAATCTTTCCCTATGAAGAGGACAAATCAGTGCCCACAGTATTTGATCTCATCCTGCTCCTGAGCTCACAGAGGAAATGATGCAGAGAAGGCAGTGTTTTCCCACACCTCGGGAGCAATTTAGGTGGGGCACATAAATCTGTGTCCTGTTCCATCCAGCAACAAGCCAGAGGATCTTTTTGAACCACAAGAGACTGATCACACCTAAAGACTGCTCCAACAAGCTACAAAGGCAGCACACAAGTGGTTTTCTGAGCAGCAGAAGCCTGTCTCTGCTCCTGCCTTGTATTGTTCCTTCTAAATGGAAACCATTCTGAAGCACAGTTTGTGTGCCCTTACTGCATTCCACAGTATTGCAGCTTTCTGGGCAAAATCCATTCCTCACACAGGGTGAAGCCCATGCCCAAGACCTGTTTCTACCTTAGTCTGGTGGGCTTTCCACAACTCTAAATGGCGATGACAGCTCTGGTGGTCAAGGTCTGAAGGATCCAGCGCAGGCAGTTTAAAAAGTCAGTGCTCCCAACAACTCTCCCCCAGACAATTAGAGGCAAACATGTGCCTGCATTTCAATGCCTTCGGCGTGGAGGTTGGCATATCAATGTGAGCCCACCTTCAGGCAAACACTGAACTCACCCTGAAGGGGCAGCGTGGCTCTGGCTCCTGGCAGTAGCCAGGGACAGATCTCTGCTAGCCCCATCCCTTGAGCCCATCTTTTCACACTCTCAGCCTCTTGCCATTCATGGTGTTTGCTGCTTCTGCGGGATTTCTTGGCCAGGCTATTTTGCAAGAGCTTTGGTGCTGGTGCACATAGTGGCAGCTGTGTGTCCAGGTGCCTCCCTGCAGTGGGACACTGTGTGTGTGTGTGCCTGCAAACCACCACACAGGGAAGCCCAGCCACGGGGATGATTTTCTGCACAGAATTTTGCATCTACCAAAGCGAGCGGCTTTCCCAGCCTCTCCTTCCTCAGACCCGCTTTGGTGCTCCGAATGAGTGGTTTTTGCCTCTTTTCCTGCAAGTGAACATTGCTTTTCCTCAGAAACACTGGGGAACAATTAGAGCAATGAGAAAACGGTAAAAATAACACAAACCCATCACATTCCTCACGGCACTGACAGCCAGAGTGCTGTGTGGTATGGCAGAGAGCAGAAACATAACACGTTTAAAAACCAAACAGGTGAGCACTATCTGTGATTTTAAATCACTCATAACCACTCTCGCTTTGCTAGAAATATTTCAGGAAGCCAGAGCACCTCCATGGCCCTGTGAGCATGTTTAACAGTGCTTGGTAATTTGTCACTTGGGATGGCAATCACTGTTGTGCTGGTTTTGTCTGGAGCAGAGCTAATTTACTTCATAGTAGCTACTGTAGGGCTGTGTTTTGGATTTGTGCTGGAAGCAGTGTTGATAATTCAGGGATGTTTTCATGACTGTCAAGCAGGGCTTACACAGAGCCAAGGCCTTTTCTGCTCCTCACCCCATGGCTCAGGAGGCTGGGGGTGCATGGGAAGCTGGGAGGGGACACAGCCAGGACAGCTGACCCCAGCTGACCCAAGGGATATCCCGGGCCATGTGGTGTCATGCTCAGCATACAACGCTGGTGGGACAAGAAGGACAGGGGGACTTTCAGAGTGATGGCATTTGTCTTCCCAAGTCCCCGTTATGTCTGATAGAGCCTGGCTTCCCTGGAGATGCCTGAGCCTGCCTGCCCATGGGAAGTGGAGAAGGGAGTCCCTGTTTCGCTTTGCATGTGTGCATGTCCTTTGCTTTGCCTTTTAAACTGTCTTTGCCTCATTTCCTGCCTTCCACACTTCTGATTCTCTCCCCCACCCCACTGCGTGGGGCTGAGCTGCCAGCTGGGGTTAAACCACAACTGTATTTTTTGTACTGTTCCGTTTGTGGCAGCACTACGGTACAAAAACATTCAAACATTGCTAGGTTAAAATATGTGTTTTCCCAGTGGTAATTAGTACAAGAAAATCAGGCTAAACATATTAATTTGAGTTGGCTTTTTCATTCTCTTCCTGTAGTTTCACACTTCACAGTCGAAATAATTGTAGCCCTTATGAACAATTATGTAAAATTATGTAAAATGCAATATGATCAAGGTATTAGACTCATTATCCCAGCTGTAAATGCATGAATCATTACCACAGAGTAGCTAAACCCCCCAGAATTTTCTGTCAGTTTGAGTTTAGGGGCCTTTTTTTGTCTTTTGGATGCTGATGACAATTAAATGACACCTTGATAAACATAAAAGGAAAAAACCCAGTGTAGTTATTATAAGTCCTCATTAGGAAGCAAAAGAGCGGTTTTCATGTTTTGCCATGTACTTAACTGTCTGGCTTGTAACTTAGCTGGAGAGTCTTTTCAGCAGCAGGAATCCAGGCAGGGCTGGGACGGATGTGAGGGGACCCTTTGGGGATCAGCCTGGTGGGGAGAAAAGATTTGGCAGACTGGAAAAGGGCTTGACTTGATGTTTATTGAGTGACCCATTGAATGCATGACAGTCACAGAGAGCTCCCAAACAACAGGAGGATCCTGAAGGACTTTAGATATGAATGAAGACAGAAATTTCCTTCTTTTGACCCCGTTGCTTTGCATCCTGGGGTGCAGTGATGCCTGTTTTCTCTTGGGCGTAAAAAATAGAGATTATTTTTTAAATATCTTTGTATTATATGTGTGTCTGTCTAAACCTCCATCATTTAAAAACAGGTTTCTTTTTTTTTTTTTTTTTTCAGAAAGGTCAACCAGCTTTATATTAGTGCCAAGCTACATCCTACTCCTTCAACCTGACCTTAAAGTCAACAGGACTGTAGACAGATGAGGAGTCTCAGCATCACAGTCAATGCCAGGATGTGTATTAATTTCCCTCTGTGCTGAAAGAGAGCTATTCTCACTCATTTTGGAGGAGTTAAATTAGTATGCTGGGGGAAGGAACGCCATGACCTGTTTCTTTCTGTTTCCTATGGATGTGTGTGGTGATTTGAATGTGAGACAAAACTGGAGATTGTTCAGGAAGTTCTCATATGACTGACTCTTTCCTAAAGCTTGCAAGAACCATGAAGATCATATTACCATGTTACAGAAAATAGCAGAGCCTTGAAATTAGGTGGAAAAGTCATAGAGAGAAGTGAGGCTAAGCCAGGTTCTGTGGAAATTATTTACCATTGTCTCTTTTATGCTGAAAACAGAACAGAGATAAAGCACTAACAAATATTGGAAGAAGTGTCCCATGTACTGAAAGTTGAATAACCACTATGAATTGGTCAAAAAAAAAAAGAAACAATTATTTATATGCAAGCCTGGAATAGAGACATTCTTGCCTTGGATGGTAAAGCTAATGGGCTGGATTTAACATTCATTTTACTCCTTTAGCCCATCCCTCTTCTTCCTCCTGATCAGACCTGCAGTAACACACATGGATCTGCTGGCACTGCTGATCCATCCAACACCCCTGGCACCAAGACTGTACAACTACTTTGCTTAAGAAGGGAACACTGGACCCAAAATACCAAGTGAAGTATTTATCTTTCCTGTAAGGGTGGTGAGGCCCTGGCACAGGTTGCCCAGAGAAGCTGTGGCTGCCCCATCCCTGGAAGTGTTCAAGGCCAGGTCGGACGGGGCTTGGAGCAACCTGGGATAGGAGAAGGTGTCCTTGCCCATGGCAGGGCGTTGGAACAAGATGATTTTTAAGATCTCTTCCAATCCAAACCATTCTGTGATTCTGTGAAGTGGCAAAGAGGTAAAATGATTCATCAAGGAAAGGACACCACAAATGTTCCCCTTCTGTAGCTCAAAATACAACAGGCACTCCCTAACAGGTTGTTATGGAGCACTGAAGCTTTTAAGGAAAATATAGAGAAAAGCTAATGCCTCTTTTTCTCATTCATAGAATCAAGCCCTGATTTCAATGACAGGTAGTGAGAGCAGGACTCAAATAATTCTTTAATCTAAAGAGAGAGTGCTCAATAGCTTCATTTGGAGCAGAAAACCATCTCCTGTTTTAGGTTTTTGCCTACAGGGAGCAGTGATAGTGCTGTTTGTATCTGGAGTCAGGCTGCAGATGCCCAAGTTTGCAGTAATTATGTAACTGGCAAAGCCAAGCCTGTTAAACTTTAGATCAGCATTAAAAAATGCAAGAGAAAGTTATCTACCTAATTGCCTGGAAAAAACAATGCCCCTCCATTTGCAAGAATGAGACAATATTAATTATCTCTTAATAACACAAGATTGTTGTTCAGAAGCCTTCTCGGACTTTATTTTTTCCTTGAAAAGTAGAAAAACAAAAACCAAAATAAAGGAAAGTGTGCAAAGGGAGAAGCTAATATAACTAGAAGTGAAATGTTAATGTTATTTCATTAAATGATTTGTGAAGAATGAGATAAGAGATCGACATTCTCAAAGAATAATTTCTTTAAATACCTTGTGCTCAAGATTCCCCTCTAGGCAACTTTTCATCTTTCTTCATTAAAAAAATAGCATTAAATTTTATTAAAGAGTCCCAATTAAGCTGGTAACTTGCTTCAAAGAGCATCCAGGCTTAGGGGGATATGTTAAACGTTAACAGTGATGGGAAGATTCACCCGTCGAGCTGATTTTAAAAACAGCATCTTTCTGACTGGTACAATTTGGCCTGCACGCCCTTAAGGCATTCTCCCAGACCTACTGATGCTTATTTTGGGAAGCAGCACATAAATTCTTGGCTTTAAGGTCAAGTAGATGGCAAAGTTGGCTGTAACAAATGCAAACTTTTCCTGATAGCTTTGGAAGATGTCAAAAACCAATTTCTAAAATGAGTGTTTTTCTTAGATCCTGAATTGGTTTGATTTGAGGGTGGCACCACACACACCTGGGGCAAACCCTGTGGATTTAATTTGCCTTGTCGTTTGAGTGGAGTTGGCAATAAACACAACACCTCAAAAATAATACACAGAGTCTTGGCTGGGGACAGCTCACAGGAAGAAAGATGCTGCCCCATCTTAATTCTCACAGTCAAAACCAAAAGGAAAGCAAACACATTATATTGTTTTCATAAGAATATTCCGAGTATGAGGCTTGAAAACCAAAGGCAGAAGTTACCAAGGGCCCTCATAGCCTGGTGCTTGGGAAAAGGGCTGGATGGGTGCAGGGTGCTCCTGAGCACACCAGCAACCCCTGGGAGAGGTGAGAAGCTGTCTGGTGACAGGGGCAAAGCTGCAGAACATGTAATGCTGACAGGAGTGGAAAACTGCCTTCAGATCCTACATGGAATGAAGTGAGTGCCTGGCCTGGCCAAATGCTCTTTTGCTGGTGCCTGACTGTGGGAAAGGGATGACCAACACTCCACCTTCATCACTTTATATTCCAGGGAGGAAGAGCGAGATATAAATACAAATATCACAAACCCATTCAGAAGATTGAGTAAGCCACAGTTTGAACTCTGTGGAAAACCTGAGGGGAAAAATGGAAGGGGAAAAAATCAGAGAAAACCATCTACTATGAATCTTGTACAGTGACGATAGATAAATAGGACAGGAAGAAAAACCTGCAGTGCTCCCAGGTCCCTGCTGATCCCAGGGGAAACAGAGAATGGGAAGAGGTGTGAAGGACAGGTCTTCCACTTGAGAAAACCATCTTAAATCCAGACTTCTCCTACCCTCTCTTGTTCCTGTGGCAGATCTCCTCTCTGAACGTTGCTGCACAAGGAGATTATTTATGCAGCCATCCAAATGTCACATTCATATTTAGACGCTGATATAGTCCTTTGCTTTACATTCACATCCTGCATTTCCCTCAGTTCTAATAGAGTGCTAATTTCACATTCATTCTTCATAGCCACGTTTAGACAAGACACCCAGTGGTGCATACTTAGGGGGGGGTCCATTATTATTATTTATTTTTTATCAGAGTATGTCATTCCCAGGTAAAGGATGTGCTGCCTGCAATGTAATTTTATATGCTGGATAACACTTGCATTGTCTGGGAGGCACACAAGTCAATTGCATATTGTATTGCAGATTATTTTATATTTATTATTTGCTGTCAAAGTGATTTTGAAAACCAATGCTTATGTGCTGTGTGTACTTTACTATAAATAGGGGGGCTCCTGGAGAAGGTACAGGGAATAGGATAAATTTAATTTGACAATTCTGTCAGAGGTAACCTCCACTTCTTTCCAATCTGCCACTTGTAACAAACAAGCCAAACCGGTGTTGAATGCAGAGAAACAGAGCTGGAGAGACTCAGTAGTAAATATTACAGTGGGCAGATACAGGAAGGTTTGCTTCTTCAGGTCAGCAAGATGCACAGCAGGGCTACATTTTCCTAAGAAAATGATTAATAGCACCCCTGAGATAATGCCTCCTCTTTTTCAGATCTCCCCCCACACCCCTTGTTTAATTCCTCTTACAGGAGTAAGGTTTAAAATGATACTTTCCTCCCTCTTTCAATGAGACAGCACATCTCACAAGGGAAAAATCAATTCTAAGTGGGAATTGTGTATATTGCAACATTTATATACAATAATTCTCCCCTCCTCTCCCTTGTACACATCTCCATCAGGGACAAATAATGGAGCCAATTTACTGGGAGCACAATGTGGCAGCAGCTTTGCCTGTTCTGCCCCAAGGCTGGCTGAGCAAATTTACCTCTTCTCAGGCAACAGGAGGCTGCTGAGAAGTTCTTATCATCCCAGGACATACAGGTGCTGATAAGTGGCAGGAGAACAGAACAACATTCCCTGGAACTGGTCTACAATGTTGTACTGGTGCAATTATGAGTGATGTTATGGCTTGTCTCACTATGTGACTTCTTTTCCTGGGGCCTTCTCACTCCCTTCCCCGAGAGCTGGCACTGCCATCCAAGTGGCTGTGGGCTGTGTGCTAAGCCAGGTAGATCCAACCTGAGTGGAAACCAGGGAGGTCTTGTTTCTCCAGCTTCAATTCCTCACCCTTCCATGTCTGCACATGCACATTTTTTAAATGAAAAAAAAAAAAAAATTAAACTGGTGTTTCCAAGTGAGGTGCCATGAGCACACATGTTCCGGATGGAGAAGCCAGGAGATTATATTTGATGGGGACCAAGAAGCCCAGGAGCACCCTTTTATCCTTCCCTTCTTCTGCAAAATTGTTGCTGCTACAGCTCATCTGCCCTGGTTCAGAGGCTGTCAGGGACTAGAACATACCCTGTGTGACAGCACAGCTTCTGGAGGGGGTGGCTGGAGGAAAAACAATTACATTTTATGTTCTATCTTCCCCTCTGCTTTCTTTTCATTATCCTATAAACCTTAACAGGGAATAATCAAGAGAGGCTCCCTGGCTGTACTGCAAGTTTACTGAGGTCAAAGCTGCTTGAACTTGCAACTTTACCTTAACTATCCTGTCAAGACAACGCATGGGCCTGCTCTCCAAATTGATTACATAAATCTTCAACAGAACTGTTAATCACACTCCTTATTCCAGCTTATCTTTCACCAGAGATAAAGCATAGTTGCTTGGCTGTTTATCATAGTGTTGGCGTGGTATTATCTGCCTTGAGACTTCAGACTCCCCCTGCCCAAAGGTGTGACAATAAATAGGAATCAGAATCACATTTTTATAGATAAAGTAAGATTTTACTGAAGAGTCTTTGTAACACAGAAAAAATAGAAAAAGGCCATTGTTATGCTTATTTGGCAAAGATCTCTTGCCAGCAATTGCTCGATCTATACCCTAATTTAGGTAATGTTTTTATTGAATGATCAGGACTCAATTTCTCAAGTCATGAACAATTACAAATTAATTCTATTTCTTATTTCTAGGGCTACCCCTGCACTAAGCCCAAGTTGACAACCCAAAATCCTTCCAAGCTGTTCTCTGTAAAAGAGAGGAAAAGGAAATTTAAGAATTAAAAAGCAGCCACTGTTTCTAGCCACAATAATAGATATCCTCTTAATGCTCCCGGGAGGCTTAGCAACAAGAAAAAAATCACTTCTCTGAAGGACATGGTGACAGGAGAAACTGAAAATTATACGGACCTTCAGTGCCTAGAGAATGAAACATAATATTAAAAAAGTAGACATCTACCTCAGATGGTGGGATGTGCTTTATATTTATCAGCTTCTGGCTTGTTGTTGGCCTCGAAGGCTGAATCCACCATTAACCTCAAGCAGTGTCTTTTAATTCTGAGCTCCTGACATGGCTCCTGGATGCTTTCATCATGATCTTTAGCAAGAGCTGTTCTAGAAGAAAAGCCATAAAGAGATGTGTTGTTTCTGCCTGAAGGGCCCTTGGGAATCGGAGGGGAAGGCAAAGCAGGTGGTGGTGTCAGCAATGCTCCGAAGCCTGAAGAAAACCTTGCAGCAGAAACATCCCCTTTCGTGCTCCTCTTCCCTTCACAGCACCTCTGGTTTTCTAATGCGCATTTCCCTCATTGTATTTTTATTTTGGTTTCTGCATAACGATGAAACCACAGGGCTGGGTTTGCATTATCTGGTTTTTTTATGTTATATCTATAATTGACTTCTGGAGCACAACGGCATTCAGTGAGTGAATTGATTTAAAATTGCTGTACTAATATTGCAAAATTCCTTTATTAGTGCTGGAGAACATCAAGAAGAATCAGTGAGATTTCCATCTAGGATAATAAACATGTAGAGGCAAGTGCAAGCAGCCCACAAAAAGTAGCAATTTTGCAACTCCTTTTCTCTTTCATTCTGTTTCTCCAACAGCCACTGGCCCATCATCACCACGAATCAGATGGCACCTACAGGAGCCATCTGGAAGTATCTGTTTTTCATATATAACATAATTATTTGAAGAATACGAGAGAGAGAAGAGATAGGAGGAAACGGAACCACCAGCACAGTGAACTGAGATGGTAGTTCCTCATTGTGTGCTAATGTTGGGAAGAAGGGGTTGATTCACCCTCTCTTTTTATCAGCAGAAATTCAGAATCACTTGAATGACTCAGAGCAAGTCAGGATGCTGAGCTGAATGGTCAAGCCTTAAATCCCATTTCCAGGACACAATCCAAGAGAACCTTTCAAAGAATTGCAGGCCATCATTGCATTGACTTCAGAAGGATTTGGACTGGACCCATTTTCTCACAAAGCAGGAGGAACAAGGCTTAGACACCTCCCATGGTATGTGTGCAGGCAGCCCTGCCTGGCTGATCTGCTGAGATCAGCCCACAGACTGCTGAAAAACAAAGCATCCATTCCCTGAAGACTCTGTGCCATGATCACTGTTTGAACCACTACACAAAGCTGGCACCAGGAAACAGTTATTGTTATAAGCCTTATTATGTAAGTGTTCCTTGTGTTTTGATTTTTGACTTCTAGATTAAATATTTCAAGGATATTTTACTGGATATTTTCCATGAGAATTAAGGCTGTGCAGAGCTGTGCTACTTTAACTGCCCTGCTTGGTCCAGGCTGTTTGCAGAGCTATCACAGAGGCTCTCCAAGCTACTGTGTTTCGCTGAGCTTCCAAATTAGATTACAACACATCACACACACCTAAATTACACATCCCATACTCAGATCATACACAACTGAAAAAATCACTTGTTAGCATAATTAATGCAATTATAGTCAGCAAATTTCAGATTCGCTGGTGACTCAAACCTCAAACAAAGGAGTATTTTTAGAACTACATAAATCCCATGGGATCCATTTACCCCTAGTAATCAGGATTTATTGATACCTATCACATCCCTGGTAACTAAACCATATCAGGTACCTCCATTGCAGTGATAACTGGTGGGAGTCTGTCTGAGGGGGGCTGCCCTACCTCCTTCACTTAGGGAGGCTTATTGCTATAGCAACAACTACATCCTGTGATTTGCTTGTACAAACACCCGCAAAAAAATATTCTGAAATGATCCATGCAAAAAAACAACTGTTCCTTTGACCTGACACAATTAATGTGTTCAAATCTGAATTATTTCTACCACAGGTTAAGCATTCTGAATTCAAATGACTCCTATGCAAAAAGAAGTCCCACTGTGCTTTGGATTAAGGAGGGAAACCCTTTTTTTGAGCTCTTACTGTCATCTGTGCCAAGTCTGAACTTCACCAGAGTCAGAAATAGGGAACACCTTGGTCTGTGTGGTGGGAGAGACCACTCAGACAGAGAAAGGAGCAGGACTTTTCCACTCAGGCCCAAATCACAGAGCACAAGCCATCTCTTCCTGATATTATTCCTGCCTTAGTATTTCCTTGCCCAAGGCTTAGAAGTCACAGGGACAAGATATGACCCTTCTGTTTGGAAGGGATGGGGTAATTCCGTAATTACTCACTGCTCTCCTACTCAAAATTTTAAAAAAGAGGAAAGTTGGCACTGTCCAAATGACCAGCAGCCCAGTCTCACCATGTGAGTGACCTTGGGAGGGTTGCTCAGTTTAACCTCTTCATTCCCAGCATTGCTGTCTGGAGGCATCCAAATGGGAAAGCAGCCTTAGGCCAGATATTAGCAGCAC
Organism: Dryoscopus gambensis; assembly: GCA_013389985.1. Lineage (NCBI taxonomy): Eukaryota > Metazoa > Chordata > Aves > Passeriformes > Malaconotidae > Dryoscopus > Dryoscopus gambensis. The sequence continues at coordinate 1,515,532 of WEIT01042009.1, read as the reverse complement.
CATCAAAGTGTTTGTCAAAGGATCTCGAGAGAAATAAAAAGATGTAATTCCTCCTTCCCTCTCTTCCCTACAGTATCCCAATGCAAGAAATGAGGAAGTAAAATTTGGAAGAACACATGGGGCAGGACTGGGCATTCCATAGTCCCCTCCTCCCCTCCCAGGAGGGAGAAAACAGACCCCTCGCAATGCAGAGTAACAAAATTTCACTTTATTTTTAAGCTTACCCTTGAGTCAAGAAAGGAAAGAACGTAGGGCAGGCTGGTGGGGAGCAAAGCTGAGAAGAAAGATCTGTGCTACAGAAGGCATTTTATCTTTTTATCATTTTCTCTTGATACTGCAGATCTCACTTGTTAAGTACTCTCTTTTCATGTCTTTTAATATCTACTGACAACTGAGGTGAATGAACCAACAACCATTTATTCTGCTCCTAAAGGAGTGACAGTAATGAAATGCAAGGAGCAAAAGATACCAGCATTGCCAGTTCTGGCCTCAGCAGAAGCAGCATCTTCCAGTGACCAGAACAGGTCTTTTAAAAGCAGCATGTTGTGGGGAATGTGACAGTAGCCTGATGATCTCATGGAAATTTCCTCTTTCCCATGTAAATATTACTTCTCAGTCCACATTTCCAGCATCAGAGCACATAAGTGATAATGTCCCTCTCTCAGCTGAGAAACTCAGTGTGTGTTTCCCAACTGGAGTTTGTGTATTTCTGAGAATTTACATTTGAGGCAACTACCAGGAGTGAGGCTAAATGTAAGTACAGTGTCTCTGTGGAGGGATTCACAACCAAACTCTACAAACTGTTGCTGAATAAGGAACTGTCTTTATCCTCCCACCAAAAGGCTTCTCACTAACTGAGCATCTTTCAAACGGTTTAAAAATGGAATTGTAAATTCAGCACAGAAACTAAAAATGTCTTACAGCCTTGCTTTCCTTCCATGCGAATAAACATTTAACAAGAGAGGCAACTTCATGTGTTAAAGTTTGAAAGTTGTCAACTGCTGCAAGAAATCCCCCCTTTAACCACTTCCATTCAAAGCAAGATGGCATCAGTTTGGGATATGAATGATCTATTGCAGAGAATCTGATTCAGTGCCTCATAAAGGCAAATGCATCACTCTGACCCATCTGTTCTATGGACATAATCTTAATTGCAAACATAGGGTCACATCCCAGTAAATCAGCCATGCTGCAGTGAAGGTGCCTACATTTATGCCAGCTGAACATTTACCCAGGACTGCCTACAATCATCTCTCAGTAGAATTTAGGGACAGAAAGAACAAGGAGATTGCTATCGACCCCATTTTTCCTTAAAGTGACTCATATTTATTTAACCTAATGCTCTACCTGGGTGAAATCCAAGTCTTACTCCCATAAACTTAAAACTTCCATGGACCACAACTTCACCCCATACATATGGCATAAGACAACAAAGATGTTTGGGAAGAATGGCAAACCAAATAAACATGAAGGAGAAATATATATCAAGTCACAGAAGAAATGCTATAGGATCTGTTCCAGGCTTTCAGAGCCAAGAGTGCAGAATCTGAGCATCGTTAGTCTCAAAATAAAGGTAAATTATTAGAAAGGATAGAAAGGAGAAAGCATCTCCACCATTCTCACTTCCCCAAATGGCAGAGGCACAGATGATCTCATTAGCTCATCTGTGTAATTTATACTTCTAATATGGCTGAGGAATAAAACAAATATGCAGAAATAAGCAACAGGACGGGGACAGAAGAGGGGGAAACCTCACAGCCCTCTCTCATCTAAGCTCCTTCTTTCCTTGCCAAATGTTATACTCCCTTCCTGGGAACCCCTCCAAGTTTGTGTCTCCAGATGCCACACTGCAGCAGGCTGCCTGGAATCCCTCCTACCCACCTCCACATCGCACACGCTGAACAGGCAGGGCAAACACAGGGTGAAGGGAGCGTTTTATCCTTATTTAGTTCCAGATGGAAAATCGAGCTGAGGAAAGAGCCAACAAAGAAAAACAACCCAACAAAACAAGCAGCTGAAACCAAACAACTAAAACAAAAACGACCCTTAACCATCTTGATAATACTCTCCTTTTGGAAAAAAATTGAAATACAAGTCACGGGTTGAAGTTTGGAAGTATCGACACCTGGGATGGGCTTTCTTCTGTTAACTTGGGGTTCTGGCAGGTAACTTACAGAAGGGGCATGAGGGAATCCCTCATTACAAACAAATATGAAAGTAATGATCAAAACCACATGCAACTGAAGCCTAATGGGATTCACTCTTTGTCGACTATTTGGGCATCCTGGCTAACTGTGAGCATTCATTCAAGCCAGGACCGTGGAACTGTAGGCTCCTATCAGGGCACCAATCTTAAATACATAAGTATTTAATGCCAGTCTTAAATACTAAGTACCTGACAGCCTGTGGAGGAAGTTTAGGCTGAGATCTATGAGCTGGTGCCCAACACATGAGTGCGTGAAGTTAAATGAGGTGAACCCCTCTCTGCTCCAGGGGCAAGACCTGAACCATCAGTACATCATTCTCCTCCTCTCTTTGGAGGAAACTTAGGCTGACTCTTGCTCAATTTGGGGCCTGAACCTAGGTGGGCTGGAGCTGGGCCAAGGAACTGGTGGCTTCCTGGAAGCAAAGTAATGGGATCCACAGTTAACAAAGAAACATGTTGATCTGTAGTATTTTTGACGCTTAGAAAAGCACCTGACTTAAATACAGATAAATCTGGTTAAAGAAGTAAATGCAACCAGACCTAATTAGAGAAGTGAGCTGGTGTAACACAGCCTCCTTTCATCCTCTCCCTACACATCTCCCAAGACCACTGCTATCCCATCTATGTCTCTCTACCTAATTTTCATTTTCAAATGTACTTTAATGACTGCAAGTAGGTCTGTAGTCCAGAAATAGAAGTCTCAAAGCGCAGAGGGCATTATGTTCCCATCCACCTTACAGGGCAGGTTGGAGGAGAGTCCAGACCCAAATTACCTGAGCATTAGATGAGACCCCTATGACATATTTCATTTTAATCCCCTTTTAGGTGCTATTTTACAGCACCCAGCTGGCCTTCAGTCCCAGTAAGAAACACTCTCATATCTGATTCCCTCCATCCTTTTCTACTTTTCTCTCCCCTCTGCTTCCTTTGCGCAAGGAATGGTTGGTAAAAATTTATTGTGGGTGGGATTTTGAGGCCTGCATCCCATTAAATTTAATGGGAACTGAGCATCTAAATCCCTTAGGCAGCTTGAAAATTCCAGCCTCTCTACTAATGCTCTTCTCATTATAACAAGATTTGTACATGACAGCTCGAGAGCTCTGACTCTGCTTTCAGTGATGTGGCTCTGCGCTGTGCCGCTGACGGCACCCAATGTAGGCTGCCCTGCTCATGGCTCATCTTGTCACAAGCTCTGCTAACACGAGACCAGAAAGCAGCCTGTAATTCCATTATGATTGCTGAACTTCCTCGTAAGGGCCTTTCCATGAGGCAAAGATAATGCCGAGTAAATCTGCCTTTGTTATGACTGTTTGAGAATCATTTAATTTTAATTGTGATCGTCGGCTTCTGGTGCGCAGCCTGCAGTAGGATGGACGTGGCTGTGTTGCTCAGCTGCATCGTCATATCAAGAGTTTTTTGAGGGACATTATGGACTTTGCTGGGCTGTCAAAATGGCCAGATTCCACTACATTACGTTTTTCATCAGCATTCTGCTTAATTTGCTGAAATTATAGTTTACCAAGACGGCGTGACTGGAAAGAGAATGCCTTTTTAAAATGTCCTGCACATCCTGCAGGTCTTTGTTGGTAAGGTGGTTAACCATGCTGGTGTTAATCACACCTGACAAGGCAACCATTCTCATTCTCATCAGAGATTTTCCTGTCCCCTTTCATGTCACTCTGGTCCAATCGTGCTGTGGAATAAAAGGGGCTTGAAAACCTCTAGAAAACCTGCGGAAAAGCAAAAGGCAGTTGGAGTGTCCAGATAAAACCTTACCATCTTGTACATGCACCGAGAATGGGACTCTTGGAAAGGCACAATTTCTCTGTAATAAACTAGGGTTGCTCAGCACCTTGGTTTTTGCTTCCATTGTTGTTCTAAGGTGTCACATGTACCTGTCTCCTGCTCACAGGATATGTGTGTGACTGGCTTTGAACACCAACCATCAGATCTTTACACTGGTGCCTCCTGTTGAAGGTCTCAATTCTCAGAGAAGTCAGCTGAAATAGTCCTTGGGGTATCTGAGACTATTCACGGTATGACAGACAGATTTATAACTGACTTATTTTTCTTTCTTTCTTTCTTTACCCATTACTGCTACAGCTGATATTGGAGCCAAGGACTTCAGGATCTCCTTGTGCAGTTATTAAATGATTGGAATAAACTGTATCAGGAGCTTTGGCCAGGTACCTGTGGCAGTGTTCACAGCAAAGGCCTGGGTGTGCGTTTTGCTGGATTCTATGTCCTGCTTTGATAAGAGATTACCTGCCCTTGCCTGGATACTCACTACCTTTGCCTCCTCACTTACTAAGATTCTGGGGGGAGATGAAGAGGGGGAAAATGATGTCTCTGTCTCCTCCATGCCTCAGCTACAGATTGAGGCAGTGAGTTTGCTGGGCTTCCTGCACACAGAGCCAGAATGCACACGCTTCAGTAGTCCTCATATAGACCCCAATCTTCTGCCCTTGAACTAGGACATACCTTTCTTTGAATTTATTTTTCAGTTTTCAAGGAACGCTCCTGGGGAAAAAAAGAGCCCTATAACTCCACTGTTCCCATGAAAAAAAAATGAGCTGTCCTTTAAGGGAAGTCAATCCTTTTTCCGACAGTCTTCTGGAGCTGCTACTGCTTTAGAGGCTTTAGAAGGAAGTAGGCAGGTTTGCTGCAGTGCTGCAGCACCCCTGAGTTGTAAGATGAGGCAGTAGGGACGCTGGGAGAGGGCTGACACAAAAAATAGCCAGACTCTTTGAAAATACACTTGCTAACCCCAGTGACGAAAAGACACTAACACTTCATCCTTGAAACCCATGAAGGAGAGGGGACCAGCTCTAGCTGGTACCTTCTCATGCTCTGTACAAATCTGGGTAGACAAACTAGCTGGGGATCCCTGTGAGGGAGCTGTGCTGGTCCAGCTCCTTGCCAAGGTAATGATCCTGCACCTCATCTGTGCTGCTTGGCTGCCCCCCCAGCAGTGCTTCTCCATGGGCAATGCTCAAGGAAGAGCTAAGCAAACTGCTGGGATTCACAGCCCCTGGAGCCAAATGCAACCGTCCTGCTTGAGAACTGAAAACATTTAGGCACTTTGCATTGCAGCTCATCCTTTCCCCCTTGTTGGCCAAATTATTCTTTCTGTTGATGGTAAGAGGGAGCCACAGCAATCTCTGCAGGTCCCAGCTGTGCTGGGTGGGAGCTGTGGATCCCACTGCGTGGCCAGGGTTGTGCTGAGCTCTCTGCTGCCATTCACTGGGCTTCTGCACAGAAGTGCAGAACATCCAGGTGCTGTTGCCATGCAGGAAGACTCATAACTTTAAACAAACCTGGATCAGGTTGTTTAAGATGATTTAAACTTTGCTTTTCTAGCAAGAGTGAACTCAAAACCCCACAAAATCCCCGCTTACATCTTTCACTTTAAGTAGACAGATGATTATTTTTATCTGCAGCTACCATACACCATTTATTTAGGCAAAACCATTCTTGGACTTCAGATGGAGTTTTGTCTCCAGTAAACAACAAAATGGCTCTCTAGCTACATTAATATTAGGCTGTCACTAGTTAGATAAGGCTGATACATTGGTGCTTCTATGCCAATAGAAGGGACAGCCAACATTGTTGCTTTAAAATGCCGAAATTTCAGTCCCTCAGTCCCCATGTTTTCATCAGGAAATAGATGAGCAGTGGGTTGGGGGATGGAGTCAAGAGAAAGTTGTAAGGTTAAAGGAAGGAAGGCAAGTGAAGATGTTAAAGCACATTCAGGTTAAGGCAGAACAAGATGTTCTGAGCATGCAAAAGTCTGGGATTCTCTGCTAGCACACTGCAGAGAGCTGGGAGGCATTTCAGGGGAGTTAACCAAGGAAAAATGGATCTACAGCTGGGTGTTTCCTTGGGTCCAGGGATCCACACAGTATTTTAGGATATCTCTCCCTGGGGCTGTACCTGGGAATGCAGCAGCAGGTCATCTGAAGCAGCTTTCTATGCAAACCCCCTGTTTGTTCTAGCAGCTTGAGGGAAACTCAGAATCTTCTCCATGATGTGTTCATGGCTTCACGGGCTACATGACAAAATTCCAAGTAATTAAAGAGCTGATAAAAATGTTGTTAAAACAGCCAGTGTCTCTTCAGGACACTTCAGATAAGCTGATCATTGCATCTTCAGAACAATGATGCCTTCTTTGAAGACAGAGATGAAAAACAAAATGAGTCGCTGCTATATCTGATATGAGATGAACAGAAATCTGTATGATGTTATTAGAGATATGAATGAGACTGCAGTTATGGCTACTGGAATTGTAGTAGGAAGGCTTTAATGTTCCAGATGGAAACAGGAAAACAAATGCTACTTCTTACAGAGAGCCTCAGATACTTGATTATGGTTATCAACACATTTCTTTGCTGCATGGACTCTGGGTAAAGAAGATGCTTAATATTTGGCTTTAGGGGAGCAATAAATTCAGATAGGAACTCTACTTATAAGAATTTATTTTGTTATAAGTGAATTCACATGAGTCTATTTTCCTCAAGTTAAAAGCAAATTTAAAGAAAAATATGAAATCTGTGCTGCTTGGCTGCGGAAAATTGAAAATTTTCTAGATTAATATTTAGTGGAATTATCTGAAATGAAAAGCTAAGTGACCAAACTGCAGAAGCACTGAATATCTTTAAGCCAAATATTTAGCCATTACCTGGAAATGAACTAGGAAGTAATTCTCTTCTTCTTCTCAATGCTCGGGGCAGCACTGACAGATTAACCTGGGCATTTGGTGAAAGTTTAGAGGCCAGTGAGAAAAAGTCCAATGGAGAACCACAATAATAACAAAAGTTCTGAAAAAGCATGAGAAAAGCATGAAAATAAGTCTCAAGGGGCTTACATAAAAGCAAAGGAGATTTTAGTTAGAGACTCAGGAAAAGTCTCCAGCATGAAAGTAGTGAAAAGCTGGGCTAAACTCTTAGGTGATGGAAATCCCCATGCAGTAAGTTTTGAAGAACAGATCAGGCAGACAGACCTTAGGAGCAGTTAATTACATGTTCACCTCCTTTGAGGCAGAGAGATGGATCAGATGATCTCCCAAGGTCCCTTCCACCCTTGTAATTCCTATTTCCTCTCTGTAGCATCTCCTGCTTTTTCACTTCTTTAATGAGGCAGAGGACAGAGACAGTGCAAGGGGGTATTTCAGGTGCTTATCCAGCAGGATGAAGGACACAGCAAGCAGAACTAACTGAAATCTGAAGTCCAGAGGAAAATTAACTTATGACTGACGTCTTGGGCAGGAGAACAGAGAATATATATTGCATGCTGTCCTGACTGCCCTTAACATTTCCCCTGAGCTGGGTAATTCTCAGTAACATCTTTGAGGAAAGGAATCCATAAGCTACAGGCAACTTGGAGCTGGTTTGAGCTACAACACAAATAAAACACCCCTATATTTAAGTCTTTTCTATCTTTTTGCTCTTTACATTTTCCCCTTATCCTTAAACACTGATATTTTCTCTGCTGTACGCCACAAAAGAAACACTCCCCATGAAAACAGGAATTTAAAATATAGGGCATTTGGTATAATCTACTTTACTAAAATTAGTAATTATCAAGGCAAGTATGGTGCATTTCCGAGGCAGTGTCTGGTGTTACTAGACTGATTCATTCATACCATGCTATTATTGGGCCTTAAATCTCTGTATCTCAGGCTGTTTGTTAAAAATAAAGTGCTTCAGCGTAAAGAGGAGTGAACTAACTGGGATGATTCAGCCCACTCAGGGTGCTATATATTTCTTCTCTGCTCCATCAGTACCTCTGAACTGTAGCTCCCAAAACAACCATGCCTCAGTCTTCAACCCCAATCTTACATCTGTCAAGGGAAGGGATAAGAAGGGCTTTACACCAACTTGTGTCCTCAATAATCCCTGTCCTGCAGCTGCTTGTTTCTACAAGAAGGTGGAGGGTGAAGCCTGTGGTGTGTTAATTCCTGCAGGGTTATTTATGGCTGCACAGCAACTGTTTGCCATAAAGCAGCACCAACCACGCATTATTCCCTATGTCATCACAGTGTTCTTTACCTCGGGTGTTATGATGACATACAGCACGTTGGACCACTTCTCTGGCCAGTGAGCTGTATATTGCAGCCCCCAGCCAGGCACTTGCAACACTGCTCTCTGTTATTTGGCTCTCCAGACCGAGGTCCAGACTACCCAGAATGAAAATACCGAGCAGTAAAATACTTGCTGGAGTTTCGTGCCGTCATCAGTTCCCCTCTCTCTTCTCCACAGCTGCTACCGCATGCAGCAAGATATGAGCTAACAGCTGGATTTCATTATGATATGCTTTCTTACTTGTTCCCCTAAAATAAATAAAAATAAAATGTAAGCAGTCCTATTTTCAGTAAGAGAAAAGGCTGCTGTCATGCTGGTGTGGTGTATAACGGAATACAGTAGCACTGTATTTCAGTATGATTCAGTGTGTTTTCATTTTAGTTGCCAAGGATTCAACGGCTTAACATGAATTTTAAATTAAGATTAGGATTCCAAATAAAATATTTTTGAAATATGTATATTTCCCATTTCATTCTAATGAGCATCAGTTAATGCATAGCAGTGCTTGTGAGGGAAATTTGAGCTTGAGCGTGACACAGTGAAATGCAGCCCTTTGGGACCATCTGGGCACATAAAAATGAGGGGCACAGACATGCGGGTCAGCAGTTCTGCTCAGCACGGGCTCCACAGCCTCAGAGCCACAACACAGCAGGCCTGGCACAGCTGCAGGTCTCCTCTGCCTCTGGCTTTTACGGGACTTCCCAGGATAAGAGCTTGCACGTGAGGATGCTCTGTCGCACACACGGAGTGAGTGGTGTGAAATGGGACAGTGCTTCCCCACCACCTGCTCAGGGAGCACAAAGCAGGAAGGAACCACACCTCCGTGTTTCACTGCAACCACTCCACTTGGTAGGTTTTAAGAAAACCGACGGAATCATCTCCTTCCACACTCTGGAGGTGACCACTCCATCATCCAAACACCACCAGCAGCTGCAACGCTGCTCTCAGTTCATTCCTTTGAATTACTGCAGCAATTAATCAGACTCACGTCATTTGCCTTTTCCTGCTTTGAGATTCCTACCTTATCAGTCCACAGCAGCCACACAAAGTGACAAACTTCTCCTTTACCCCTGCTCCAGGCCCAGCTGCATCACCCTGCTCCCAGCAGTCAGGGTTTCCCACAAGGCACCAAAACAAGCACAGAGCAAGCAGGGTCTCAGGTTTGTAAGAAAGATTCATCCCTCTCATGGCATGGAAGGCGAGCACCTGCAGGTCTTACCTCTCTTCCAGCACTCCATAATGTCTTATCTTTGCTGAACAGCAAGAAAAAAAATATGCAAAATTCAGCCCATATTGGGACCACCCATGGCAACAAAAATGACTAATGCCCCTCTGGAAGTAGCCATGACTTTCTGACAACCTTACTCCCAGAGGATCCTTTTTGTATTCCTCTGCTGTTTGCCTTTACTCTCCTCATTTTTTAAGACTGTATAAAATGCTTACTGAGTGGACTTGAGGCCCGCAGCTGAAGGATGATGTATTTCTAGCTAATGGTCTTTTTGAAGAACTACCTAGAAAAGAGATGATAGCACTAAGCAGCAAGTAGCTCTGTAATTAGTGGGCATCATACAAGAACAAGACATATACTGGGGCTGGGAAAATGCTGGAAAGGGAGTAAGTGGGGAAGACAACATGCAAAGGAAAAGGAGAGGTAGCCTGGAGGCTGGTGGGTAAAAAAAAGAAATGTCTGGGCAGACCTCAGTGATGCACAATATCCATGATGCCATGGCTGTGGCCAGTGAGGCACAAGAGAAATGGCCAGACCAGTCATGACTCCTGGAAATAGGGCACATCCATAAACCAACAGGCATCTCCCATAGCTCAGTTAGTCACTTGATCCCTTACACGAGGGGACAATAAATTGAAGTGCCTTATCACTGAGCTTATGATAGAGCAGAAAATCCTGTGACATTAACTACTTACACCACTGGAATGAAAAATCCAGGCAACACTTCACTGCTGCTGGGAGGTTCCTGGAATGTCACAAGCTTAGGGGTTAACTCAAGAAAACTAAAGGGACTTAAGAGTGGCTTATAAAGATGAGAAAATGCAAATTCACAAGTCTGAGTCCTGGTATAAATAAAGAGCAGGATTTTGACCCATATATTTTGGACTGAGGAAACATCTCCCCGTCTCTCCACATTCCCTGACAGACCTCTGAGACCACAGAGAGAGAACATAAGCAATTTCCTAAGCTTCAAAAAATAATATCTGCCCCCAAAATCACTGCACATTTGTAACAGTTTAGGCTGAGACAGCACCTGGCTGCAGCCAGCTATTCTGATAGACTGTGGTCCTGTTTGGCTTCTCGGCTGCGTTATGCAATGGACAATATTTAATTAAACTCATTCTACTGTACTGAAAAGCAAATTACAGACTTGTCTAGATTACTGTAGATAGGCACCCAGACATGAGATAATTAGGCTGCTGTAAGGCATGTTTCAAGTCTGTTCTGCCACTTGTCCCTTGTCACCCAAGGACACCAACTCTGAGATCTGCATCCCCTCTAAAACGGTCTTGTACAAGGTGTTGTACAGGCAGCCTGGAAAAAAGCTGCACCCAAGTTCTGGGTATGGGAAGTTATTAAAGTAAATGCTGAGAGAGAAAATTAATGTGCCTTATAAGAAGACATCGTATTTTAACACAGCAATTTATTCCCTGAGCCTCCAGAACAGATCCGGTTGATCCAATGACAGGGTGTCAATACTCTGTTATTTTGTGCTGTAATAATTATATTTCCCTCTGTGTTAGCCCACCACGTACTAATGGAAGCTTACAGATTCTGGGCAAAAGTGAGTTCAGATTACTCTGATTTCTACTTTCTGGTCATTTTTAAATGTTTTCTTACAGTGCTTGCTGAAAAACTCTGATTTGAACGGCTAAAAATATTTTCTCAAAACAGTCTTTTTTCAGAAACAGAAATGATTCATTGTTATAAATTGGCATCTAATGTCTTCAGGGTGTTTATAACTACAAAGCCTAGACCTAATCTGTCTTTTTAGAGATTGTTTTCAAGTTAAGCATTAAAAAGAATTAACTAGAAGCTTGAGAATAGTTATCAGCTTTCACTCTTTTTTTCTGGGGAGCTCTCAGAAAATTAAAACATTTTCATTCTTATTATTTTTCTCATTAATATTAAAAAAACCCCTTTGAAATAGACTGAAAAACTTTTCTCTTTTTATTTTTGGTGGAAAACAGAACTTTCAGCCACCTCTGGGGAAGCAAACTGTCTTGTTCAATGTAAGGCATGGACATGGGAGGAGGACAAGCAGGGGAGCTTTCATCATATGGCGAATTCCACGTGCCCATTCTTTAGTCTCCCACATTATCCACAGATTTCTCGAAGTAATGAATCAGTAACATAATTTATCCTTGGCTTAACTTCACTGGCATTATACCAGGGACTGTATTCAGCCCCACTGTGAAATTTAAAAATGCACATTAACTTGCTCAGATTTGGTGTGAGAAAGATCTACTCTTACTACACTGCTAGATATACTCCTATTACACTGATAAACTTTTTTTATAATGACATAAGCTCCAACTTCTTTTCTTCTTGGAACAACAATAATATATACGCTCATTCCAAAGCTGCCACCTTTCATTTGGAGATATGTGCTCCCAAAGTATGGCACTTCTACAGTTATTAGAGGTAAAGGGTAATTTTACACTTGACTGGAGCAGAAGAGACAGAAATTCCAACCTGGAAGTGGCCACAATGCCATTCTCTCTCTTCTATCTCACCACGTTTCCTTCCCCCAGGAAAACCCTGGTGTTCTCCCTCTCTTCTGCTACATTTGATAATGGTGTAGCACTGAAGGGCTGGAATACTGCACACCAAAACTGGCTGCTGGAAATGCTCTTCTAAATGTTTTTAAGTAATGTGTATTATTCAAGCAAAAGGCACTTCAGTGTTTTACTTCACATTAAAACATCTTGTTTTCACCAGAACGAGCAAAAATCTCTAGTTTCCATTACTAAGGTTCAACTCTGGAGCACAATTTCCAGTATATGAGCTGAGGCACCTGTTCTTCTGCAGCTGTAGACCAGCACTACCCAGATTTTATGATCAGTTATTTTGAATTAAAACCCAGGGACACATGAACACCAAAAGCCTCCGACCCCAGCTTCAGTTTAAACAGGAATCTGAATATTCAACATTTGAACATTTGTTGATGCTATGGTACCAAGTTTGCACAGTTCTGTGGAAAATTAAACCAAAAATCTTTTGATCTAACTATTTGTACTTGTATGGAACAGTTCTTCTACCAAACCTGCTCTGGCCATTGTGCTCAGACTCAAACCTTGAGAAACAGAATCAACAGCATCTGTGCTGCTGTCTTTAGCTGTAGTCAGGAATGGGAAGGAAAACCGTAATTCCTGGAGCTGCAGAAGATTCAGTGCTTTGCTCCTTTATTCCTGCTCCCAGAAGAGTTACAGTGAGTGTCCAAGCCTGGCTTGTTTGGATGCTCAGCCGAGGTCCTGGAAGGCGCTCTCAAAACAAATCTGCTCTCACCTTCTCCTCAGACCTTGTTGTGGGAGTTTTTTGGACACTGAGTCTGTGTTGGCTTTTCCTCTTGTGTTTCTCTGTATGTTGTTTTATGCACCTGCTGCTAAGGCCTCCCTGAAAATCCTTGACTTTGAAGGATAAGAAAAACACCCTGCTACGAAGGACACTGAAGAAATCCGCAGTGCTTTTTTGGGGCTTTGGTAGGTATAACTGACCTAGATATCACAAACAGCAGGAGGAGCAAAATGCAAATAACTCTCTCTCCTGCTATATAAAATTATTCCACACAACAGAAAACTAAGGGATCTGAAAGGTGAGGGAAGATTTATAAGGGAAGATGTGGGAATATTCTTCTTCCATTTGCCCAGCTGTGGATTTGTGATGTGCACAGCTGTGTCCTCTTTTCCACTGTTTGAACTGCTGTCTCTATAGCACAAGTCCCCCTGCCTTCTTTTTCCTCCTAAAATCCTTGCTTCAGCTGGCTGTTTCTTATTAAGCTTCCCCCAGAGATATATGTATTTTTAAGATATTAAAATAAAGAAAGAAAAACTAAAAGAGGCCATGTGTCTGTGCACAGGCATGCATGTGTGGCAGTCTGTCTCAAAAATAGTGTTTCCTTTCTCCTTTTGTTTCTTAGTGTTTGCATAGAGGAAAAAAAAAAATCCCTTTGCCATTCCAGAGGCTTAAAGCTCTGAACAAATGTTGCAATTATGCTTCTCAAAAGCAGATGAATGACAGGTGAAAAAATTAAACTCACTTAGACAAGGCAAATTCAGAATATCTGTAATCAGCTGAAATTGCTTCAGTGAGTCCCCCCCTTTGGTTTGAAAGCTCAGAAATCATGATCACTTGGGCTTTTGCAATGTATTGTAATTAAGCTCCAGTGTGTGACATCTCTCAAGTCACATTTTTAACTTATATGTCTGCTAAAAGGATGCAGCCAGGGCTGTACTGTGAGATTATTCATTCATACCTTTGTATCACTGGTCCTAGTCATCTAGAAACATTAAAAATACCTCAGGAATATGAGGGATACTCAGGATTGCTCCCAAGGCCAGCACTGGTACATCTAGCACAAAGTCAAATCTTCGCAATACTTTTAAGTGGTCCAATTTCACACACAAAAGATATTTCAGGGGCACTGCTGGGACAATTACAGCAGCTCCAAACAAATATTTCAATCATCCCCTTCCCCAGAAGCTCTGCAGTTGTTTTGAGCCTGCACTGACGGTGTGACCAGCCAGGCTCCCCAGCCAGCAGTGCTGAGGATGCAGAGAAGGTCCCTCCGCCTTTCCTGTGCCTCCCTTCAAAAGCAGCCCCAGGGGGGCCAAGGGATTACTCTGCAAACCCTGCCAGACCTTTAGGAGGGGGTGCTGTGTGAGGGCAGAGTAGGGATCGCTGCCAAAGTATCACAGGGTAGAGCTTGCTCTGGTAAAACAAGAAAAGCAGTCACTGATGAGCCTGAACCAGTTCCTTTTTCTGGTGAGTCACTGAGAACAAGCCTGGTGAAGCAGTTTAAAACAGGCTTTAATTATCTCTCCAGCACTTCCATTATGCAGTTTAGCCAAGGCACTGTGATTCTGCCTGTTTTGCTTTCCTGTAGCGTATTACCCATGAGTCCAGAGAGCTTCTCTTTCATCCTTCCCTCCTTCTCCTCTCCCCTTTCCCTCCTATTTCCTCAAGAAGGAAAATTCCCAGAGGACTGTAACTATGCAAGACCCCTGAAAGCTACATTCCCAGGAGTTCAAGACAACACTGCATCCCCTCAAGTCCAGCACTGGAGAATTTTAAGCTCTATTAATGGGTCAAGTGACTGATAAGCTCAGTTTGCCATCCCAGCAGACAGGTTTGTGCCCTCAGCTAACATCATAGGCAAAGCCATCATTCAACTCCCAGGCTCTGCTTCCACCTGTGACCTGAGACACACTGTCAGAGCTCTTCCAGTGGGAAAAGTATGGCAGGTTTTACATCCTCCATGTAAAGTCTTAAGTATTTCAAACAACCCCATATATTTATAAACTTAATTAGTCCACCTTTGAGTATTAGAAATTTTAAAGTTAACTACAGATGGTACACATTTGATGCAAACCATTGTAAATGGATAATAAAAAGATTAGTTATAGTGCTCTAAAAATGTTATGTCAGGTTTTTACAGCTGATCTTAAATATTGAAAAATGTAGCTATGTTTTTATACTGCGTTGAGTGACAAAAACAATCAGAATCCGAAGGAGACCAGAAAGTTTCTTTAATCTCTATTAATGGGTCTTAAACTGAAGCATTCAGAGGAACATCTTCTTAAAGGCTATAAAATACTCCTGCAGTCCACAGGGCTCCTTATAAATAGGTTAGTAACCACCAGAGACCTCAAGGTCAAAATGCACTATAACCATTGCGTGGGCAGCTGCTATGGTTCAAAAGAAGATAAGAGCTGACATCAAGAACAGAATAAAGATCTATTTTATAATGCTTTTGTAATAAACTTTGAATGGCATTCCAAAGTCAGGAGTAAAACGCACCAGCCTCACTGGGGGGAGGATGGAGAGGTACAATATTTACTGATCAGCAGCAGGAAATGCAAACAGACAGGACACCACTGGCAATTATGACTTTTTTAAGGTTGTGTGGACATAGTGACAGGCATCAGGATTTCCACGCACAGGAGCCCTCAGGAGAGCAAATCCAAATTAAATTTTGAAATCAATCCCTTTAAGGTATTAACCAGAATTGCGGCCAGTTGAAGTTCTGGTTAGGAATGGCTGTACTGGAATTCACCTTATTCTCTCTGGAGATGAATCACACCAAGTTTATTCAAAGCCACTCATAGTAATGAACTGGAAAACCCACATGGAGTTTCACTGGATTAAGTTAATTCATGGGTGTAACTATTTCTGACAAAATCTGAGCATCTCCAGGTTGCCCAGGGCTCATCAGGGTGCTTCCCACCCTGCCCTCTCTTCCCTTGTGCCACTGCACATCTAACCTGCATTTTACTTTTCCTGAAATATCCACAGGAAACTTACGGAGCCCCTAAGCCTATGATTTGCATTTTTCTGCACTATTAATAACAATGTGCTGAAGCAATAAAAGACCTATTGACGCCCTGATGGATTGTGAGAAAATGGAAAGTGATTTTTTTTCAAAGCTGCATTTTAAATCAGCTCATTACACATATTGTTTTGTTTTATTTTATTTTGCACTGCATGACATCAGCATCCTCTATTTGCTATTCACTGGAGGTTAAAACATCCAAATGTGTCCTGCTTCCAGGCCCACAGTCCAAGTTGTGATTTGGTTAAGCAAGATGGGCCAGATTTTCCCCTGAAAAAAAAATCCATTCAAAATCAGGAAAATTATTCATCCCAACAGATAATTTGGCTTGGAAGGGATATTTTCTTTTAAAGCAATTTAGCAAAGGCCTGTGCAAATCCAAGCAAATTCATACTATGAGAGTTTTAACACAAAATCAAAATAAAGTTTGTATTTTTCCCAAGAGGCTGCTCACTTTCATTTGCACCAAACTCCTAAATATATTTGTTACAGATAACCCTGTCCATGGTGATTCTCTCTTTCTTTTCTTTTGCAGGTTATTTTTTTCCCCAGAGAAGTCTAAGACTGGGGAAGAAGCAGGGGCAGACCTGCACAAATGACCTTTTCCTCATTACTTTATCTTGTTCATCTTAGAAAGAGGATTTGGGGAATTGGAGAAGCTGAAATTTGAGAGTGGGGAGCCTGCACTGGGTGTGCATCTGGGACGGACTGGGGAAGGGATGGGTCTGAGGTGGCACTGACCAGTGAGACCCTTTGGAAGGCAGGACCTGGTGCTGGGGCCAGGCCATGATGTGTCTGCAGAGCTCTCAGGGGGGAGGACGAGGGGAAGTACAGAATTAATTAACTTGGGACGTCTTTGTATTATGAAGGGATAGGTGCAGAGTATTGTGGAATCACGCACTGAAGCAGTGTCAGGAAGCTGGAGAAAATCCTTCCAGTCTCTTAAGCCAGAAGATTCTCTGGTTTATTTTATCCCTTGATTTTGAGCTACTTCAAGGTTTCAGATGGAGGAGATTGTGGGGACTGGATTAAGCACCACACTTGGCTTTCCCTCTTAAACCATGAGCATTAGATGGTCAACATACAAATATTTCCTAGTCAGAGCTATTTGCAAGTTCAAAATGCCAGCAATTGGGGAGCCTAAACTATTGATACAAATAAACATTTACTTTTGAAATAAGACCCAAGAAGCCTTTATCTTGAGGAGTCCAGGAACAGAGTCAGAAACACATGGCTGAACAGATTTCACAAGATAACCCCACAGAGGGATGAGAAGTTATCACACCTGAATTATCACATCTACAGCACTAAGAGATCCTGCTGTAATTTAAACTAGAAAAAACTCAGAAAACCAGTCACCTGTGAGGTGTGGGATACAAATACAACAGCATGAGAAAAACTGCAACATAAACAACAGTGAAGGAATACTGGTGATTGCACAGAACAAATCCTAACGGCACTAATAGGATCATTTTCTATCTTCTCCTGATGCTACACCAGTCTGGTTACAGTAATTCTCCAAGGGGCTATCCAGAGCAATGCACCCAAACTAGAAACTTCAGTATTTCCATTTCTCATACAGCTACACTTATGAGAAAAGCTCTGATAGTTCGTACTTTATGTCCCTGCTGCCTTTTCTTCTTTCCAGCTTTCATGTTTCTTGAGATAAGTGTTTTTGTCACTCTCCTTAAAATGAATTACACATGGTAAATACAGTCAGTGTGCTCTGATCTTGGCTTGGAGAAAGCTTCTTGGCCTGGTTAAAAAACCCTACCGCATTTAAAAGCTTACACTTTAAGATTTAAGGTGAGTATAAACAGCAGGCTGGGTCCTAGTCTTGGGCTTTATGGCAGTGCAGACATGGCTGAAATTATCTTTAGGAAGGAGATTTCTCTTCCTGAGCTCCTTTAAAAAATGTGACTTCCTTGCCCATGCACAGTATATCTGCCACAGTGATGGAGATGGTTTAAATCTGTTTGAAGGAATGGAGCTGGTTTTGGGGCTGAGGCTGGGCTGCTTCACTCCAGAGCTAATCAGAGAAGGAAGAGACTGGGAGCTGTGTGCTCAGGGCATCCCAGAAGTACAGTCCTAAAAAACCGCTTTATGTTTGCAAATGAGATGTTTACAAACAATAATGAAAATTTGGTCTATTTACCCGCCTCCCTTTGCAGAGCAGCAGCTCGGGTGCTGGGGGGCTGTCACTTCTCATTACCCAGGAATGGCCATGGAAACTTCAGCTCCTCTCACCTGCTCTAACAACCTCAACCAGACAGCCTAACATGAGCAAACAAAAGGATGTATCTGCTGCCTTCATTCCTGGCACTGTACAAAAGCAGCAGCACCGGTTTTCTATACTCCTCCAATTACACCAGTGGGAAATATCTTCATAAACCTATTCAAGATCAGTCTTTGTTAACTGCTGTCCCTTTAATTCAGCATTTCTTCTGCATTTAGCTTCACCTTTTCATGGTTTGCTTTATTTTAATTAGTTTCACTAGGTATAAATCACCCTCCCTCCACCTTTTTCTTTCTTGTTTTCCAAAACACCCGTCTTCCCTTTTCACTTGCATTTTCATAAAACATAAAATCATCTGCATGAAAGAACTCCCAGTATTTTGCTGGGAAAAAAAGTTATTTACCACTGTACCCAAAAGTGACAGGTTTTTATTCTCAAAGCACATGCATGAAATGCCCCTGAGTCTGTCTCTGCCACAGCAAAACATATGCCACTTTTAATCAAACTAACTGCCTGTTTATTAAACTAAACTCCCAAACCAATCTGAAGATGAGAGGGAGGAAAATAAATTTAAAAATTAAACAAAAACTCGACAACAAGTTTACTGTGCCACCTAATAAAACTGCAGGGAGCTGCCCAAGTGTCTGGAAAAAGGGCAGCACTTGGGATTCAGCAGGAAAGAAGACCTCTGCCTCCCAAAGATGCTGCTGACACTGGCTCTGTGGCTCTCTGAAGATGGAGGCGGCTCCTTTTAGATTTTGCTTCGTGCTGTTACTTCTACCTCTTTGGCTCACAAAGCTGCTTTCAGCAGCTTCCTTTAGAGCTGCTGCTCAGTTCTACTTGCAGCTGAATGTAGCTGGGTTTCCAGAGAGAAACCCAGCACTTCAAGGAGCCCTGGGAGGAGCTGTACAGAGCACTTGGGGGAAACCTGCTGACAGCGAGCCAAGTTTCTTGTTCAAATACTACATGCAGTTCCAGGCCCCTCAATGCAATTATATGTCTGCATTAAAGACATGGGCTTGAGTTCACAAGATGTCTTCTGCAATTTGTGTGGTTTCAACAGCTCCCTTATGCCCTTTCCAAGCTTCAATCACGACCACATCCTGCAGGCGCAGGTAGGAAAGTGGTGGGACTTTACAGTGCCCTAAAGTTGTGATTGATCTTCCCTCTCCGTGTCCATTCAGCTCCCACAATGATTCCGAAGGCAGAGGCACTAACAGCTGTAAGTGCTCATTAAAAGCACCGGGCCCCATGCTGGAGCCAGCATAAGGGAGCCGCGTGTGGCACCACATCAACACCTATTTAGTTTTACAGCCCTACCAGACCTACCCGGCACAACGGTGCGGCTCAGCAGAAGGAGCTGAAGTGTCTCATCGAGTTAATGCTCATCCCCGTGCTCCGAGCTCACCTCTCAGGAGCTCAGCCCCCAGCCCCCAGCCGGGCTGCTCTGCAGGCAGACACACTCTGTTACCCGCGTGTCGCTCTGCAGAGGTGGCACACAGCTGGTTGCACGGAGGCAGCTGCCAGGGAAGCTTTGCTCTTGAAGAGAAGGATTTGCAGTGGCTCAGAATTGGGGATGGAAGGAGAATAAAGTGCCTTGGGCATCGCTTGGACAGCACGGGGAGCTCCTCAGGCTCCAGGCAGCGAGGGATTGAAGTGATCAGCAGAGACATCCCTGTCCTTTGCAGTCTGTGAGCAGCGAGAGATTGCAAGGAGTAACAAGGACACTGGAGCTGTTCGTAGGCTGAACTCACACCCTTGGACAGTGAGAAATGGTCGTGATTAGCCAGTCAGAATGATTAACATTTCACAGGGTGAACTGAGATCCATGGACAGAGAGATGTAATGATTAAGTAGGTCGTGTCCAGCACCTCGTGAGGGGGAGGCTCAGATTCATGGGCAGCAAGATGGTTATTAACGTGGCAACATCAATAGTTATTAACCTGCTGCATCGGTGTTGTTCACAGAATGAACTTCGCTTCACGGGGGGAGGCAGGGAGAAAACAATTAACAAAAGAACTTAGCCATGCTCTGAGGGTGAATTAAGATGTATGAACAGAAAGAGGATTAATGCAGCTGCGTCAGCACTGACCGCAGTGTGAGCAGCCTCACAGGCAGAAGACTCAGATTAACGTGGTCTTGTCATGTCAACTTGCTGGATGGCTCCTCGTCAGGAGGGCTTGGGCAGTGGCTGTGCCTCCAGAAGTCAAGGTTAAATGTTACCCAACTTGGAAACCGGTGAAATCAAGCCAAAAGGGGAAGCAATTATCTAGTCTAGACAGAGCCTCACATCTGTACAAATGTTTTGATGTCAGTTGGCTGGTGCCAGATACATCAATTAGTTTGCAGAGAAGCAACGTTAGAAACCATGTCCTCTGTCTGGGCTCCAACACAAGAGGCTTAGGGGTTTTCACAAAGAGTTAATGAAACTCAGGATTTGAGATAAGTTTCAGTACTTTGCAAGCTTCCTGTGTTAGCGTGGAGGCAACAGGTCAGAGTCACATACCAACAGCATTTACACTTCACGTGGTGCAGTGTGACATAAAATGTCCAGCAGCTACAGAGGTAGTGCCAGGCACACAAAATACACAGATAAAACTGATTAAAATGATAACCTTGCAAGCTAAACCTCTCTTTCACAGGACAGAAACAGCAGTATAATTGGTTGCCAGGGACACTGGTACAGCTGGGATTTTGGGAGAGGGGTGGAGGAAACAGTCAGTCACTCTGTAACTGCAGAATTTCCCTTTCTGAGGGAAGCCTGGATCTGTGCCCCAGTTTCTGAAAAGCTGGGGTCCCTCCAGTTCAGGCCAGTCAATACCAGTATGTCCTAACTGTCTGGTCTACATTGCACTTCTCTGAGCCCCTAGGTGTACTTAAAAAATTTGTAGATGCATTTGAAACACGCTGGTAATGTTAGAAGCAGCAAAGCAGAGAGCAAGAGCTGCTCTGAAATACCCAGAAAGAGACTTTCCAGGGCAATTCTTTTGGCCACTGTGATGATTAGTGAAACTCTTAATTCAGTATTTCAGCCAATTCTATACCAGACCAGTTCCTAAGGCCTGCAAATGGCCAAACTACTCTTAGATAAAATTGAGGACAATGATCTCAGAGGTGGCAAACTACTACATGCTCCTACTTTGAGACCCGAAAGAATGCTAAGAAAACAAAATCAGCAGGGGATCGAAGTGTCAGGAAAAGCTGACTCCTAGGGGTTGGGTACAATGCAATTCTGTATACAAACAGCCAGCTAATTATTTCTTAGTGCATATCAGCTAGGGCTGACCTGATTAAAATCATAAATCAGCCAATGGCTCTGTTTTTATGCTGTGAGAATCCATGTCTGTGTTTGCATATTAATTAAGATATGCTAAGTAATCAAAAATGTTTGCTAGGAAAAAGAAAATAGATTGTAACCTGACAGAAGCAAACACAGGAGCACAGGTACACCAACTTTTCCAAAAACTTCCTCTGTTTACACTGCTCCCTTTGAAATTATATGCAGTTTCCAACTTGAAATCCTTCCATTAGGTTTTAAGGGAAAATCTCTCTGTCATTTGTATCCCACGACTTGTTTCCACTTGGTGGGAAAATAGCATGAAGGCTGTCAGGCTTGAAAGCTGCATAACTTCATAAGTGCCAGCATATTTTTTGGCTGTTCTTCCCCATGTGCTGTGCAATATCAGATTAATGTCACTGTTCAGCAAAGCTTGGAGCATTGATGTTGAAACATTAAAGCTATTTCATCAATACCAGGTTTGGAGAGAGGTCATTTACGGTCATTAGAAAAGAAGAGAATTTATTCTGGACATCAGAGGAATCCCCATGAGTCCTAGACATCACGCTGCAATCCCTATAATGCCATTAATATAATGGCCTCTTTCTTCTTTATTAGGATTTTACAGCTAAGGAGGATGTAAGGAAAACGATCAAATCAGTGGAGTCCAGCACCCTACAGTCACTCCTGTCACAGAGTCCATATGCTGTTCTCTGTTGGTTTTCCTGTGTGAGAAACAACATTCATTAACCCACATGGCTGAGCCTTTCCTCTGAGCAGCCACAGGATGCTACGGGGCTGATATCTCCAGCAGGATGCTGAAACTCCCTGCCCTGGATGTGGGGCACAAAGCAGCTGCAAATGATCTACTTTATTTTATCCTCCCATTATGCTAATCCAACAAGGAACACTTCAGCTTTGGGGCATTTTTTGCCCATGTTGTTCCAAGCCAGAGCTCAGAGGGCTGGAGCTGGGATCACGTCGTGCCTGCAGCCCTGTCACAAGGCGTGAAAATGTTCCTCACCAGGAGTTCAGAAGCATCTTTTTACCAGTCCAAACGGATGGGATGAAAGATCTGCTGCCACCCACTCACCCCCCAAATGTGAGCATTTTGTTGTCCCACTTTGTTTTTCCCCATTTTTACATCAACCCAGAGGCATCACTAAAGCTGCATCCTCTCAGCTTTCTCTTCGCTGCCCCACAGCAACAGGTGAAATTCCAGTGTCACCTAAGCCACACAGAACTGCCAGTCAGCTGGGTTATGCTCCAGGGCCCCTTCACTGTGATGTGCCCAAAAGAGATTTATGCAAAAATTTCTGCTAATACGGGCAGGAGGCAAGTAGGCTGCATCTGTCTGTCTGCAAGCAAGAGGAGCTGCCACATTTGGGTGATGTTGCTGCAAAAGCAGCACCACAAAGACAGATGGGTTGAGCTGGCAGCGAGTATCAAATCCCAAAAAGTGATGATTTCCCAACTAAAAAGGAAGTGCCCACCCTACTGACAGAATAACCTGCCCAGACTCGGCTGGCTGTCCCTGCAACACCGTGTCTGGGATAACACTGTCCTGCAGGGCAGTTTTGGACTGAGTAATGACATTGCCTCTGCTCAGGGTGAGGCTCTTTGTTTAGCAATGGACTTGATTTTGCCAGGAGGTTTCAGATAGAAAAAGGTCCATAAAGATCAAAAAGAATATGTTTCAGGTTTGGAATCCAGCTGCTATGCTTTAGGAAACGCCCATCAAAGGAAATACCATTGTCTATTATGTTCAGACAGAATTAGCACCTTGAAATGAGTTTTACCCATTAAAAAAAGTGTTTAAATCTTAAAATTTCCTTTTCCCCTTAGCATGGGTGCTTAAATTGTCCTGCAGATAGCACTACTTCTATTTTTCAACTCCTGTCTTTAGAAGTCTCACTAAGGCAAGTAAGGAACCCATTCCAAACAACCCAATAAAAATGGCAGCTAAAATATCAGACACACTCCTGTAGGAAGTTAAGAAACCTGCAATCTGTTCAAGGACGTTCTGTGCACAGGAAAAAGAAAATAAAAGAAAGAGGAGGAAAAAGAGGCAGGCTAAATCCACCAGTTAATTATTCACTGTGAATTATTTACTCAGATGCAGTTAATTAAGAAACACTTTTAACATGAACATTTTTCTGTCCCCTGAAAACGCAGCTATATTTGAAATATTCCCAAAGGCACAATTCTGAGGCAGGTGCAGGAGGACCTAAGCCCCACAGCTGGTGTTTCTATCCAGCCAGATGTGATCCAGCTCTGGGATAAAAACCAAACCACTCCAATGATATCTCAATGGCTGAGCTAAGGTGCTCAGGCTCCCAAATCCAGGCACACACCTGGATACAGTCTTGCCCAGGTGAATCTTGCCATGTTCAAGGTTAGAACTGGCTTATACCTGAGCAGGTCAGACCTCAGGCAGGGAGGGACAGTTACAGATGAATCTGCTGGGGTGAAGGTACATGGAATTTCTTGGAAGAGGAAACACCTTTCTATACCTGGCACATAAGACCTGGGACAGCTATTCCTTGCTTAGAGCTGGGAATTGCTCCTGCAGCACAAATTAACTGCTGCTACAGCAGCAGAGAACCCAAGGAAAGGCAATCATACCAAATGTTTGCATGTTTCAACAAGAAGCCTCTAGTTACTGCCCACATGGGAGGTGTTTATATCACTTTCCTCAGTCTACTCCTTGGAAACACTTTGCATTGTGTCCCGCTTAATTTTAAAAAAACCATCTGACCTCAGCATCTTTTCTCTCTGGGAAGACAAAGCAAGAAAAGCTTGTGAGCAAGGATAATTCTGCCTGGGGAAAAAGCAGAGTTTCCAGGGTGGGAGATGGAAACCCCCATGTGCCCTGGTACACGTGCAAGGACCACACAGCACAAGGACTGTGCTCCCAGGCATGAATCCAGCTGTGCACAGAGCCTGGGGAATGCACCCCCAGCCATGTGAGAGCAAGGCTTCTGGGTCATAATTTTGCTCTCTTTGCCTACGCTTTGGTGCAGTAATTTAACTTCCTGGTGGGAATGACATTTGCAGAACGCGATAAGACGGCATCATTTCTAAGTTATGGATTGTTGCTTCTGCCAAGTTTTCTCCTCCTTATGCTTTTCCACCATGTGTTTCTTGCACAGCAATTGTACTTTATCACTTAGAGAACGGCGTTGTAAGGTTTCTTTCAAAGCTTCCGCTCAAAAAAGAAAACACAATATTTTTTCAAGTTATCCTGAAAATATGTTTTTGAGCTGAAAATGCTTCATGGCTGCAGTACAGATCCCATAGATCTCCATCTTTCCCAGGTAGATAACACATACCATGGGCTTCACACATGTGATAAAAGAGCAGCGCTCTCAAACCTTTGGAGCAAGATCTAAAAACCTCTGTCCCTCCACTACAAAGAGAACAGCAGTTTATTCTGATTTGCGCGGGGAGTGGATGCCTTTGGTCCTGTTTAGAAACCAGAAGCTCACTGCAAATGTTGTGGATGATAAGCTACATGGTCTGTATTTTACATCTGGTGAGACGAGATGAACATCATAGTCCCTTCTGAAATGAAAAAAAATAAATCTATTTAAGGATGAAAAGTTGCATTTACTGGCAACATTTTGCTTTTTGGCTTTACCAGACACTGAAGAAGTCTGTATCAAAGTTTTGTCGATATCTGAACTAATTTTAAAGGCATCCAAAACCAATCTTCCTTGAACATTTTCTCTTGGTGGCCATCCAGTCGCTTCGATACATCTGCTCAGCCTGTCAGCAGCAAATAATCTTGGTTGGCAAATTAACTGAATAATGTACATTGCAATCAATTTTTCATAATTCCTCATTTATGCTGTAATTTATATAAATGTTGTATGACTCCCTTGGACTTCCAGCATGCATTTCGGATTGCAACAGTCACAACAGTACAAAATGGCAATGCCAAAAGTTATTATGGGATTCACAATCTGATTTTTTGATTATTTTAGATAAATATTTACTTCCTGGGTGTCATTTCATTAATAGAACTTGAGCATAGAAACATTTACAGAAAACAAACGCAGAAGAATGACAATGGCAGCTGAATCAAAATCAACCACAGATTTCAAACAAACATGAAATGATGTTTTCTATTCTTAGAGCTTCTGCTGCTCTAATATGGAGTTGTGGCTCTTCGAAGCTGTGTCACACACACAGATTAACACAGGGTCAAGCTGATAGTTTAATTCCTAGCAAATTTTGTATTCATGCATAATCTTTGCAAAATGTTTGCTTTTCTCATCTCTTTTGAAGACAAGAGGCCAGAAGAAATTACTTGTGTCTGGTAAAAATAGTTTGTCTCAGTAGGGACGCTGCTAATCACTTGATAGCATAATACCTTTCATAACTTTCAAATTAAATATTAAGCATTTTAACAACATTTTGGCTATTCTGTCACAATCACCCTACTGTAGGTCATAGTAGGGCATCCGTCTTCAAATATTGCATGCTGTTTATTGCTTATCATCCGCTGAAAGACTGATTACTGCATTAAACTTGAACATAAAACTACTGATATTGCTCTACAATCTACACAGCTGGAAAAATTAATCTATTCTGGTTTATGATAAAGGGAAACTAAGGGCTACAGCAGAGCCATAAAGAGACTTTGTGGTGGACAATGCACAAAAGCCAGCATTTTTCTCATTTGCTTTTGCTTCCACCTAAAATTGCCAGTGCTGAGCTCACTCACTGCTGTGCCTTTTGTCCCAAGGTTCCCTGTGTTGCATGGGAAATACACAGGAAAAATGAGCTAGAAGGTGCCAAACAGCTTCTTTTAGCTGTTTGCTTCTCCTTTGCAGCTCCTATTTTGCCCTTATCAGTCTACTATTTAAGCACCAAACAACGTGCAAACTAATAGCAGTTAATTCACATGCAATTATTTTATGCAGTCCCAGGGCCAAACACACCAATGCAAAGGTGAAGAGATTTCCAGTGAGGCTGCTCGTGCTGAGGTTTCTGACTTATCACTGGAACGGGTGGGATCTGTTCAAGGCTTTCCCTTCCCTGCAGGCTCCCATTGAAGGGATGCACAGACACAGAGTGTTTCAGTCTGATGCAACTGTGAGCTGGAATTTGACAAGTCATGGGGCCTATCTGATAGAAAGCTTTCTACTAGTTAAAATCTCCCTTATCTCATGAAAACCCCCAAAAACATTCACAGGTTCACATACTACTTGCTTTTTGAAGTTCTTTGGGTGGGGTGCTGTTGTTGTTGTTGTTGTGGGGGTTTTTTGCTGTTGTTGTGGGAATTTTTTTGTTTGTTTTGTGTTTTTGTTTTTGTTTTTGTTTGTTCGTTTGTTGTTGTTGTTTTCATTCATTAATGTTTGCCCATACTGCATTGTTTTACATGGTCACTACACTAATAGTACTTACTAATACCTTCAAATTATTGACAACTACTCCACTGGACTCTGCTGGTCTAAGCTCTGGCACCAAAGTATAAACAATTCATCCTTTCTCCATGCTCTCTATTTACCACAAGCTGCTACTGGTGGTCTTTAAAACCATCCTGANTGCAATTATTTTATGCAGTCCCAGGGCCAAACACACCAATGCAAAGGTGAAGAGATTTCCAGTGAGGCTGCTCGTGCTGAGGTTTCTGACTTATCACTGGAACGGGTGGGATCTGTTCAAGGCTTTCCCTTCCCTGCAGGCTCCCATTGAAGGGATGCACAGACACAGAGTGTTTCAGTCTGATGCAACTGTGAGCTGGAATTTGACAAGTCATGGGGCCTATCTGATAGAAAGCTTTCTACTAGTTAAAATCTCCCTTATCTCATGAAAACCCCCAAAAACATTCACAGGTTCACATACTACTTGCTTTTTGAAGTTCTTTGGGTGGGGTGCTGTTGTTGTTGTTGTTGTGGGGGTTTTTTGCTGTTGTTGTGGGAATTTTTTTGTTTGTTTTGTGTTTTTGTTTTTGTTTTTGTTTGTTTGTTTGTTGTTGTTGTTTTCATTCATTAATGTTTGCCCATACTGCATTGTTTTACATGGTCACTACACTAATAGTACTTACTAATACCTTCAAATTATTGACAACTACTCCACTGGACTCTGCTGGTCTAAGCTCTGGCACCAAAGTATAAACAATTCATCCTTTCTCCATGCTCTCTATTTACCACAAGCTGCTACTGGTGGTCTTTAAAACCATCCTGAATTCAAGCTGCAGCCCATGCCAGTAAGACTTATGTACATCAAAAGCTCTTGGAGCAAAATAAAAAATTCTTTACCAACATCACGCCTGTATTCCATGACTGGCACAGAAAGCATGAATCTACCACACGGCCACAGGAGATCTTGCTCAAGTTTCGTTCATTTAGATTTACTAAAGATAACATTAAGTGGGCAAATTACTTTGATTCCTGTAGGAAATTATAGTAAAAAATGTGTATTAGGATAAAAACACTGACTGCCAAAATTTACTAGGACTTCTTTTGTGAGAATAAATGGCTCTGTCTTATTGCCTTAAAAATAAATGCACAAATTGTTAAGCATCTGAAGTTACTATTAGATCTCATGCCACAGAAAAGGAGAATGAAAAATGATTTCTCTCCACTGGCTATACACTAGACACAAATCTAAGAAACAGTGTTTATGTCTTGAAGGAGTGTTAAAAATTGTATTTTCTTTTACTCACGTGCTTACAGAATGCTTAAATGCTTACAGAAGCAGAAGCAACTAATGGCCAGCGCAAAAAGACAGCAGGTAAATTTTCTCTGCATCTTAGAGTCTTGCAGACCTCAGTCCTGAATACTACAAGTCTTTTCTGTTTCAATCCCACACCACCATGCATTTTTTAAGAACACATCTTTGGTCTGCCTGGAATAAATTAGTGTAACCTGGACCTGGCTTCCCACTTTCCTCTTCCTGACTGCAGTGTTCAGGGGCTGCCTGGTGCTCCAGGGGGATGGCTGGGGAGAGAGAGAGAAGACTGATCAGCTGGAGCCGAGCTGCATCCAACATTCGCAGTGAGAAGACTGGTGGAAAAGATTCGTGAAGGACTTCAGAAACTTGTCCCCATCCCTTTCTCCTGCCAGGCAAACCACCACCTGCAGCCCAGCAGCCTGGACGCCCTCACAGCACCTTCTCCATCCATTGTGGATGCAGACTCCGAGAGCTGGGGGTGCTCCCGGCCAGTTGGCAATTAATTTGAAGCAGATCCTGTAAATCTGTTGTTTGAAAGTTTGGTGGCTGATTTGCATCCAGAGGCTATAATATCCCTGATCACAGTATTGTGACAGTTTCCTCTTAAAATTCCTCAAGCTTTAATTGAAAATAATCAGCGGTGGAAGTTGTTCTAACAGTCCACATTCACTGACGTAAACAAACACAAGACTTGAAAGCTGTGAACGCTTCTGTTTGCATCTGCGGCTCTTTCACCAAGAGGCATGTTGTTGATTCCGTTTATTCCAAACACAGCATAAATGAATGCTTAATTTGGGAGCCTTTAAATAATGAGCATGCTCAATTACTGCAGCAGCAGCCAGAAGCAGGCTTGCAGTGGTGTTCCTGAGTCACTAATGCTGTTAGGAATTTCCATGCACCAAGCCCCAGACATGCCCACTCCCAAGTTCATGGAAAAGTGTGTTCCACCCACTCTGGGAGAGCCCCCACTGTAGTTCAGGCACTAACAGCTCTGAACAGCACAAAGTCCCCTAATGAATTATCCTCATTACTGCAATAAGCCCTCACAGCCTCCCAACAATTATGTTAAACACAAGGTGAATTTAGTGCAATAGGAAGCGACAGAGGAAGAGCAATGCCTTTATCAATTTTCTTGATAGAGAACAGAATATGGTCAAGATTTAGGGGGTATTTGGTTAATTTAAAGCATTTTTCATGATTGATAACAGTGAGGGATGCACAGCTTGTTACTGCTGTTCTGAGTGACAGGCACCTGAAACACATCCCTTTCCTGATGTCTTTCTCAGGAAGAGACAAGTAGTTCTGGCAAACTGTCTGAGAGAGGCAGGCACGTAGCTGAGATGAGATTCACATCCTTTTATCTTTGCAGTCTCTCTGGACCTGTGGAATGACAGAATGTCACATATGGAAACTAAGAAGCCTTGGATGTGTAGGGCAGGACCAACATGTACCTCTCAGTTCACGGCCTCTTTCTGCTTTCTACCAGTTTTCCTCACTGTGAAATTATAAAATTAGATGTGACTCCTCAGCAGAGATGAATGTACCACCAGCTCATTTTCCTATGCTCTGGAATCTACCAAAATTCCTGGGTGTTAAGCTTGTGCTACTGAGCTTGGCTGATCAGTTCCTCACTCAAGCCAGTCACCGTCATCCCACTCACTAAGAGGAGACTGGTGTTGGAGGGGGGAATGGGATGAAATCCCAGCAAGCTGCAGCAGCATCAGCTGTCCCAAAATCCAACTGTGATCAAATAGTACTTTCTGCTTAACTCAGCCATGCTGAGGAGGTGACAGTCACAGGGAAAAACAGCAAAGTTCAGCAGCTCAGGAGAAGCAAATTCCTCCATTGCTGGTAATACTTGGCTCACTGAGAGGCTTCTTCTGAGAACCCTTGGGGACTTGAAGAAGAAACTGTCACAAAGCTGTGAACAGGGGTATGACTGTGCATGCTGAGGTGAGAGGTGAAGGACCCATCCTGTGCTCTAACAGGTCCTTCTCCCACAGGTGTAATTTCTGCACCACGGTTTTCTAAATTTAATCCACAAATTTCACAGGCCAGCAGTGTTTCCCCCTGCTCCTGCCCCAGGCCAGCTGCTGGGCACAGGGCAGCTGCCACGTTTGAGCCCGGTCTGGCTGTGTTTGCTCACAAGAGATTGGCAGTAGCACGGGAGAGATGCTGTCGAGGTTGTCCCTGCACTTCCCCGTGCCCTTCCTCCAAAAGTAGGTCAATCAGCACTGCTGCCAAAGTCTTAATTGTACTTGCTCAGGACTGGATACATTTCAGGCCCCTGGGTATCTCCAGTGCTTACCTCACCAATTAAACCTAAATACAAATCTTTGCTTCTAGCTGCCTTTCCCTCATCTCTTGACCTCTCTCCACTTCCCCCTCTAGAAACAAGGCAGTAAACAGATATTTACGTGCAGTCCTGTTTTTTAAAGCTCTGCAACCTATTTTTTAACACACAGATCATCCGTTTAGAACAGTTTTAGGAATGACATTAAAATACTTCCCTTTTTTCCCTCTGGACCCACACAAACACCTCCTGCTGCTCAGGAGGCCTGGAGCAAAAGGCACTGACTTTCATTAAGGAGATAAAACCAATGGCTTCCCCCTGACCTTTGAAGACCATCATGGGGACATGGCAGAGGAGAAAGCTACAAAGTGCAGACCTGCCTTAGCATAAATAAATAAATAAAAGTACCTAGAAGGGATTTCCTCTTGCAGTCTGGTACAGTCTATATATCCCTTCTGGAGCTGAAGGGCAGAGATGAAAATCCTTCTTCTCTCTGATACCTTATCCCTTTTGGCCAAGTGTCTTTGGATTTTAGGACAAACTAGATGAAGGGAGGTAAAAATCAAATTTGTTATCTGCGGGAGATAGAAAGGCAGACAGAGAAATTACAGGGAGGAGAGGCGTGACCAAGGAGTTGAATGAGACCTTTCTTGTCTTGTCCCAGGATTGCCCAGGGTGGGCAGGCAGGGGAGAGGAAGTGTGGAGGGCATGACTCCAAAAGTCAAAAGGAGTGACTGGGAATGACTGACGACTCTGTAGAACTGAGGTAATCACAGTAGACAGGGCTGTCATATTTTATCTCTGCAGAGGCTTTTAATTTTGAGAGATCTCTTGCCAGTCATGTTTTTAAAGGCATTCCAAAACAGCACTGCAGTGACCTTGGAGCTCGTTTATGTGGAGCTCTCTCAAAGCACCTCTAAAGAAAACCAAAACCTCAAATTTTTGTAGTTTTGTGAAATTGCCACATCAGAAAGACAAGTCTGGGGTAGTAATAGTTACAGATTTTCATGCAGTCTTTCAATTAAAATTTAATAGGACATTTATAGTCTCTAACATGAAATTAATGAAATGGCTTCAAATGCAAATCCTGGGTGGTAAAAATTCCTCAACATTTATGTCTCTGGATCTGCTAGCCAGAACACAATGAAAATATTTTTAATCATCTGTCAAAACTTATCTAAGAAATGAAGAATAAGTTTCAAAATTCAAGGGCGTTTGTTACAGAAATTTACAGAACTGTAATAATTTCTTCATGTTTAAGGAAGAGTGTAAACTGCACTTAGTTTTACCAGATTTCCAAATTCCTCAAACCTCGTTCTGACATTAGAACTCCTTTGTGCATACAGGAGACACAAATTAACAAGACAAAAATGTACATAGATCTTATAAATTCCTGTATAGGTACGTGCTGTATCCAGCAAGCTGAATGCTAAGGTCTGGTACCTGGCAGCATTAAAAACAGTAAGAAAAATTCCCTTCACTGGTTTTATTTTGGTGTGCAGAGCATGTAAGCAGGATGCAAACCGCTTATCAGTATTAAAGAAAACAAAGGAAAATTGCAATTCCAGGAGGAAATTGTGGTGCCATTCTTCAGCTGTGAGCTGAGCACTCATAACTTTCATTGCCAACAATCCATAAAACTCACTGTCAAGCACTCAGTGTCCAGGAGGCATAAGAAGTGTCAAGAAATGCTTTATGCTGTTGCTAACACACTACAAAAGGCTTGATCATTAGATTAAACTGGAGAACAGGCTGGCACTGTCCAGAAAGGAATTGGGATGAGACCGTAGTGATAGCAAGAAAAAGAGCTTTGATTTGCACAGAATAGGATGGATTTAAAAAGGCATCCACAGGCTGAGGTTCTCACAATCAGGGATCCAGACAGACAGATGGACTGAGCAGGAGCTTCCAGTGATTGCTTCCAGGCAGCTGCCTGATGGAAGGGCTCTGGCTGCCAAAAAGAGAGAGAGATAAGGGAGGTTGTGTTTCCCAGCACTGTTCCAGCCTTGTCCCTCAATTAGATGCTGTGGGTTGAAGCACTTTTCCTTGCTGATCTGTGATTTGAACACGAACAGCCTGGAGACAACTTTAGCTTGTGCTTGGTGCCCACAAGCCCAAGAAACTCTAAGGGCAGAGGGGAGTTGCTGGAGGATGAGTGTGCTTTTCCTACAACCGTGTCCTGTGTTTTTGTGCATCCGGGAAGAGGGGGAACGTGCAGCCCTGCATCACCTGGTGCTTCCCCTTGGCTCCAGGAAATCCTAGAAATGTGCCAGCTCCGTGCTACAGGAATGGCATCAAAGATCTGCAGTGTAATGGAGAATGAGGCCTCCAGCTGGGAGGGACGTGTCCCTGGGCAAGGCAGCTAGGATGGAGCACATTCACCAGGGAGGATTTTAAGGAAAGTTGTAAATGAGGACAGAATCACTGGGACAATGCCAGCAACAGTGTTTAGCAAAATCTCCAGGGAGAGATGAGAGAATCCTTCTGATGAAAAAAGGACCTTAAAAATATGAACAAAACAAAATGATCCGTCTTTGGAGCCTACAAATATTTTTAGTTTCTCAAATCTGATTAGAACCAGAAAAACACTGAGCTAGAACCAGAAAACATTGCACATCTTTCAGGAACCATTACCTTGATGCATCCAGAATAGATTAAAGAAACTCAATTAAATGTGAAAAATCTGAAACGCTCAGATAAAATATTTTTGAATGCTAAGTGGAATCTGTGAAGCTCCATTGCCTTAACCTCCGCTAATAAGCTGCTCAATAAACTTCATGAAAACATATTTTATGTACTGATAGCATCTCAAAGTATGAAAGGTTTTGCAGTTGTTCAGCAATCAGTTAGCAGCTGGATTATGGTCCACTAATGCTGTTAGATTTCTGCAAGACAGAAGGCAGCTTTTCAACCATTTGTTATTTTAATGATGAGGAATCTCACCATAAGCCTTGTTAAAACTTCATTTAATCCATTACAGAAGAAACAAAGACATTTAGAAGCGAACATAAAAAAATTTTCAATCTATCAGAGCAGAAATTATAGGGTTTAGGGAAGCTCTTAAGGAGCATCCATGGAATAAAATGGCTCTGCTAATTAAAGGGCTGTATCTTTTCAGGTTTGACATTTAGGGACGGTCTTCAACAGGGACTGAACTACTCTGCATGATAGCACTCATAATGACAAAGTGAAAAAGGGACAACCTTTGCAAAGTTGCAGCCAAATTGCTCCATCTATTCCAAATACCACCCAAACATTTGCAAGAGTGTTTTTTATTGAGTTTTGTTCCCAAAAATGTCTCGGAGAGAACAGAGGGTGCAACCTCCCTGCCCCTAGATCATGGGGAAATCCTTCCTTGCAGAGACGACTTCTTTGGTTGAGCAGCAAAACAGCATCCAGGACAGAACCCAGTTAGAGGCACGTGTTTCAAATCTTGACTGTCCTAGTGGGAGAGGTGAAACCACTTCAACAGATCCACCAGGCACAGCCCAAGCACCTGTCCTAATGTCCTAAGCCTTGGAATGTGCCACCTGGGGCAAGCAGTGACAGCTCCGCTCCCTTGCCACTGCTCTCCTAATTGGCAAAGCACTCCTGCAGGTCTGGAAGAGGCATTTCCAAAAGGGAAGAACCATTCCCTGGACTGCCTGGTCCTTCTTTAGGATGCCCCATTCCAGGGACAGGTTGTCTTCTAAACACCAACTGAGAAAAACCACACCTTTCTGCAATAACCCAGTTTTATAATCTGCAGAAAATATCAATATATTACCTGAATGAACATTTATTTCACGGCTAATACATTAGGGGTAGAAAATAGCTGTTTCTGAGTGCACAAAAAAATGCATTTTCCAAAGGACTAAACACTACCTTCAGTCCTTCAATTACCCTTACAGCTCCCTACCTGCAGAGCAACACGCCAAAAATTTGCAATCATTAGTTCAACAAACAAGTCTAAGTTTGTACTTAGAGGTGCAGATAAAATGTTTATCCTCAAAAAGTGAGGTAAAAAACACACTGAAAATGCTGTAATCTCAATTCTGCAAGATTTCCTGGAGAAATCTTGTTTAGAGCACAGATTTTCATATCCCTGAGGGGAGGACCTGCTGTTCCCAGCCCTGTGATTACCACCCCCTTCACCAGCTCTAATGCAGTTCCCAACTGCTGTTGTAAGATTTAGGCAAAGCTCCTCCTGAGAGTATTTTTCCTGCAGGGATTTCCCCAGAACTGGGCTTATCAGCCAGGTCACCTACTACACCAGGAGAAAGTTCAGGGCTCTCTGTCAGATCTTGATCCTGTTTAAATTAATGATAAGGAAGAGGGCATGGTCTGTAATACCTATCTGCTTTCTTCTCTTTGAGGGAGATGAAAAACACTGGCTAAAGTTATATCTATCTTGAAAGTCCAAGTACCAAGAAATTATAAATAAATAAGTATGTTTTTAATTTTGAATAGAGCACATTAAATGTTAAATATCCCAATTCTGTGTATTAAAAAAGGACTTGTGCTGCTTCGGATTCTTCTGAAACGTTTGATGTAAAAATATTCTCCAGCTCCCACACTCTTCCATACCAAATCAGAAGTTTATCAGGTGTCCAGTTGGTTTGAGACCTTCTGCCTTCAGCTGAGTTTCCTGCAGAAACAAGGCTTGTGCAAACATGCTGTTTGTCTGTCTTATTTCGGTAACTTTTGAAACAAGCTACATGAGCTGTTTCTCAAAGAATTACTTTTAAAAAAGTTTCTTTCCCCCCAAGCTTGCAAAATATTAACATTTGAAATCATTTTACATAATATCGCTCTTGCAAGAAACTGCTGAAATGGTAAATTAAGTGCCATCTAGACTAGCTAAGGAGTTCTTGATAAGACAGTGATTTTGAATGAAAAAATGGATACTTAATTCAAAGTCAATTAAAAATGGAATTATAAAGTATCTAGATGAGAATCACATAATGGATATCAGCAGCACAAAGTCTCTAAAGGAAAATCAAGCCTGAAATTCTTCCAAAGGGTCAGCAAAGTCTTGAAAACCATCTTCACCAAAAACTTTGACTTTTTAAAAGCCTTTCCTGAAGCTTTTCATAAGACTTCATTAATTAAACTAGGCAGTCATGGACTCAGAAGCAGGAATGAGTTCTGAATCTTAACTAAGATTCTGGCTTCCTAACTAAAGCGCAAGGTTTAAGAACTGGCCATTTTTCATTGTAGCATAATATTAATAGGAGTTGTCCCAGTCTTCTATAATAGGATTGGCTGGATATAATTTTTAGAATACATGGTTCTACAGATCAGATTCTGCTCTTTGTTTAACATAAGAAAGGGAAATATTTTTTAAGGAACTAAATCTGTTTGCTCCCAAAATATTCAAGAATAAAATTTAACCCAGACAGTCCAGCAGACCAAGCAAGAGATGAAAGATAGAAGCTCTAATTTCTTCAACAAGACAGAGCACTCAGGGTGACTGCAGAATACTGTGTGTATATGAAAATATTTTCTTTGAAATGACCAAAATCTATTTCAAACAGCACTTGAAGTTAGTGATAACTCACAATTTTCCTTTCCCCAAGACTGCATCCTATGTTCTCAAAGAATCCCATCAGTTAATTAAACATGTCCAAAGATGCCCACCCACACAGACCAGCTGCAAGGGACTGCAAAGGATAAAAACACACAGCTCTTCTCCGTTACTACAGATCTACAGATGTCAGATCAAGCCCTTGTTCTTCCAGCTGATGGGAAGAAAAATGGTCTAAACTAATTTTCATTTAAATTTCTTAATGCAGCGCACCAGTTGTTTGTCACATCCTGACATGCTGTCATGTTGTTTTACAATGTGATGTATTGTAACGTGATATGAAGGGAACATATTTCATTTAGAGAAATGCCCTAATGCCTTTAGACTTGAGGAGTAGACAGGTAGTGCCATCGTTTCTTAACACCTGATCTAGATTTACTACAACTCCCTTCATGGCTTTCAAACTATTATAGAAATCATTGCTCTGCTTACCTTGTGCACTCCAGGGGGGCAGAACGTTCAGGCCCACCCCACCAAATGCAAAAGGCCCTTGGCCATGCCAGGAGTTGCACCAATGCAGAGTCAATTTCTGTTTAGAAGAATCAAAAAATAAACTTTACTAAAGACTTTTTAAAGTTTCTAACTCGCCTTCCTTACTGGAACACAAAGAGCTTTATTTTGCCTGCACAGGCCTTTTTATGCATTTATAGTAGAAGGAGTTACTCATATTTATTATGGCAGAAGTATATAATACCACAGATGTTGTCATATTTTCATTTTTAAAAACTCCAAGAGAAGTCCCTAAACTTCATAGAAAGGGGCCCATACTTTTCCAAGAATGCCCAAATAAATCCCTGAAGTTCAGGTGAAACTCCACAGTTGATTATCTACAATCTGTGTGATGACCAGAAGGGGCTGCCCTGTCTCTCTCCCTGCTCGCTCTCAGTAACAAGCAGCTCATACCCATCGCTTCTCCAGGGTTAGCTGCACGCTGACTGAAAGCGAAATTTATTTTGCAGAGCTTGTTTTCGGTTACATCAGACAGATACAACTCACTGTGAGACTGCATTAATATTAACGCTATAGGGAAAGGGGAGGAAATGTATGGCTGGCAGCAGGGGAAGGCAGGAGGGCTTTGCTCTCTTTGCTATCTGCTGCAGAAGCTGAAATTCATAAGCACAAGGCTGAAATCACACATATTTTATCCCCAAGTAGTACCCAGGGAAAATGCATGCATTATATGCATTGTCTGCAACTCTAAAGAGTGCACTTGTGACAGATATTTCAAATTTCAGCCCCTTTCCAATTCCTGTGTTTCACTAACTGGACTCATCTCTCATCAGCGCTGTTGCTGTAATGCAGGAAGCTGACAGGTAATGAAAGAATATTCTCTTACTCATGCCACAAATAGTATTTAAGGCTTAAAAATAAGATTCTTAAAATATCCCCTGAGCTTTCACCATAGTCTGAGGAGAGCCATAGTACAAGCAGCACTCCCTAATTTGTACAGCCCACAACAGGGCTTCCCACTTAATCCAGGAAGATTAATTTTATAAAAGCTAATTGATTAACTAAATCAGTTACACGTGGTCCTGGGGATCTCTGGATCTATAAAGTTCACAATTTCACTGAAGTAGGCAATAACTAAATATCGAAAAGATTTGCTTCAATGACCACCCCCAGCCCTGCCAACAGCAATGTTTACAAAGGTGACCAGCAAGTAGAAAGCTTCTTGAAGTGCTGGATAAAGCACCCCATTACTCTCCTGTTCCTAAACCCATCACAATGTAATCCAAAGCAAGTGGATTAATTATTTTGATTGGCATGACCTAATATACATCTTGGAAAAGATTTCAAGCAATACTGAAAAACACTCCCCATGACTACGATCTAGTCAGTGTCTCCTGCTGGACAGGAGATGAGCAGGATGTGCTGAAGGAGGACCTCCAAGGGTAAGAGGAGAGGCCTTCTACGTTAACTCCGCTGAGAAGCTAAAGTCATAGAGTTGTGTAGGTTAGAAAAGTCCTGTAAAATCATCAAGTCCAACCCAGCACCAATAAACCACGAGTATATCAGGAGATCCCTTTGCAAGCAGGAAGGATTTCATAGTCGGGAGCCACAGAATCACAGAATGGTTTTTGTTACGGGGTAAAAGGTGAAATGCAGCAAAACTTCACCAGCAGAACACGTTTAAGTTTTACCCATGCAAACAATGCTAGATATGGGCTCTGGAAGGAGCACGAGGCAGTGTCATGCCCCAAGCCAGTGCTCTAAGCACACACCCTGTGGGCTCACATCAAGCAAGCCACACGCCCGCCCCACAGGCTCTCTGAGCTACAGAGCCCTATTCTGTGACCTTCCAGATCAGTGCCCTACCGGGGCTCTCCTAACAGCATAACCAGAAAAGTTAACTGCATCTCTGAGACACAGACCAAAGAATAACCCTGTCTCCACCTCAGCTGCTCTCGCACGCTTGTCCCTTCCAATCCTGAGGCAGATTTCTCCGCCTGAGAGCACTTGGCAGTGCCAGCCGCCCGGACCGTGCACAGCCCTGGTTTGGTGACATATTCTTGCCATCACCTGCAGCAACGCTCTGTTCCCCCAGCAGCTGCAGGATTTGAGTGTAGCTGACAGTAAACTGTAACATCTAATGGACTTGTGCGGAGCATCTGAACGTCTGAGGAATTCTGTCATGTGTCAGCGCCGCTCATGTTAAGAGATCCATTAGGAGTGCAATGATCTGAGGAAAGGTCAGCTGTCACAGCTGGTGCCAGAAGTGTCACCTTTGCTTAAAAGGATTTTGCACCCAACTCCCCAGCTGACTAGATGGCGCTGATACCCTTGTCCTGAAGCCAGAGATGTGTCACCTCAGACGGGCACACATGTACCGATGTCATTTGCTGCAGCTAAGCCCTTCTCGAATGGGCATTATCAAAGTCCAGTGGCAGCATCACCATCCCTGACACTTCTTTTGGGAAGTGCTTGGACTTCTTCAGCCGTGTACCAGAGCTGTGATAGCAGAGAGCTCTGCAGCTGAAGCAAAGCAGCACAGCAGGCATTTTGTCAGTTTTTAGATAGAAAACAAATCCTACTGCCCAGTAGGATTGCTGGGTCTCTGATAGGAAACAACAGCTCTGCCCGCACTCAGGACAGGGCAGCAGGATGTAATAAGCATAGTGAATTAAATCAGAAATAAGTGCAAAAAAAAGATAGCTGAGTTACAGAATGGAAAACAGGATTAGAGGCAAGGCAGAATCACCATGCTGTAATTACTGTTCTGGTGGATGGACTCGCATGGTAATCCGATTCAGCCTGAAGTTTGCTTCTCTGGGACTATGACTCCCCAGAAAACTGCTCTGAGCTTTGGAAAGAGCTAATGCAGAACTGATTCACTCTCAGCTAAGGGAGCCAAGGTGTTAATGGCAGAACACAGCTCCTATGCTAAACTTGCAGGGTAAAATCCCGGCCTGACTGGTCTCAGCACAGATGCTGTGACTGCCCTCAGTGAGGCAGCTGTCCCCTGCTCATTACCTCTTATATTCTTTTATATTAAGCATGTTATGAAAGCATTTGTGTTTCAGACTCATCTTGCAGCTACCAGCTACTCTAAAAAGCTGGTATTTTCGAATACCTGAGACATACTAAAATAATCAACTTCAGGAGAGGTGAAGTCATTGTTTGTGTCTGGTTACTGCTCTGCTTGGATTCTTCAGGCAGTAACACTTCTATAATAGCTAATGCTGCTCCTCTGCTTGAGTAATAGCGAAATGAAGCCTTAAATAAACTACTTTAAACCAGAGTAATGGATTGTTAAGTAGCCAGGGAATGCTGACGTATCACTTGTATATTTTTCAATCCTTTGAACTCATTCTGTAAATTATAAAAATAACTTTGAGACTTGGGTGCCGTGTCAGAACAGGCTGCGTCTGTAGTGAATTGCTTTGTGATAGGGATTGAATAGGGTTTAATCTGGTCAAAGTAGGTTTTTTTTGTGGTGTGATCCAGACAAGTGACCTTGACACTCTTGAAATAGGCATGGCATTAACTGTGACTGTCACCCAACCGCTGGCTCAATGACACCAGAACTCAGATTTTCTTTACAAGAGTGTCAAAGTAAGAAGCTGACCTATAGTTTATCAATGGTGGTATGTGGCAAAAGTTTTTTTTTAAAAAAAAGTTGTGATTCTCAGGCACAAGGAAGAACATGCACAAGGAAGAAAATCTGGTTGGAGCAAGGGTACAGAAACAGAAGTTAGTGAAGGAAACACAAGAAAAGACCATTTGTTATTTTGTAGATATCTGGATAAATCCATGCTGATTTTCACTGTAGTCCCACAAGGACACATTAGTCCTTGTTTTCCTCTTTTGTCATCCACAATGAAGGTAAATTGTAATTCAGGGTGATTGCATCTAATATGAAACATGTAAGTAATGAAGTATTTGGGGCCTTAAGCCTTGATTTGGTGGCTTCAAGACTCAGATTCTGTAGTCTCATGATCTTGGACACTTAAGGGAGAAATCTCAGCCTTGGCACACAAACAGAAAGGTGAATGACCACATCTTCCTGGGAGGGGCAAAAGAAGCTCCAACTAATTTTATCTCTGAGGAAACAACTATTTTGGCCATAAATTTTGTACCTTGGGTTTAAAACTACGCATTTAGCCAGTATGTTCTAGCAGAGCTGGTCAGCTCAGTAAAACCAGGCTGCTTGTTTCTGCCAAGCTCCGGGACAGAGGCTTCGCTGCATAAGTCTGTCAAACTGAATGTAAATAAAAATCCCTCTAATCTATAACAGTAAACATACAGGTGGAAAGTTTTGTGGCCCTAAATTTCAGGCTGTTTTCCTTCCAACAGGGGTTAGGAAGTTATAAAAACAAAAAATCTCTTCACTTTTATGTAGTCACTTTTATTCACCACTGAACACATTCCGTATCAACCTCTTCCATACATGCCGCTCTTCTCTATCAAAAAAATTATAGGGCAGTTGCTCAGAAGTGGTGGTATTTGATGTTTTTTGCTACTGAATATATGTATTTCATGAAAGAGCCCCAAAAGGATTCTGTGGAAGTTCTCAATTCTTATTGAATTCTGTAATGCTTTTGAAAAAGGCAAATTTCAGAGGCAGAAATCAATGTTTCTGAGGGCAGATCATTAAGGACTAGAAAATGTACACTTCTATTCATAAATGATCCGGAAAAAGAGATGAACAGTGAAAAGACAAAGTTTTGCAGGTGATACAAAATCATTCAGGATAATCAAATCTAAAGCAGACCATGAACTGTTGCATAAGGAACTTGCAGTACTCAGGGACTGGATGATAAAATGGAAGAGAAAATCGAGTTTTGCTGATGAAAGGATTGAATGCTGGGAAAAGCACCTATTCATGCCAATCAATAGGCTCTACATTGGCTACTGCCATTCAGTGAATGCATGCTGGAGCCTTTGGTTAGCTCCCACTGAAACTCAGACCAGTCCTCAACAATAAGCACTATGGCCAGAAAACCACGAGGGATTGTTAGAAAAGTTTAAAGAAGCAAATGTAGGGCACCATCAATGCACCTGGATGAGGCAAAAGAGGACAAAAAGGTTTCCAAAAGGGTGCGTGTGCCTTTATAGAGGACAGGTCTACCAGGACCAACAAATACAATGATCCAAAAGCCCCAAGCTTGGGCCCCAGGCAGAAGGAGATGGAAGGAAAAGGATTGCTTTACACGTGCCCTGCTGCCTATATTCCCTTCCCAAAAGTTATTCTGGTTATTCTCATCAATGCTGCAGAGAGAACCTGTGGCCACATGGACCCTCCCCTTGCAGCTACGGCCAACATCAGTGTGAGGGAAACCTCAAAAATGTGTCAGCAAACCACAGGAAGTACAAACCTGTAATTCAAAGCCATCCAAGAAGCCCTTTCTGAGCTGAGCAGAAGATGTTGGTGCTTGGAACTTCTGAAATAAACCAATCACTTCTCCATTGCTCCCTAAATGTGCTTTGTTGGAGGGTCAGGACAGGAACAGTTTGTCTTTTCAGCTCTTCAGAGATACACTTCAAATATGAGGTCACTGGAACTGGAAAACCAAATTTCATTCTTGATTGATTTTTTCAGTAGATGGAAATGCTCATCTAATTGTTTTTTACTGTTTGACCTTTCTATTTCGTTTGGTTAATCTTCATGATGATGAAATAGCATTCATGATATTCACACAGAGTAACTATTGAGGGCTAGAGCATGAATGCTGATTTTTTACAGTGTTCTGCTGCTGTAGACACCCTAGAAACAAAACCAGATAGCAACAACACCTTCAGCTTTTGGTGCTTCTGAGAGACTAATTAAATTTAGTTTCTTTGTAGGTCATGATTAGTCAGGGGGTGCCTGTGCAGGTTGTGTATAGAAATCCATCTTTTGGACCACACCAGCACCACTGAAGCTGAACAAAAAAAAAAGGGGAAAACTCTCAAAATAATAATTTCCTTGGCAAATGTTATCAAATCTTTCTCAACTCTCCCAACAACATGAAAGTTTAATGAACATCCTCAAGGGACAGGGTGTGAAGGGCAGAACCTTCCCAGCAGTAAGGCTGGGAC
The DNA here is from genome assembly GCA_013389985.1 of Dryoscopus gambensis. Lineage (NCBI taxonomy): Eukaryota > Metazoa > Chordata > Aves > Passeriformes > Malaconotidae > Dryoscopus > Dryoscopus gambensis. The sequence goes on along the minus strand of WEIT01042009.1, from coordinate 1,473,112 downwards.
TGAGCCATGTCCTTCACCTTCTGCCCAACAGCTTCTGGAGGTGTTTTTCCTGGTCTCTCATTCACTTCACACTCGTGACTTCACACACACTGTCACTGCCTACTGCCTGTGCTTGCGGGTCATTCTGGGCACCCCTGAAGGATAAAGGACATGTCCTATCCTGATCCTGGGAAGGTTTCAAAGTGAAAAACAGTGAATATTTCACTTTGCATGAAAAATCACCCACTCCATAATAGGAAGCACTTGACAGGAATCAAGTGTACTCAAAGAGACACCTCTCAAAAACTACTTTGCAACAGATGCAGATTCTAACAGACATACTCAATTTTGCAGGCAGCAGCATCACTCAGCAATCTGTTATTAACAGATAGCTCAGAGCACTAAGAAGAGCCATCATCCTGGTGGTCGTGTGGGTCTGCATGTCCCTGACATAACCCTGGTTTGTCCCACAGTCCAAGGATTTCCTTCATGTCTATAAGCTTTATGATGGAGTACCTTACATTAAACAAAAATTTGGCCCACGTAGCATAGGTCATCAGTGTGAAAAGAAAGAAGCAAAATATTAACCACTCCAGTCTGATTTGGGCTAAGAATTTCCTCACTGGTTATCAGACAACTTCTGGTATCCCACAGGGGTGGAATTTTAAGTTCTAAAGATCTTGTGCCACTTTTTAGGCTTTCCTGCAGCCTTTTGTGAAGAAATCAGCTTGGTTTCAGAGGAAACAATCCTCTTTGCTGCCTCTGCCCACAGAGAGGACAAAAACCAGGCTGCAGTCATTTGGCACCTTCTCTACTCCTTTGTGCAAAAGGTCAAAAACACTGCAGAAACATCAGTTGTCTGTGCTGGCCCTCAGAACCACCTTGCTGGGCTGAATAACGCTCCCACTGGAGCACAATGCCCAGACCTCCACACATCAGTGTTTTCAGTTCATCAGCTGCAACAATTATGGCACAAAGTCACCTCCTGTCCATTTACTCCGCTGTGGTTTGCTCACAGTATGCAGCAGGGTGGACGTCCCACCTCAGGCACATGCCATGGTGAGATCGAGCCTCCCACTCACCTTTTTCCCTTGGAACAGCAGAGCTCTGGGATTTGTTAAACCAAACTTGCAGAGTGGTTTGGCCCCATTATGCAAGGAAGATGCACAAGAACTAAAAAGAAGGAGAGAGAGGCAGAGTTCCTTAGGGACCAGCATGTTCAACAATCCCTTCAAACCACCACAAACCTCATTTACTAAGCCTCATAGGCTCTCATTAAAATTCTTGGTCCAAATATTTGCCTTTATAAATCCACCCAGGAGTGTGTTGTTCTGCATTTCAGCCAGCCAGAATGCCACTGGGGCACTGAGCAAGTGCTGAGATTTTACTAGCACCCACTTTTAAGCTCCTTTTGGTCAGTAACTCTGCTCTGCTTCTGTGAATAACCACCACAAAATAACTAATTTCACCTACTAAGGTTACATTTCCCCCAGTTACTTTTTCTCAACTACTTAAAAAATCAATTCTTTCTGGGAGACCTCAGTTCATACTCAAGAGGATAACAATTATGTGCCACCGTGCTTTGGCAGAATGGAGTCAGTCACAGTTGAGGTAGAAAATTACTTTCTGCACTTTCTAAACAGGGGAAAGAAAGAAGAGAAATGCAAAAGAAAGCGATATTTTATATAGATACCCACACCTATTTCTTTTAGACTAAGATCAAACAGCAAAACTTTGCTGCAGTAGTTCACCAATGCATTTGTCTTCCTGCAGTCCTCAGGGTGACTTAAACCTCTCTGTGTGGCTGTGATGTCTGTGTGGCCAGGACACCCTTTTACACAGACCACTGCAAGCTCAGAGCCCCTGTGTATTTCTCCTTGTTCTGAAAAGAGCACCTGGGAAAGCCTGCAGCTTTGAAACTCATCAAGTTCATGCTAACTGCTCAGGTTGGCTGGAGTCCTGTGTCTAATCCAGCTGGAGTAGAAAAAAAGGGCATCTTAACCACATACTTCCCTTCCCTGGGCAATGAACAAGACTGCCAGGGCAAAATTAAGTCAAAAGGCATTTGTTTTTGTCTTTATTTTCTTCTCATTTTGTCCTGAAGTGGTCTGGAGGCTACACAGGAAGAGAAATGAACAGAGGAAAAAGCCAGGCTTTACTTTCAGCTTCCTCTTCTTTGTGGAGGTGACTGCTCTGCAGTTTTCAGCAGACTCTCAATTTTTTGCCAGGGCAACAGCAGTGTGGGAAGCTGAATGGAAGTTATTTCTGGGTAAAAAAAGCATCTTCCCTGAGCAGAAGCAGCTAGAACACACGATGTGCCCTGCTGGAGCCCCCAGGTTCCCCCTGGAATCCCACCAGCATCTCTGGCACTTGGTCCAGCTGAGAGATAAGGCCATGAAATGCAGCTGCCACAGAGAGGCAGAGAGAGATTCCCTCAATATTTGGGAATCTGAAGGAGCACAGAGCCAGCTGAAAAATGAGTATTTCCCTTGTCATACAGAAATGATATCCAGAACCGAGAATGTGAAAACTGCACCATCTTTTCTCAAAAGGAGCCTCATGACCTGCTTTCCCCAGGTTTGTCAGAGGTGCATCGGTATCACAGGTATTAAGTTCCTCCAAATTTGTGGGGAAGAAGGCATCCTGCTACTGGAATGAGATGCAGAGAGAAGAGGAAGGCCATCAGTGTTGCAGCCCCCAGGCACCCCTATTTTTTGTGTGTATTCGTACAATACCAGAAATTAAACAGGAAAGGATGAAAGGCATGTTTTAGCTCTATCTAGTGTACTAGAGAAACTGATAATGAAGTTTTTAAGTACAAAAAAGAAAAATAATCTTGCCATCTTCTGAGGTTTTTTCCCTGCCCTATTCCCTTCTATATGCATCCCCTCTCCCCAGCACTCTTATCTAATCAATGCTGCTCTGCCAGTCTAATGCACATAATTTTCTCTTAGGGTGCATTTCTATCACTCAAGCATCAGAGGCTCATATAAATATAGAAAACAAACTGATAGATGCCATGCATTTCAAAAAACGTCCCCTCACACACTTCTTCAAAAGCCCAAGATACTAAAATGCCCAAGAAATTGATAGAGTACCAGAAATCAACTCTAATATGCTTGACTCATCTGTTGATTTTAATTGAATGGTCTGTATCTTCAGGCAATTTCATTATTCTCCCAAGAGCTGGGGAGCTAAATGAAAGACAAACCTCGTTAACCTCTGACCATGAAAATCAATAATTTTCAATAAAATTTAGGCTCATTTGTTTCCAAAGGATCCCACATCTTGACTCTACCATCACATGCTCCAGAGCTAATCAGCTATGGAACATCATATTTTTCCAGATAATTTTTGCCAACTTAGCTACAAAGTCTTTACCTAAAGCCACAGGAATCCTTGCATGTGTATGAAATACAATTTCTCTCGTGTGGTGGTGTGAGCTGACAGTACCCAACCTGCACTGTATTCATAGCTACTCCAGAGTGACAGTGCAAACACTTCAAAGAGCACTACACTTATTTTTAGTTATGTTTAGGGTCATTGATTCTTCTTCACCCACAGAATTGATTCCTGCAAGTTCATGTTACACACTTTATCTCACCCAGTTCTGCATCCACTGAATGCAAAAGCACATTCCTGTTTTGAATAAAAATGCCAGTTTTCCCAGCACAAAAAGCTGAGTATGGGCTTATTTCTGTGGATGCACCAAAAGCAAAGGGTGAAAAAAATGTTTAATACTTCTTCTGGTACCCCTTCTGCCAACAGAAAACAGGAGCAACCGTGGTACTCCACTAATGAACTGCTTAAGCGATTAGTGCAAGTCAAACCACAATGCTGAGCAAGTGGCTGAGAGAGGATATTTGTGCAGATCCCGCCTATACAACAAGAGGAAATCCGTTCCTTACCTCAGCAGAGCGTAAAATATGGAATTTTCAGACCAGGAGTTGGTGTTCTGCAGAAAGAGCAAATATAACATTGCTGGAGTGTGACAAATATTGATAAAAAAAGGCAGATCAGTGAAGGGAAGAATCAAGCAGTCCCCCCAAATACAATGCACAAATCCCCACTGGAATTCTACCAATGCTACAGGAACAACACCAGCTTACAGCAGAGCTGTCACACAAATGCAAAAATGGATGTTTCTAACTCCTGGATAGGTTGAATACTAGATTATAAGGCTTCAGAAACAAAATTTATGCAGAAAATATTAGCAAGAGGAACATTTCCAGGTCGTTGCAGAGCAAGACTCTTCAACTGCTTTCTTTAAGAAGGGAGCCCCTGAAAATTGGTCAAGCACATCAAGAAAAGGGAAGAAATTGTGAAGAAAAAAAGGATCTCAGTGGAATACCATATCCACTGTCAGAGAACACGCTGTGCACATGCAGAGCCAGCCTGGCAGTCTGGATGGCTGAGCATTCCCAGTCCACCCTCGAGATCTGCAGATGCTGGCAGGTCGGAAAGCAGCAAACCCAAAATGTGCCCCACAGGACACCCCCACATCACACAGAGCCACAGCACCCCCAAAGCAATGACTCCTCTGGATGGATCAAAATCTTTGTAAAGGAAGTGAAAATGTAAAAGAAGCAAAAAGATAAATCAGTTCCACAAGGATAAATATTAACAGAAAGGACAGCGTTGATAGCATTTAGGTTTTGCTCCTCTCTGAACAAGAACTCCTACTCTGATTCTGGAGTGCCCTTGCAGGTCAAGACCTCCAGCCCCAGCCTTGCTGGATGGAAAACCAGTCCTTGCTGACCATGTCAGTCTTGGCTGCTCTGTGAAGAGCTCAGGGGAAGGCACTGAACGTGATAATATGTCAAAGGAGATGTTTTGCCACAGACGTTGGACCAAAATGCCCATTCCCATTAAAATTCATTTCACACCAGCCAGCTTTTGGCTGCTTCATCTCTGCCCAATTTCCTCTCTCAAAGAAGTCCCTCACCTAACTTCCACCCTTGTCTAAGTGAGACACTTCCTCAGGTTAATCAGCCCAGTAAGAATAGTTCTTTTGCTGACTGAGAACCTTGGTTGGAGAAAACCAAATAAATTATATTAAAGGTCAGGGAAAGTTGCAGCCACCTTACAGCACATTCCTCCAAACACGGCTGAGCATTCTGCAGCACCTTAATGAGAAACAATCCACTTGCTCCTCTGACAGCTCAGTTTGGGGAGTAAAACACTGGCTATCATGTAGGTTGGTAATGGAGACAGCAAAAGGTACACGATGAGATCCTGCTTTTGGTGACTCAGCACAGAGACTCGGGAAAAAGCAGAGTTTGCAGAACAGCAGGGAAACCACACCATGGCTCAACTTTCTAAGAGTTACAAGAGGCAGCTGACAATTGATCCCTTTTCTCACTGCTTTTGAGCAGAAGTCATCAAAATGTTATATCACACGTGCTAAAAATTATGATGAAGGGGTGTCCCACGGGGAAGCATCACGGAGTAAATATTTATCACCAGGCAGAAGAAAGCAATGAGCTCTCAGAACTAAAATAAAATACAATGGGACACTGTTCAATATTAGATAAGAAAAATCAAAAATATAAGACATGGGATTTAGATTAGATATAAGATTTTTGTATGTTAGGTGAAAACTCAAAGAAAATACTAGCTGGATTTGCCATCAGTAATGTAATTTCCACAAACAAAAAGAAAAGAATGCATCTTTCAAGAAAAGGATAAGAATGGTTATCAAAAATCTGCCATGTAGCAAGAAAAAATTTACTGGTATTTTTTGTTCCTTTTCCAAAAGAGCACAACCCATGGAGTCACCCAAAGGACAACAGGTTCTTGTTCCTTTCTAGAAAACATGAATACTGGTAATTGCATTCCACCTTCCCACTCATTTTTCTTCTGAGAAGCTTCCCACTTTTCAGATTTGAAATGAAAATGCTCTCAACACCAGGCAGTGCATTCTATTGAATACCCACATCAAGTCCAATCAAACCAACTGACCTCATATAATTTTCCCAAACACTTGTGATGTTTTCATTGCACTGTTCATAATAGGATTTTTTACTGCAAGATTCATAGCAACTGACTGAAATCTTTGGCAGCAGAGCAGTGATTGCACAGCAATTACCCTACAAATATTATCCATAAATGCTCCATAGCACAGGAAGTGCTTCACTGATGCTGTGCTTGAGAAACTCAGGTGATACCAAATAATGCTTCCCACTGACAGCTGTACCTGCTGCTTAGCACAAAACAACTTTGAGCCTGTAAAGCAGCACCTTGTCCTCCTAATCACTGTAAATCAAGCAGATCTCTGGTTTTCCTTTCAAAACTTTTGCTCAAGAGATCCTATGGACAAAGCAAAGTTCTGAGAATTCAGTCTGGAGGTTTCAGCAGGAATGCTACTGCCTGAGTATCTGGGATCTGTGTTCAGCTGACACAAAAGTTAGCATAACACATTAATGTTTGTAAAACCGTTTGACAAGCTATATCCATCTCAGCAGTAGTGCTGTTACACTCAGTTCTGGAGAGCTGCAAGTCAAACCACAGTGCTGAGCAGCAATAGAAATAATCACGTTGGTTTAGCCTGATCTAGCACAGTGAGAGCTTCAGTGTGCATAGCCAAGGTTTTCAGTAGTGGGTAATAACTTTGGAGCCTTCTTTATGCGATAGGCAATGTCACACACTTGCATGAGACCCCTTTTCAAAGGCTGCTACACATCATTCGTTGGCTTTCTAAAAACCCTAAGCTGACTGTGCATCCTGCCCATGCTTATATAGACACTCTAAAATTGTTCATAAAACCTCTGCTGAAACTCTTTTTCCAAATAAATTGTAAAAATTTGTGCAGTCTAAAACAGTAAGAAGAGAAGTGTCTTATTTTAATAGGCACGACATCGTGAAAGCTGATGGGTTTAGTGCTGCTTGTTTTATTAAAGGGGTATTGGTGAAGAAAATGTAGATAGCTAAATACACACCTGTGGCTGTGCAGCACAACACAGCAAAAATGTGTGTTAATGTCAGCACGCCTCGGTAGGAGCTTTTCCCAAATTAGCTTAATTTAATTTTAAAGAACAAAGCAGCTGGGCATTCATTTTATGACACCAGCCTTCCTTCTTACTTGCACAGTCTATTTTGCTTACTGCCAGCTTTAGCTTTTTTTTTTTTTAAAAATCATACATAGAAGTTTGTGATGGTGTATAGGAACAAAATGCCCTAAATATAATTTTTCATATGTCACCAATTTCTAAAACACAAGAGGGTTGTTTTTGCAGTAACTCAGGAAAGTACTAAACATGTACTTGAAGTGTAATCCCTTCAGGTATAGTAATTAAGGTGTTTAAGTGGTTTGTTCAATGGGGATGGACATTCAATTAGAACACAAGCATACAAATCATGGGAGTTGTGATTTTCCATTGAAAATAAAATCAATGACAAGGGATTTTTGCTTCTAAACTTCACATAAAAATACAAATTTATTAGATCTCGTTTAAAGTTATTGAAGACTATCAAAAGAACATTATTCCAGCATTGATTCAAAACCATGGGGTGCACTATCAGCATAATTAAAATGAAAGTATATTGAGCTATTTTCCTTTCCTGCTTCCATATTATTGTCTAATTGTTCAGAATGCCTGTTTGTTACAGAGGCAAAGTAATTAAGCACAGCACGTTGCAACAAGGGGGATCATAAAGCCAGAGTTGGCTGCATTACCAACACAGATATCAGCATAGGAAAACATTAAGGAAAGGATTGGGATTGTAATTGAAAATAATTGGATGATCCAGTTCATTTGGCTGACATCAGGACCATTTGAGCACTCCAGCACTCTCTAGCCCTGGCTGCTCACCGTTCACCTGCACTCCTAAAATGGATCTGTCCAAGGGAAACTCTGAGGCAACACTAAATTCAGCTTGTGAGAAGGGCTGAGCACCACCATTCCCTGTGAATGGTCAGGGGGCTGTGTTCAGGTCAACACCTACAAGAGAGGTCGGACTAAAAGTTTATAAAATACAGAAGATCTTTGTGCAGCCAAATCCAGTATGCCTTGAAATCAATGCAGTTATTTCCTTTCCCAGTGGAAGACAAGGACAGAGGTATCTCCAGGGAGAGATACGCTCCTTAGAAGCCATAACTTACACATCTAAAAGAAAGAATCTGTGGCTCCAAGTTTTGTCAACATAGCAATTAAGCTGAGGCCTTTTTGGAAGCACATTTAAAAGCCTAAACAGGACAACTTTATCACTGTCTCTTAGAACCCCAAGCACCACAGACATCTCCAGCTCTCAGCAAGTTGTGACTGCACAACTTGCTATTTTTTGTAGGTCACAGCTTGGCAAAACCAAAACTTATCACTCAGCAAAACTCAAATTTGCAACTCAGCAATATGGAAACAGCCATGTCACATCTTCCAAAAATTACTGAGTTGTACAACCTCCGAAAGAGACTATCACTTCCTAATGATCATCTCACAAAATTGATAGCTGAACATGGAGAGAAATGTACCTGTTAGCAGAATACCCTCCATGATCCTGAAAAAATGGAGCTTCATCATTTGCAGACTAGTGCTACCAGCCAAAACCCTGGGAAAGATGCAACTAAAATGCAAATTTAATTAAAAGAATTGTACACACGGGAAATTCAGAGCACTGTGCAAATCTCTTCAGCAATGCAAATAATTGTGTCCGTAATTGACATTTTCAGTCAAAATATAACAAAAGGCCAGTGAGACAACAGCAGGTGTGAAATTACTAGTCTGGGACTAAATCAGGATGATACCATCAGCTATGGGAGCACCAGGGGGAAAGGTAAAATAGGAAGGGAAAAAAGAAAAGGCAAAAGAGTTTTTGAATGAGTTTGCTTTAGAGTCTGAACCTGTGCTCCGTGGGACCTGCACAAGACCTGCTTGAGGGTCTTTTAGATTCAGATGGGAACTTGAGGACTGTTGGGCAGCCAGGCTTGAAGACTGAACCGGGCATCACTTGTTCTAACAGCATCAGCTCGTCTGCCCCCAAAAGCTGCTGCTCCACTCTCGCAGGAATGCTCCCTGCCAGCACGTACTGCAGCACGGAGCACGTGGGAGACACCCTGAGTGGGGACCCTGGAGGGATTCAGTCGCAGCTGCTGACCTCTCCAAAGTCAGCTTATCAATCTGCAGTGCTCTCCTCAGATCACAAGTGCCGCTTACTGCTAAATAATTGACCCAGCTCCCAAGCAGACTGCCTGCACATCCTGTGTTTATGAAATGAGCTCTCCCGTGCGGACAGGTTTAACGCCCCACTGGGACCTCTTCACACCCAGCAGCCTCTACAGTCATGCAAAGGTTACAATAAGGTCGAGTCAGAGCAGTTGCATTGAATGAAATACTGATTCAAACGCCCTTGCCTGAAATTCTGCACCAGCCAGGAGAGTGGCAGCCTCGTCCCCTGGGCAGGCTGGGACCAGCAGGCTCCCAGCTTTAACTCTGGGCTTCATCAAACCTCTCTTAGTCCTTGCCTATCTTGAAAGGAGTTGGAGATATCTCCTTCAACTGAGACAACACAAACTTCCCTCTGTTCTGGGTGGGAAAAGTATATCCTGGTCCACATTAACAATGCTGAAGGCAGGATTGACCCACCAGGGACCTTGGCTGCTGAGACCTGCTGTTGGCTGGCAGGGAGAGGAATGAAACAGCTCTTCAGAAGGAGTTTTAATGTCTTCTGAATTTTATTAGGTGACAGGGAGGGTCACAGAGGGCAAGGCAAGGGGCCAGGAAGCACAAGGGGATTCAGAGCAGGGAGCAGTGTCAGAGGTGGTGGCTGGAGGCCATAGTGGGGGCACAGACTACACCGAGTGCTGCTGCCCACAGCACTGACCAACAGATACTGCAACTCCCCAAGCCAGGACCAAGGTAACAACAGCTCTGCAACAGCCCCAGGGGGAAGGATCAATGTTCCCTGTAATGGCTGGGCTGTGCTCCCTGCAAAAGCTGTGTGGGGATCCACACTGCACCATTCTCTGGGTGTTAGCAGCTATTTACCACTGACCACTGGGTCCAGCAAACCCCCAGCCACAACATCAGAGCCCAGCTGCTAAAAGAAGGATTCAAGGTCAGGCTTTATACTCTGCCTTGCAGAAGTCACTTAAGTTTGTCATATGTCACCAGCCATGCCACCAAACAAGTCCTATTTCTGCAGGGGTGGTGGAAATAAAGCAAGCTGAAGGTTTTCGTTAGCAGTTTCCTGAGAAATCACTTAGTCAGACATCCAGAAAAGTGACAGGCTACTGCATTTGTTGTTTTCCATTTTCTCACAGAAGTATTTCAGACATCAGAGCCAACACACACAGTCCCAGCTCTGGACCTCTAAGCTCAGAGCTCAGGCCAGCTGAGGTACCACCTCTCCTTTCATCCCAGCCAAGACATGATTACTACACAGTAATAGTCAAACCACTAAGATTTGCATGAATACAGAAAAACATGTCTTTTCCTGGGCTCTGCATTTGTGGAATGATAACACAGGATCTTGATATTGGTAACTACCACTTGGGTCTTCCAGTCCATCCTTCTGTCACTTGAGGGTTGTTTCTTAATTTTTTAGTATCTTACCTGGAATAGCTTTAATCATATTAGACACTGAACTACTGCCACTTGCCCAGGGAGACCATATCTGAACACAAGACATCTCACTGTCAGAAGTTTGGCTGATATTTGAAACAGCTTTTCTGTTGCTTCATTAAGTTACTCTCCCTTAAGCTTTCTACCTGTAAATAACTCTTCTGTCCCCAAAGCCCATATTTCATAGACCTTCTTCACTGTTTCCCACCACTTAATCATTCTTTACTCAGGTACCACACTGTATGATCTTAATTTTTTTGTGTAATTTCATTTACTTGTGCCTGTAAGTACTTTGTTGCTTTTCTCTGAGCTCTTTATCAGGATTATGTCAATGAACATGGAGGGAGATATCTGAAATTAGAGGTGTTCTCCACATAACAGTGTCTCATTGGGAGAGTGCAGTAACACATAAAAAGTAATATGAATTCAGAATAATGGGACTTGTAAGGAATTCATTTTTAATATAAAAGGACAGTGGGCTTTTTATTAGAAGACCGATTCAAAATTTCTTGGAGATGAATCAGCTTAGACAAGCCCTTAATTAAGAGAGATTTCCCATGTTCTGTAGAGAATCCGTGGTCAAGTCAGACAGATTTAACCACCCTGAAGTGGCCAAAAGCTGATTTCCCACATTTAAAAACCAGCTTCAGAGCAGAATTCCACTCCAGTGAGATACAACATTTAGACCACCTCACCAGAAATACACCTTTATCTTCTAACATTTTTTTTAATTTGCTTTATATGAGTGAATATTGCTTGGTCTAGCAGAGAGGTAAACTAGCCCAACACATTTTCCAGCCAAGGGGATACATGAATTAATTTCTCTGCTCTGAATCCATCCCACTGCCTGAACACAAATGACGAAGGAGCATCTTCACTGCCTGGACGATTGGCTACTCTGGGGTGAGGTTTGGTGCACAGCAAAAAGGTGCAAGGTAACACCAGTGAGACTGAGCCCAAACCTCTGGCGTTGGACACAGTCCCCGAGGATTTACTCAAGCCTGGTGGCAGCTGGAGTTGCATGAACAGTGGCACAGGCAAACACTGGTCCTAAAGCAGAAATTAATAGATTGCTTCTCTAAAGAGCCCATAGCACTGTTGTTTCCCCAAAAGCTGTTGAAATTAACATAAGGTTTCAAGACATTTTTGATAACAGCATCAGCAAATTCTTACTGAAGGCCTTTTTCTGTTAGATTCAACTACCACGGGTCATGAGTGTTTTCTTAAGAGGAAGTCTGCAATTAGCAAAAATAACCTCAAATCCCTTGTTTATTTTTAGCTGACCAAGGTGCAGAAATTATAACATATGTCTTCAGAGACTGATTGCCAAAAATAGAAAGTAAGCTGAATACTCGATAAGCCATCGGGAAATACTTTAAGATAATAAAACCTGAAAAGCCAGAAATAGATTGTGGTAAGTTCCTCCCTCCCCAAGAAAAATTGCTGAAATCTCTGCTAATAATTCAAGGATATATGCTTTGAATCCTGAACTTTTCAAAGAGCAAGGATTTGGTTTGTTTATAGTTTGCTTAGCTTTTTTTCACTCTCTTGCCTTCAGCTCATGTGATGGCCAACACCATCACAGCTACATTAGTTCACTCATGCAATGTCACCTCCTGTTAGTACCAGGCAGTGGGGAGAAAAACCAACATGACATGATGTAATACTACATGGCCCTGCTGAATGTAATGCGGGTTGTCAGAGGATTGTAGTGCAGCTTTAAAAGGAGGAAGGAATATCTGCTTGGGGATATAGCTAGTGAGGACCATGCCTTAAAGTGCCTCAGAAGTTTATCCTTCAATAGTCCCCAAGGAACCAGACTCTTCATAGCTTATGTGAAACTTTTATGATCTTCACTCTTTCCATCTTCCATATTTCATATTTTGCTCTGAGCAAGCCAAACACTTTTTTCCTACTTTGGCCCAGCAAGTTCTCACAAGGAATTCCAGGCTCCAGCATCAAGGTCCAGAAGTTCAAACAAGGCATTTCTGTGAAGTCTCCCCTCTGGGGCACTCAACTCAACCTCCTTTGACAAGGAAGGCTCTCAGCCACAGGCTGAGTTCTCAACACAACACCTATTTCTCCCAGCAGCAAATGACAGAACAGGAAATGAAACTAAAGCAATCTAAGGAGCAGCTCCTCTGCCTCTCCACAGGGTCACTCTTGCTCCAATGATGCCTCCTTTGGAGCAAGGTACTACGTAAGAAGGGAAATGGCCAGGTCTTACTGCTTCCTAATTTGAGGCCATATGTTGTACTGATCACCTGTGGAAAGGTGTGTTTATCCCACAGTGAGGAAACGTGCTGAAGTGTAGCCACAGAAGAGAAAGGAAGATGTTTTAATAAACTGGAGACCCCTCTAAGCTAATCAACACCTCGGAAGGGCTGTCTGTGATGGTAAGTTAACAAGGCAAGTTGGGAAAATAGTTCTGTTAAATGCTGAGTAAAGCCTCTTGCATTACCCTTCATACCATGGCCAGTCTGTTAAGAGTAATGAAAAAATTTCACCAACTTCTCGTCCCAAGACTTCGGAATCATAATAACAGCAAGCCAATTTCCAATAAAAGTTGGGGGGAAAAAAGATTGAAAAACCTTCTTGAAAAAAAGATTCAGACAAATATTTGAGTGACAAAGCTTAGTTGTGCATTTGCAAACCTTATTAAAACCTGGTGCCAAACATATAAGCAGGAACTCTCATGTGCCCCTTTTGCAGAGGATCCATGGTGCCCCTCAGCAGGGCTGATGTGCTCTGCTCCCCATGTCCAATCCCAGGGAAGTCACCTGGCCAAGGTCAGGAGCAATTAAAACACACACCTTTTAAATACACTGGAGAGCACTGCACCCTTCAGCTTCAGTCTCAATTTCACCACCAAGGCTCAAACTCCTGATTTTGACACTGATCCTCTGGCCCATCCAACAGATTGTTCACACTTTGTGCTGATCTGCAGAACTGTAGACCAGAAATGGGAAAGAAGATTAAACAACTGCTCAGTTCTGAAATGTCTTTGCACTGGAAAAGCGTTCAGGAGAGAAAATGGCAATCGAATGCTTTCTATATTCTTCACCCAAATTTCACAACCTGTAGAATAAAGGGCACATAAATTTTTGTGCTGTGGCCCAGGAAGTCTTCTCACTGCCCAGGGGATTTATAAACATTTAAGAACTTGAGGAGGTACCTCCTGCTGAGCAGCCTTTTCGTCTGATCAGTATTTTGTACCGTGATCATCAGCCCATAATGACACCCCCTATTTTATGTGAACACCACAGTAACTGAGAGACAGGTAACGTTTGCAGGAATGGATAACATAACTTTTAAGACAGCTCACACAGTTGGAAGTTACACACACTCTCTTCTTCAGAGTAAGCAAGTCAGAAGCAATTTGTCTGACTAGAGGTATTGATTAGACCAAAAGAGAAGGTAGTTGGGTAACTGAGGTGTAGGGGCAAGAAGTTAACGTGGGAAGAGATGCCTCCCAGTGAAAGGAAGTGATAGGTAATTTATCATCTATGGAACATGGGGAGATTAGTGGAGCAAAGGAGCGAAGTCGTTACTGATGGGTGTTTGCCTCTCTTCTTTCCAACTAATCTGGCTTTTATGCAAAAGTTCCATCCTGTCACTTCACCATGTTCATCTTCTTGCCAGCCACAACTAAAAGGTTCATTTGTATAACTAACAAAGAAACAGAAGATAGAAGTAGTTAGCACTACAACTAATGACAACAGACTGACGGGTACCTACTCCTACCACACATAATCTGGGGTTTAAATCAAATAGTTCTCACATCACTGATGAAGGTGATAGTAGCTGAAATGCTACTTTTTTAGGTCTTTGGTATTCTCATTTCATAACCCAGTTGCTGAGATCAGATGCTACCTGGTCATCTGTCTTAATACAAAAACCAAATAGACTAGAGTGTTTTTATGAGAACAAATTAGAGGCAAATAAAATTTTAAATAACTAACATCAGCTGTGACTCTTCCTTGATCTGTTAAAAACAGCTTACGGATGTCTGGCATCAGCTGCAGCCTGGCAAGGTCCTGCACAGAGGCCGGGGCAATTCCAAGCACAAATACAACCCAGGCAGGGAATGAATTCAGAGCAGCCCTGAGGAGAAGGACCTGGGGGTGTTGGTTGATGAGACACTCAACATGACCTGCTGGAACAAGTCCTGAGGAGACCAAGAAGATGCTCCGAGGGCTGGAGCCCCTCTGCTCGGGGACAGGCTGGGAGAGCTGCAGGTGTTCAACAGGAGAAGAGAAGGCTCCAGGGAGAACTTAGAGCCCCTTCCAGTGCCTAAAGGGGCTCCAGGAGAGCTGGAGAGGGACTTTTTACAAGGACACATGGGATAGAACAGGGGGAAAGGGTTCAAACTGACAGAGGGCAGGTTTAGATAAGATATGAGGGAGAAATTCTTTACTGTGAGGACGGTGAGGTCCTGGCACAGGTTGCCCAGAAAAGTTGGGGATGTCCCATCCCTGAAAATGTTCAAGAAAAGGCTGGATGGCATTCTAGGCAACCTGGTCTAGTGGAAGGGGTCCCTAGCCAAGGCAGAGGGCTGGAATTAGATGATTTTTAAGGTCCCTTCTAACCCAAACCACTCTATGATAATACTAGCTTTGTCCAAATGGTGCTAAATGTTATGTTTTCCAGTATAGCACCCCACAGCCCCCCACTTAGGGAAGAAGAAGGGTTTTCAGTGGCTAAAATGCACAGCAGAGATCCCTTTCCTGCCCTAGCTTGCATTTGTGTGCATCTCATATTCCTTTTCAGGTGTTATTTTGCGTTGCTGGCAGTCACAGCAGTTACGAGGCAGCTGCTGCCCCAGGGTTGTGTGATGCAGGTATTTGCAAGACTTCTGTAAACTGCAGGCTGCACCAAGAAACCCTCAGACTGCAGTGTGCTGCCTCATGCAATAATCTGAATTTGAAATAACAAGTACTCTATAATGAATGGGTCAAAGTTGGACCATTTAAATGCTGGCACCCCATTAAAATTACAGAAATACCCACCGATGCCTCATGATAGTTTATCTGTAAAGGATACAACGTACTATGGCTTCCAGTAGATCAAGAGTCATTTTATAAGATTAATTTTAAAAAATAAATCATATATCAAAATGCTCTCTACATTTTTCTGGCCACTCCAGAGTTCCTCTATTAATATCTCAACAATGACATTGTCAGAAGTGGATAAGATTTCTGAAGAGAAACAGTGATTTTGGGTGCCTGACAGGAGTCTCTGAAAGAGGTGAACGACTTTTATGTGATGCAGTTCCTTCCTCTCTGCAATTTGAGTCTATTAAGCAAAAACATCTCGGGTCACCGATCCCCCTTCAAAATCCGGGCTGTTCGTCACCACAGCACGTGTGCCCATAAAAGGAGGAAGAGCTTTAGCATCAAAAATATGTAAATAGGCCCAATAAATTTGGTCCTAGGATTTGTTTTTTAAAGTCAGAAAACTAACTATTACTGCCAGCCTCTTTGCTGGGGCTATAAGAGAATGATCATTTTCCCTTGTAATGGTTCTGACATAAAGTGTGTATCAAAAACTGCATACGCCTCATATCCATCCAGCTGTGTTGAGCAATAAACATGATAATTATGCAGATAAGGCTTAAATAAATTCCTACACCTAAGGGCAGCTGAATGCTTTTTTAAGCAAAACAATAATTAACCCTCCATAGGGCTGAATGAGCACAGACCTTTGCTCCTTCCCAAGGTGGAAAACCTGCATGTTGGCACCTACCAGGCATCTGTCTTAGATTTGAATGGGTCAGGATTCTGCAGAGGAAAGAGCTCCAGGGCTGTTCCTTGTGAGGTTCCAAAAAAGGTCAAGAACAGCAACATCTACTCGTTTCTATACCCTGATGCTGGAATTTGAGGTGTGTTTCAGGCAAATGTTCTAGGAATTGCAGGTAAAGGGAGAGAAGAGCATAAAGCACCAGTGGAACTGCTCACTGAAAGACAAAGATGTCTGAGCTCAGCAGTGAATGAAGTCCCTTGCAGCAAACTGGGAAGCTCAAGGGCTCACGAGTAGCACCAAGCTGCTGCAGTGTAATGAATTCTCACACCTTGGTGCTCTGCAGTAGCTGCTCACATGCGCGTGCTTAGCTGTCCACAAAGATGAAGATGGTTATTTTAAGCTCTTTCATTAGGTTGAGGCTAATGTGTTTTACCTTGGGTGTATGACAAGCTAAGCCTCTCTAGAAACTGCTGCTGCTTGAAGAAGCCTCAGATCTGTTCTGACAGTGGCTTTGGGCTGACAGGATAAGCAAGTCCAGCTCCCCGTCTTCTTGCATGTCCAGTCACCAGCATGCTGCAATGCCTTTGCAGCTGTTCTCACCACCATGTGTGACTACTTCAACTACAAAATCCTTCAATACAGAGATTCATGGTCACACAGATGTTATTTTACAAACTGAGTGCTGAACTAAATGGTTTGCCACACTCTTCCACAGAAAATGATAATAAATCCTACATGCATATACTAGTCCTTCTCTCTTCATTCTTCTTGGTCGTTTTTTGAACTAAGATTGAATATCAAAGTAGTCCAAAATCTTCTCAACCCGCAAAGCTTCTGGCTTTAAAGCCAGCATAAGAAACATGGAAATTGTCAAACTGGTTTTTGTGCACTTGAGTTCTAGTACAGCACGTGTCAGCCATGGCAGAATGGTACAGAAAAGGTCTAAAATGACCCTTCCGTGGTGAGGAACTGGGAGGAGTTACCAGCCTCAGACTTTTCTGCATCACTGTAGTTACCAGACTCTGCATTTCCCTTCCATAATGCTTCCTAATGGCTTTTGGAAGCCATCCAAACCTTTTATCCCCACCGAGTCACATGGTAACAAACTCCACAGTTCAGTTATGCATGATGTGGAAATAACGCTTCTTCTGAGATTTTAACCTGCTGTGAGATTCAGATGCTCCCTAGTTCCCTTATTGTGAAAAGCAGTGAATAATCACCCTTCTGCATTGCTTCTCCACTCACAGCCCTACAACTGGCTGCTGCAGCACTGTCCCACCACAGCTCTGCCTGGAGGGACAGTGCTGGTGACGAGTGACAGATGGCAGGAGATCTGCTCTTGAGTCTTGGGTCTGCTCTTGAATCACTGATAATGCAGAACTCTGGCTCATGTTTAACAAACCTCCATGATCAGTCCTGCACAAGGGGTAAGAAGTAAGAATTTCTCTCTGCTCTAAAGAAAAAGAAAAAAAAGAATAGAAAGAAAAATAAAATTTTAAAAAGTGCCAGATCTGGCTCTGGCCACTGGCTCTCCCCAGGGTTCACTCACGGCAGCTCTGCTGTGATGTGCTGTTCTCATTTCTGTTTGTAGCACCCCAATAGAGATGAGCAGAGAAGGATGGAGACTTGATCAGACCCTCTGTCTGCATTTTAGAGCCTTACCTATAAGTTTGAGCACAGATGTAATCCTCTTAGATTCCAGAAAGGCAGGTTAAAATGGAAAATTTAATATAGAAAGCTTCATGTTTCTCCTTACACTCACTGACTCTTTCAAAAGCTCAGTTCTGCAGACCCCCTGTTGATTTCATCTCTTCTAAGAAAGGACATCTCCAAAGCCATGTCACTCTGCATAAGGAGCTCAGATCCCAGGAGAGGCTGGAAACCCAGCACAGCCTTCTCTGAGAAGCGTGGGCACAGTTATGATGACTTCAGAGGGCTGGTTGTCCTGCAGAGTGCCATGTCAAGACAAGCAAAATCCCCTTGAAATCCACTTTTCAGAGTTGGATAGTTCTGGCTCATCTGAAGGGATGAATCAGACATCCCAGCTGGATCCTGGAGGCAGAAGGGAGAAGTGCCTCAGGTAGTCCCTGTGCCAGTCAGCCTAGACCTGTAACCATTGGCCAGAGAGATGCTTAGTATGAGTGTCACCTTTACAGTTGTTCTGGTTTTACCCTCAGACAACTGTCCTGGGGCTCGCTGGTGCTCCCTGCCAGGTCTGTGAGGTTCACAGACTTTCTTCACTTAGATAAGAATCTATAATTTAGACAATGCAGTCTGTGAGAAAACTAAGGTATCCAGAAAAAAAAAACATTCAGTCTTTTATCAGCTTCCCCACAAGCAGAGAAGAGCATTTCCCCTGCATGGACAAACCCAGGAACAGGACATGGATGGACTTCATCAGAAGCAGAGCTGAGGCGTCTCTAGGAACTTGTAAAGGAAGACCATACGGTGGGTCCAGGACCCATTTCAGGAGGAAAAGGAAAGACTGGAATGAAAAATAACTCCAGGTAGGAGAACTCAGATTAGAGAACACACTACCAAGTCACCTCCAGCTGCACTGGGATCTACCAAAACTGCCCAGTTCTGGCAAGTAGTACATTGAGTAGAGTACTTTGGGTTTATCTCCCCACCTGGAAACTGTTAAATTATATAAATCAGAAGCTTAACTACAGGCCAGAAATTCTCTCTTTTTGTCTGTAGACACACTGGTTTCATATATCTCTCTCTGGGTTTCAATCCTCTGCTACAAAGCCACCTTTACCTTCCCACTGCCCCATATGATCTCATGGCACTCGCACAGAGAATTTGCAGCCAGAACACATTACTTTGCAATTTTCTGCATTAAGCTTCCCCTGTGCTTATCTCCCTGGACTCAGGCCATCCTCAATGTCCCCCAACAGCTTTGAGTCATATGTTCCCACCATCTGACCCCCTGGACTCCTCTCCTCCACTAGAGAGGCAGGTTAAACCTGAAGCCAAGTGGAGTTGAACTCCAGCCCTTCCAAAGGGCTCACATTGCCCAGCAACAGATGGTGGAGTACAACTTCTAACCAGCAGGGAAATGATGTTTTCCTCTCACCAGCTGAAATACCAATAAAAAACTGACTCTATATTCCAAATTCAGTCTGAAAGCCGATTCCATTTTTCAGTTCAGAGCTTCAGCCTTCATAATGCCATAGAGCAACTGAAGTCTAAGTAATACCACTCAGTTTCTCTTTTGGTGTCCGAGAAGGATTAGTGAGGACTGTGCCAGGCGACTTCACAGTGTGTACGAAATTCCTGCTTAGGGAAGGAAGTGCTACTGCTTGTTCACTTCTTAGCAGCAATAAGGGAATCCCTGTTGCAATAGGAGGAATAAAAACTTTTACTAGTAAGGCAAAGAAGTAAGTTTTCAGTAAGGAAATACAATCTATTCTGGGAATATTCTCTTCTTGGAGGTTAACCTGAAAGTTTTTACTTCTAGTCATGATCATTCCTACATTTTAAGAAAATCATAGAATGGTTTGGATTAGAAAGGACCTTACAGATCATCTAATTCCAACCCCTCTCCATGGGCAGGGATGCCCCTCTCCAGACCATGTTGTTCCAAGCCCCATCCAACATGGACTTGAACACTTCCAGGGATGGGGCATCCACAACTTCTCTGGGCAACCTGTGCTAGGGCCTCACCACTCTCACAGTAAAGATTTTCTTCCTAACATCTAATCTAAATATTTCCTCTTTTAGCGTAAAACTGTTCCCCCTGGTCCTGTGTAAAAAGTCACTGTCACTCTTTTTCCAAGCCCATTGGACCACACTCATCCTACACTCTGTGAGAGACAGGCAGGTACCATCCAGTCCAGCAGTTCATCATTGCTGCTATTATGGCACATTATAAAAAGTTAAATTACCTTCACACCTCTGGAACTGAAATGTGATGGTAGGAACTGGTTTTGTGTGAGACCAGTGTATTTCAGGGCTGTCTTCAGTCAGCATTCACAATCCTTCCTGTATTCCGGCCACTTCCAGAGCAGTTTTGGGAGTCCCTGATACTGTGTTTGTTATACATTTAAAAATAACTTCTGGTCGCCAAAGTAGGAGCCAGAAGCTACTGTAACGTAGCAACATGAGCAAGCACCAACGGTGCAAAAGAACCCCCTAAGACCCACCTGCTCCCTTGTTGCTCTCATTTATTTGCCAAAAGCTTGTTATTTACTGATAAGCAAGGCAAACAACGTATTACCCTGACACATATGTTCCACATTTACCCACCAAATTTATTGTTGACAAAGAAGTTCATAAACAAACAAGAAATTAATAAAGCCCTGTATACACAAGTGAAAGCTGATAAGATCAGTAATATCGTCTGTCAGGCAAGTTAATATAACCAACTTGCTAATTGCATGGGAAATACTGAGAAGTACAAGAAAGCCATTTGCTTTGAAGAAACTTAATTCCCTATAATCAAATTGGAGTACGGCTCTATCAGTCTAAACATTTCCTTTTTATGTGGTAACTATCAAAACGTATGACCCGCTTTCTTCTGAACATTTGATCTGCAAAAATACAACGTAAGACGGCTTGTTCAGGGTTGCATCTAAAGTCCAGAAGAAATCAATGATAACTACAAGAAAAAGACAGAGCTTTTTGCACACCAAATCTTTTTCTTGTACATTAATTAGTAATTATGCCTCAGATTTTTTTCTAGTGAGCTATTTCTCCTGCTGACTCTTGCATTTTAGGGTATGGGAAACTGCATCTTCATTCTCAGGGGCAACACTGTTAAAAAATATGAACCCGAAGATAGAATTCTTAAATGAGGCCTTTTTTTTCTAAATGTGAAATATGGTAAGCTTAAATTTAAAAAAAAATGAAAAATATCACGCAGACAGTAAAGCACAGAATTGGAAGTTGAGGTTTCAGGTCCTTTATTTCTTTTCTTTCTTTCTTCTTTAAACTTCCCCTTAAAAAATGCCAATCTTGTACACAATTCCACCTACCAACCAAGAGGCCATGGAAGACTGAAAAAGCAATCAAAACTTCGGTAAGTGATAAATTGTCTGTTGCACTGGTAATTAGGTTGGAGACAACGCCGACTTATTTCTCAAAAGACCACAAAAATGACCATTAAATGCCTTCCATAGAAAAGGTTTCAGCTGAGGAAGTGGAAGGCTCTTCCACCTTGTGCTGCCTCTAACAAATCTACGCCCTCCATGTGCCGTAGTTGTGCCTGATGCTGGGTATGGTCCTAGCACACATTTTTCAGAGCATTTCATTTAAAGGCTGACCCTTCTCAGCCCTGGGCTGCCCTGTTTGGATGGCATCAGCACAGCAAGGGCTCTGCAAGCCAGAGCTGCAGACCTCACCTGCATGTGGGACCCTCAGCTGGCACAAACCAAATGGTTTTGGCTGCCAGGCTGCCCTTCTTGCTTTGAATATCCCAAATCAGGGGAGAGATTAACTAGAGCACCCCAGAGGCTACCTAGATCAGTGCACAACCTTGGGAGCAGGCACCATCCCTTTCCCATTTGGGTCTTGGGCTCAGGAATACTGAAGACTCTGTCTTAGGCCTGGAAATCAAATCAATCTTGCCTGCGCTTGGCGATGTCGCCTTTCAGAAATGTTTTGCTTCGCTGAGTAACACACAATAACTCTACATGAGGTTTTTCTGGTCCCACAGGATCTCAGAGAAGTCTGTGGCATATTTAGTCTCCTCCTGAAGCAAAACACGATGGGCAGTGCTGGGTCTATGCACAGTCTGTCACAGCACAGGACCAGATGCCTTTTAAGACCAGCTCCTGCACAATGAACACTGCAAAGTACGACAGGTTCCTTTATCTCCAGCCTAACAGGTGTCTTTATCTGGGCTGAGCTGACACTGGTCTCCAGGCAGACATTTAGAGACACCTGACCATTATCTTGCAGTCATTCACTCTGTTTTGGCATGAGCAAGTCCAGCTGCTTCTGAAAGAGAGAGGAAAGAGGAAGCAGCAGCATCCGTGGCTCACCTTTCTCCCTAGGGGACCAGGAGGCCCTCTGGTGCCCCTGATCAGTTCGTGCTCCTTCCACTTGCTATCCTCCATTTCACGCACGTTTCCGTGCTGCTGAGCTGATGCCCTCACTAGAAAACTGAAGTATATGTGGAAATGAGCTGCAGCCCTATGAGGAGCTCTGCATGGGCAGCACCTTCCTAGTTCTCCTGACATTCTCCAGCAACGACATGCCTGGCTGACCTCTGAACACAGCAATCTCCATACCCTTCAGGGAGAGGGAGTGCTACAGCAGCCGCATTCACAACAAAACATCTTTCCCCAGGATTTTCCATGCATGGCCTCATCTTGTTTCAGTTTTTAAGTTGCTCTCTCTGAGAAGCAAGCAGTAACCCTTGTTTAGAGCAGCCAGACTAATGGAGGCTCTGAAACAATCCCGCCTCCCTGAGCCATTGTTATCCTCCCTTCAAAACATCCCCCCTGGACATCACAGGAGTCCTCATATATATGCTGTGTAGCCAAAGGTTAGTCATTTAACCTCCCAAAAGAGGTTAAACACCTCTAGTTTAAAAACCAAACCCAGCTCAAGGTGTTAAATGACCAGCCTGTGGTCACACAGCAAAGGTGAATACCAGACATGCATCTTCTACCAGAAGCCTATTAACAGATAAAACTGGTCTTTTAATTATTAAAACATGTGAATACGCATCATGGTTCCACTGGTTCATGACCAGAAAACACAACTTACCTGCTTCTATGACCAATCATTAATTTAAATTCCCTGTGCACACAGAAATACAGCTTCATACATGGGTTATGTTGCAGTTTCCATGTTCTAGTTCTGCTTTTCTTTACCCCTCCTGAATACGACACCTTAATAACGTTCAGAATAAAGGACCTTAAACCTCTAGCAGAGAAGACACCTTTATCTTACCTTAATTTGTACTGCTTGTATCAGAATGGCATTTTTAAGATTAAGATGAAGAGATATAAATGTAATCTCTCAGGAGTTAAACCAAGATACCTGTGGGCCTGATGTTCTTATGGTTTCTTATGGTTGCCTGAGGAAAACAAATCTTTCATCCTTATCTATGTATTTCTTTGCTAATTAAAATGCATGGACTGCTTTAAACACTATTTACCCAAGGGGCCTTCAGCAGTGCTCTTTCACCATTAAAAAAAAATTTAAAAAGAACATACAAGCAGTGGAAGGTTTTAAAGATACCACACACAAAAGCCACTCATTAATATTCCTGAAGAGTACTATTATCAAAGCAGGATATTAACACTACAGGTCTAGCTATACAAAACAATTGCCAATCTAAACACATGGCAACAAATGAAATCAGAAGCAGTCGGAGATAGACACGGAGAATGTTCTCAGATCTTGTCGGCTGCTGCAAAGAGCTGAGCAATTCAATGTCACCGTTTGCATTTTTCCCTGGGTATTCCCAACACGATGCAGAAAACCCTGCAGCAGTGAGAGAAAATTATCCAGAGCAAATTGGGAAGGTTTGCAGTGCTGCTAGCGATGGTTCTGTTATATTCCAAATTCAATTAGAAAGGGAGGCAGCTAAAACAGCAGCACCTTGCTGATGAGGCAAATCTTTCCCAGGCTGAAGGATAAAGCAGTATTTCCAAAGTCTGTTCATGCAAGAGATTTTACAAAACCTGATGACAACAAATCCAAGTTCAACAAGTTCTCCTAATACCCTTTGCTTCTGCTTGCCTCAAATCAGCCCAGAAGTATTAATTATGGGTGTGGGCCTGCAATTACAAACGAGTGATCAGATCTCTGTGATTTTCTGCTTATCAGCCAGCCCGCCTTCATGGTACTTCAAGATAATGCATTTCAGTCTGTGTTTGCAATAGATTAGGGCCACGCATGTGGTCAGTTCATCAGTACAGCAACAAGCAGGAAATTATGAGGCACAGGAGCTCACATGCCTGGAACAGCAGCAACTCTGAAAAAAGGTGAGTGCCGTGAAAAAGTCAGCTTTTGCCCTTGATTATTCTTACTTTTACCCCTGTATCCATTTTACTGATGGGCAGGTTGAAACAACAACTGAATCAAGGCCAGTCAGTGTTCCAGCGCAGAGGCAGAGACTGGAAAGCTGCACTCCTGCTATTTTCTCCTGGATTTTTCCCTATAAACAGAAACACTCCCAC
Source organism: Dryoscopus gambensis (assembly GCA_013389985.1). Lineage (NCBI taxonomy): Eukaryota > Metazoa > Chordata > Aves > Passeriformes > Malaconotidae > Dryoscopus > Dryoscopus gambensis. The sequence continues at coordinate 1,448,697 of WEIT01042009.1, read as the reverse complement.
TTCTTTTAGCAGACAATTTTTAGCAGACTTGCTTTGCAGTTGGCCAATTAGGAACCCTTCCATGGTAAGCCACCTTCAGAGATGGGTAAGACTGAAAATAAAATTATGGCCAATTTTGAAGGGTCTATATTTAAGTGAGAAGAAGGGAGTACAATCATTTCTGAAATAATTTCTTAAGACGAGATTCTTCTGGGATAAATACCCACTACATGTGTGGCTCTAAAATTAGTGATATCATCCACATTAAGATAAATCAGCCTTATTCCATTGTACTGCCCTTATGCCTAGAATTCACACATCCTCTAGGAAGAGAGGGTGGTCAGGCACTGACCAGGCTCCCCAGGGAATGGTCATGGCCCCAAGGCTGCCAGAGCTCCACGAGCATTTGGACAATGCTCCCAGGCACAGGGTGGAATTGTTGGGGTGTCTGTGCAGGGCCAGGGGTTGGGCTCAATGATCCTTGTAGGTCCATTCCAGCTCAGGATATTCTGTCATTCTCTGACACTGAACAAATCCAGCTCAGAAAGGCAAGTCTTGCCTCCAGACCTTCTGTTCAAAGGTGCTACACAAACTGAGGGAATATGTCCGTATTTTAGCGCCCTACTTCTGTCTTGTGTCATGTTCTCCTTCTGCGAGGAAAGCAACCTTGGATCACCTTGGGATCCTGCAAACCTGAGAGGAAACCAACCAGTAACTGGAACCTTCTGCCTAGACATGGGGAACGTGAAAAGGCTAGAATCAAAATCATCCTAAGTGCAAGTAACGGGAGAGCGGAGATTTGATAGGACCTGACTTTCAAAAAATGGAATCCATTTTAGCAGCCAGAATTAACTGACAGCATAAATGCAACCACTTCAGCTGTTTACCAAGTGACTGGTGCATACAAATCAAGGATGCTCAGTGTCTAAATGCTAATGTCTTCATAGACTATGCAAGCACAAATTTGCACCTACAACAAGTGGAAGCCACTTCCTTTAAACCTTAAAAAACGTGACTGAGAGAAAGGAAAATAAGACAGGCAGCATGAATATTTCAGGGTGTGCATCCTGAAAGCTTTGGTGCAGCTGCACAGCTCCAATTAAATTCAATGGGAAACTCACATCTAAAACCCTGAGCAATGCTTTGAAAAGTCTAAGGGTTTGATGTCAGAGGATGGCTCTCAGAGTCAACTGCTTTTGTTCAGCAGAAGCCTTCACAGAAGAATGAAGCACAGTCTCTCCTCTTACAGAAAGAGGAGGCTGAAGAGAGTAGGAACGGAAGGAGGAAATTCAGAATAGACATTGGCATTAGTTCTATCCATCTCAGTATCCAAAGAATTGCACTTGACACTATTTCTAATGGAAATGATACAAAGAGGTCAGGCTTTGGCTTTGCCATTACCCATCATCGGGATGATTCAGAACAATTTCCATTTTCTTTGAACCAGTAAAGCCCAATTGGATGAAGGTAGCTCTTGGATAAAAGGATCAACCACTGATCCAATTCTAATCAGCACAATGATAATTCTCTTACCTCCAGCAGGATTAATCTGATTGTTTGAATAAACAATTTGGTTCATCTTTTGGAAGAGCTCAGAGAGCCTAGATGTCTTTGGACATGTGTCAGTGCTTTACTGTGGAGCAGGGTGTGCTTTTCCAGATGCTCTCATGGTTATCTCCTTTTCCTGGCCTTTGGTTCCCGTCACAGCTTGTGTTGGAACACCCCGTTTTATCTTGGGATAAAATTAGGCTGGAAGATACAGTCCAGGAGCTCACCTGGACCCTCCAGCAAACCAGTCATGCTACAGCTACCCGAAATAAATCCTCTGAAATGTACGTGGAGTGGGGCCTGAACCTGCAGCACTGTTTTGCTCTACAGTTGTGTCCCCCTTGAGACCTCTGCTCATTAATATGGGCAGAGCCTTAATGGCCTCCTGAGCATGGTCCCACATGTGTCCACAGTCACAAAAAGCTTACATTAAAAAGCATTGCAGATGCTGGAAAATCATCTTTCTTTTGTATATGACAAGTTGGAGTCTACTAATGACTGTTGATTTGCAAATTTCCAATTATAAAGGACCATTTAGACTAAACTCTTTCTAGCAGGAATCACATAAACTGCCATATTCCCCTCAGACGTGGTAAGTGACAAATTTTTGTCTCAATATTTTTTGCTCTGAGGATGTTTTCTCTTTCCATAATTTTCAGTAATTTGTGTTATTTCGTGACATGTCTGTGGCATCGTATCTACATATCATTACTTCAGGTTGTCATGTCACATTCCACAAGACTGCTGCTGCCATGTCAAATCATCACAGAGCAGAGCACTTGCTTTTCTTTATCATTAAGGGCAGCTGTTACTCTGTACAAATTGAAACATCAATATACTGCAGAAAGGTTCCAGGCTGCTGGAAACAGTTGCTCCTGAAATTAGTACACCAAATGCTTATCTTTTATTCTTTTTTTCTTGTTCAAAGTGTTAACCTGTATCACTTCAACACAAACAGGAGGCATTATGTTCAAAGAAACAAAGTGAAGGGGGTTCAACTATCCAGAGTCTGGTTTTGAATGCCTAAACAGACAAAAAGAATGTGAGAGAAGGTCATATTTTTAGATATCTTTTGTACCTAACAGTACCTGTGGAGATCACAGAAATATCAATTGTACTCATAGAGGAAGCCTTTGACATATCTGGAAATTTAAGCTTGCATCATTTGCATCCCACTGCAGTGCTTTAACCATAAACCATTCATCCTGGCTCAGCTACAAGTTAGATGAAGATAAAAGAGGGAAAGAGAGAAGTCAGTAAGATTACGCACACCAGAGTAATTGTTTATATTTCAATTTTTCCCTGTCAGTTGCTCAAGTGGAGTTGAATAAAATAGGATTCAGAAAATAAATCTCTTCTTAGATATCGTCAAAAGGGTCATAAATTCCAATTCCCTTAGAAATCTCAGTCTTGGGGCCTTAATTCAGGTCTAGGAGAATTGCACACACCAAACATTGTAGATTAGCCCCAGTTCAACTTTTGAGTGAATAAAAATGTCAGAAGAGATCAAATACATTATGTTATGCTGTAGAGGCAAGACAATGGTTGAGCCACTGTGCAAAATCATCAGTGCAGGGACCTCATGAGTCCAAGTCCCATTTGACAGGGACATGCTCCAATGTGCACACAACTTCTCCTGGAGGGCTACAGGCTGCAGAGTGACTGCAGGACGGAGGAAAAGCTGCAATTCCCTCCATCAACATCTCATTCAAAAGCCAAGCAATAACAGCATCCGTGAGTGGAAGACAAGGCTTACAAAAGCTGCAGACAGAAGAAGGAGAGAAAAAAAATGAAGTTGCATTTGTTAGTGGGAGCAAACAGGCTAGGAGGGCATAGCTTAAATTTACGTTTGCTCTCTTACTTTTCCATGCCAAAGATATGCTAAGAATGGAGGATGGGGAAAAGCAAGTTTACAGCCACAGCCTCCTTCCTATAGCTTCTCAAAGAAGTCAAATTTAGTTTTCCACTAAGTGCTCTGCAGTACTTGGATCACAAGTTCACAAGGGCATGGAAGTAGTTTGCATATAAAATAAACAAGTGAATAAAGCAGAGGGAAACTCATGAAAAGAGAAATTTGGGAAAGCAAAAACAAAGGCAGGGCGATCAGATGGTGGAAAAGTGTCTTCCACAAACAGCTTCACCTCTCCCTTTCTCTTCTCCCATTCCAAGTCCAAAATGTGGACCAAACATCATCAAAGTAACAGATACTAATCCATCATATAAACATTCCTTTTGATTACTGGCAGGGAAAAGAAGGGACCTGCAGCTTTCCTCTGCAGACAGGATTCAAACCCAGCCCTCTGAAGGTGCAGTGGCACAGAGCAGGCATTGCTCCCCATCAGGGGTCCCTGGGTACCAGCCCTCCTGTGCCCAGGAGCTGGGACACCCCAGTGGCACCCAGTGTGGGAGCACCATTCTCAATCAGGACACATGCCAACCTGTTTGATCCCAAGAGCTCCTGGGAAATAATTTAGGAACATTACCACGAGTTTCCTCCACTAGCAAAGAAATTCAAAAGCTACACAGTCTGGCTAGCAAGACAACCCTGCTTCAGCTTTTTTTAAAAATTGGACTAGAAGAACACTGATTAAAAGTCAGTCTTACACGTCAGTTTAAGGTAACCTTCTTTTGCACTCTCTTTCTCAGCAGACAGCAACACTACCTTTGAAGATAACCATTCATGCATAAAATTACTAATAGAGACCATCTATCTGACAAATGTCTGTTCCTTAATAATTTATATCACTTGATCTATTTTCAAAGGTTAGTCTTACATTTAAAATTACAGTTCTGAATAGGTCAGCCTGTTACTTAAAGATAAATTACTCCACCTCTCCATGTTACAGTGTTGTGTTTTGATAATGACAGGCTTTTTATTCCCCTGCTTTCCTCTTCCTTCTCAGAATCAGCATAGCAAAGTAGCAGCACAACCCACCTTGCCCTCACCTCCCTGCAGCCCCATTTTGATTCTTTTTGACTAAGGCGGTGTGGACATCAACTCCCAGTCCTCTACCTGCTTTTAGCAAAGACTTAGGAAAGACTCAGCACTCCAAGATGAAAAGATGAATCAATGATGCGTGATAGAACTAACCTCAGTCCTGCTGTGTGTGAGCTAAAATGCTGTATAGCCAATGCTATTACATTCATAGTAATTAAAGGATAATTTCTGCTCTCCTCTAGATAGATAAAGCAATAAAATGACAATGTTTAAAGAGGAAATGCCAGTGTAATGTTCATGCATTTAACAACTACCCAGGAGATATGCATTGTAAATATACTTAAAACAGAGAAGTTCCTGCTGTTTTATACAAGGAAGCATTTTGTGCTGGTAATTTCATACCACTGAGTAGTCTGGAAAGCTACTGGACCACAGAAAACTTACTTTTTTCTTTTTTCAACACATGGTATTGGTATTTTTCTATGATAGTGAAGAACTGTCAGGTTATAACAGTTTTTCACATATCTTATTACAAATACAGTGCTGAACTACTGAGGGTGAAAAGCTCTTCTCGGGCAACCCAGACATCTCCACACCAGATTAGTGCACCCGTCTGTTGGCTCAGCAGTAGCAGGAGGGAAGGAAAAAGCAATGTTTGGAGTCTGTGGACATTCTGTGTTAGCTGCAGGAGCAGAGGTCTCCGGGAACAGTGTCCAGCAGCAGAAGTGCCAGGAGAGCAGTGACATCCCTCCAGCACAGAGCTGCTCTCAAGCCTGATGTGGTCTGAGGCAGGGCAGAGTCCCACCCTGCACAGGCACCATCTGGGCAGGGAAATTGAGATGGAAAGCAGTCGTCCCAGGGAACTGCTGGGTCTTGTGCAGCAGTCCTGTGGGATTTCTCCAAGTTGTGCTCCTGATGTAATAGCTCAAGTGGAATAACTGGCCTTTGCTTTGCAGATAAAAATGCAATGAAAACCCACGTTACCCCTTGAACACAGGCTCAGAGGTCCACTCTGTCTCCCATGAAGCCAGTGCAGTTTATGGAATTGTCTCTGTTGTTCCTGTGCACCACATTCTCCCCGGAGTTAATCAGGACAAATTTGCATCCATTTCAAATGTGATTTCCTGAGGCCCCTTCTGAAGTAAATGCACATATACAATACGTGTATATGAAGAGCAAGAAGTCAGCAACTCCAACACAGGTACTACACAAACAAGCATCAGGTTCCAGGCACAAATACCAGCAGTTACCCAGAGGCAAATTATTCACAATGTTTGGTGATAAACAAATCAGTGACTCATAAAGAGACCAACCAACCCCAGCTACAAAGATTCCAAATCCCTTTTGCAGGTGCCAGCCAGGAGAGAAGAATGCAGCCCAGCCTATGAACAGCTACCAGAGTCTCAGGACAGAAGAGCTTTTGTCAGTGCAGCCCATTTAATGTGCAAAATGCAACAAGGGACTTCTAGAAAATTTTGACACTGCTGTGTGTATTAACACGGCAACTCCTCCAATGCTCTGACAGTCTGTCCTTTACCTACACAGGGTGAAAGGGGTGACTTTACCGAAGCATTTGTGTCCTATGTAACTCCTCCTCTGCATCTCCTCACCCTGCAGCCCCCACCTGGAATGTTACATTACCGTGGGTGTAGCCGGTATCCCAGGAACAGAGTGCTTCCCACTTCACAGAGAGCAAACACACTTGAGGCGGAACTACAGATGTGTTATTTCAGACCCTGGACAATAAATGATTCACAAAGAAACAAAGCAGGCTTCAGATGGCCCTAGAGAGACTACCAGAGGTAGAGCAAGAGAAAGAACGGATGAAATACGTAGTCTGTATTTTTTTTTTTAGTTAACTATATATGAAAGGCTGCAAAACTTGGTATATACCCTTTCCATATATCTTCCACGTATCAGCAGAGCCTCTGTTTACTGTAAGGGGATCTACCCCAATGTAGGGGTTCAGGAGAGGCAAGAGTGGTGTAGGAAGATGCAGCCCACAGGGCAGGACTGCACCAGTGCAAAAGACGCTTTTACTCCATTGACAAATGTGAATTGTCATATTCAGTCCATCCATTATTATTTCCTTGTAGATGGTTGTGACATCTAATTCTTTCAGGGCTTGTAAAGCATGAAAAGCCCTATACCTTCACCACAATCTAAAACATTTAACAAGTTTTAAATTATATGGGTTACCCCAGATCACCTTCCCCACCAAGAAGCTAATTCAGGCTGCCTTTAGTACAGCCTTCTTAGCAAACTGTGACCAATGAATCCACCTTTCTTGCTTCAGAGTGTAGTCCTGTTCTTGACATGCAAGGATATAGTAGCTACAGTTAAAAAAACATCAACAACAACAACAAACCCACAGAAACAAAAAAATCCCACCCCAAAAATCATTGCATTATACAGCAAGCAACACGTCTATACATCTGTACAAATAAGGGAATCCTGACTCCAGACCATGCTCTAACTTCCCTTTGCTAATCTATTTTAGCAAGAGCTGGACAAGACCAAGCCTGATGCCTGCAATCCTTCCAGCCCAGGTGGAGCCTCATTCTTCAGCCAGCAATCCCCTATTTCCTGTATCTAGAGCCTATTCTGACTCGCCCAGCTTGAGGCCCCGTTGGCCTTTCCTTTGCCATGACTCTCGCTGTGTGATTATCTACATTTGCTCACTTGTTCTGTGATTGTCCAGAGGCCACACCGCAGGATCTTTGTTGCTTTAACATGCACCAAATCCCATCAGTTCCAGTGCTGTGGCTGGCAGGGCAGGCTCTCATTCCTTAGTCACCCTCTCAAATGCCAAGGCACTGAGTGCCAGCGCTGTCTGATTGCACCCAGAGCCAATTACATCAGCCTTCTGCCAACCTGGGGCTTATCTGCTCACAGGAATTAATTCTGGTTTTGCTGCAATGCACAACCAAAGTTTTAAGTTCCCTGGCCAATTTATTACAATTAGTCTTTCTGCAGTGCGTTTGGTCTTCTTTATAATTATCCCACAGAGGCTGTGGTTCTGAGACTTGCTCCATGCACTCCTCTGCTTCCCCAGTTCCCACACTTTGATGGAGAGGCAAATACCTACTTTTCCACCCCCATTCCCTCCTGTACATGTAAATCAAGCAAATTGAAGCAGCGCTCAATGCTTGGTAGTGTGGCACTGAGGGTGGGAGATGAACTGACAGGCTGGCAAACGTGCAGCTCAGTATCTCCACTTTGGGAAGTTTATTCACAATAGATTTCCTTTGATCAAATCACCTTGACTTGGTGTGTCTGTTCATTTTCTGTTCATCATCTCGCATAACAGAGCAGCCCAGTGCTGTTCTGTTCTGAGGGACAGGTGGGAAAACAACCACACGAGGTGTTTTCCCACAGAGATTTCCAGAGTGTCCCTCCATGGGTAATCCTCTCCAAGGGGGATGGGGACCCATCTGGAGGATGGCCCAACATCACTATCAGAGGAAGAAGTTCACTGAGCTCTTCCTTTCACATCTATTAGCGTCTATTAGTGGTGGGAACAGTGTTAGGGCATCAGTCCTGCCGGGAGACATGTAGAAGGAAGGAATTTATAGTGTTCAAACAAGGGAAAAGACTTCAAGGAATGTCTCTTGAGGCTGAAAGTTGGGGTAGGCTGCCTCAGGGCTGCAAGTTAAGGATTTGTGAGAACCAAGCTCCCATTAGTTCCCAGGTTAGCAATCCCTTTTTCTTTCTCTGCAGAAGACAAAAGACTGGATGGATTCTGAGGGGTCCTCAGCAGGACCTCCCTTGTAGACAGCAAGGCCAGCTGCCCTGAAGACAGGACTGAGAAATCTACTTTCCCTGAAGTTTCACCAAAAGATGATGGGCTGAACCGTGCAAAGTCCTGATGCTGACCCAATTTTACCAAGAACAAAATTTCAGTGCCTCTGGTACAGAAGTTTTATTTGCCTACATTACTTAAGTCAAGATTTATAAAGTATCCAAAATTCTCTGAGGGACTGCCAAGCATTACATTTATTTATGCATAAATTACACATGTGCAGGGTAATTTTACTGTACCTATTCCCCTTCCTGATCCTTTTCTCAATCTGAGAACAAATCTCATAGTTTCTAGCCTCCACAAGGTGTTATGTGGCAAGCTCACCAAGAAGAGTTATTTACCCTGTGGCATTTGAAGTTGCAGACCTAACTCTGTGAAGTCTGTAGTAACCCGAAGCATTTTCACAGAGAACCCTATGGCCATGCCAGGCAGGTGTTCCCCAAAGCCCTCAAACAATTACCAGTGTGAGTCCTGCCTGTTGCTTTTATTTCCTGGAACGCTTCATTTCATGGCTGCATATCACATACAAGTTGCTGGGCAAAGGACCATGCTCACATTTGGGACCTGTTTGTTTCTCTGAGGATGTTTTGATGCAACTGTCTCAGCCATTTCACCTTCAACTGGCCCCCTTTCCACAGATGACCAGTCATCCAAAACACCAGAGAGATTTTAAGCCTCCTTGATCTAAGGGGAGCAGATGAAAAACGACATGATGCAGGCAAATGTCACATTTGTGTCACTGACTGAAGCTCTGCTGCCAGGATACATTATTCAGTACCTAACAGACCTCCTGATATAACCCTGAGCTGAACTCTCCTCAGAAGATCAGCCACCCATGACCTCCCCACAGCAGGGGAAAAGATTTGCTGCCTCAAACCTGGGGTCAGAGGGAGGAATACCCACCCCGTGTGCCCACACAGCCCATGGAAACGCTTTATATGACAAGCAATAGGCCCACTTTTTTCTTCATGGAGAATTCTTTGCTGTGATACTGGATCTGTATCTACATAGATAAGGCAGTCCTGACTCCAGGCACTGAAGATAAGTTGGCCTCCTACTCTGCTTGGAAGTCTATGCCAATGAACAATATTAAAACATACTGGTTCTTTTCTCCCAAACATATTATTACTGCTAAAATATTTGATGCTAACAAGGATAGAGGCAGCTCTATCAGCTCACACCTTCAATCCTGGTCTTACTTCACATCATCACAGAGCTGGACAGAGCAGTAGCTGTTCCCTGAGCAGCCCTTCCCTGTGCTCTAATCTGCAGGTACAGATAGAGCAGGACACAACCATCTCCTGTCACGTGCACAGCCTCACCTCCCATCAGACAGAGGGAAAAGATACTGGCAGGTTCTGATCAGGTTCTGCCCTCCTTGTTCCTCTTAACTGGCTCTCTGCTAGAATCTGTTTTGGGGGTAATGGAAAGGAAAATTGAGTTAGACCTTTTTAAAGGGTTTGCTAATGAATTTATTCATGAAAGACTGCAAGGCCTGAGTTTTCCATCAAACACCACCACAGGCTTAGTTAACCAATACTCACCTATGACTTCTACTAGAAAAGCCAAGAGGCTGCTTTCCTACTGCTTCAGTACCTTTTTACGGATCTTAGCCACTGATGCCCCTGGAGAGCATCAGACCATCTCCCCCAGTAATGAGATCAGCACCAGAGAAGACCCTGGCACAGCTTATGTAAATCATAAACTTCTCATGCTTCAAGACATCTCCATTGCAACTGCAAGACACCCCATGCCAAAAAGCTAAAGCTCTCCATTCCATTCTCTCATCGTTTTCAAGAGTGTCTAGAGATACAGAAATATCCACTGCTGATGGCTCTTTTTAAAATTTAAATTAAAAACTATTTTAGCCAGTCAGTCTGTATTGGGCATAAGAAATATATTTCAAATATATAGCAAAACAAAGACGGGTAGCTGTGGGGCTGGCAGGCCACACAATCTGTTACGGAGACCTTTGGGGACTCCAATCTCAACCACTGTGTCACCGTGAGGCCAAAAGGCAAAAACCAGGCCATAACAGGATAGAAAGCCATACAACAGGCATGCTGCTTCTGAGATCAGAGCCAGCAGACCTTTTACTTTTAAAATCTCTCACAGTGTTGCAGCTGGAGCTCCCAGCACACAAAAAGCTGTATTACCAGATCCTCAGCCCAAACCCTTCTGGGTGTGCTCCAGCCACAAAGAGCTGGAGAGGGAAATTTTATTTGTGGTTATTTGTGTGGTACATCTGTCCCAATCCAAAGACAAGGTGCTGGCCAGGCACAGCCCAGAGATGTTTCTGTTACCAGCTAGACAACCCAGCTCAGACCCTAAGGCCACCCTCATAACGCACACTGGTTGAACAATAAAATTGTAGAACTGTGATGGGGTGACCCTGGCTGGACACTTGGTGCCCACCAAAGCCGCTTGATCGTTCCCTTCCTCAGCTGGACAGAGGAGGGAAAACACAATGAATGGCTCCTGGCCCAAGCCTTTCTCTTACTCCTCTCTCCCAGCTGCAGCTGTGCAGGTTTTTTTTCTCTCTACTTCAAAGCACAGAGCCAGACCCAGTCTTCTCTAAGTTACCTTTGCTGCCACAGGACTTGTCCATCGTGTGATCAGAACAGAGCATATGACACACACAGGTGATTAATGATAGCAGTAATTAAGAAGGTGGCTGATTTTCACATGTAGAGTCCTGGCTGTTCCCCTCTGGACCTCAGCTTCTGCAGTCGGGTAACTCCTGACAATCCCTGCAGCAGTGATTTATCTTTCTATCAGTGAATGCATTGGATGTCTCACTTCTCACTGCCTGGGGATTGCAGCCCTCCATCCTAATCAAGAACATGCAGGGGAGATAAGGTGCTCAGGTTTAATGTCTGAAACTCCTGAGCTGTTGGGGAAAAGGTTTGGTACAGGGAGCAGAAACATCAGGGCAGACTGAAATGAGATGAACTTTCACAAAATTTTGTTTAAGAGATTGATAGAATATTCTACATAATTACAGTTTTGGTCAACCCAAGTCATTACCTTCAGCAGATTTTTTTATCATCTTGTTTGGGTATTATTAAACACTTCTTGTTCTATCTTTTAAATTAAAAGGGAGCACTTCAAATGTGTCCAAGATTTACACTAATCTTGTTAGAAATAAAATTTCAGAAACTTGTAGAAACCAACAGTGAAGTCACAGAGTAGTCCAGAATGGTTGCAGTGTCCAGAGGAATGGGGCAAGCAGCAAGGAATGGCAGGAGGTCCAGGGAGAGTGAGTGGGACAGTGTTTGCTGTTCAAGAGCCCTTCAGAGGGATTCTGCTGAGCTCTCCTCATGCTCGTTCTTCCCAGAGACACATCCATGACCAACGGCAGAACCAAACCTGGAATGAGGCGCCAGGCAATGAGCTGCTGCCTCAAAGTCATCCAAGACGGAAAAAGGCTGGATGACCACAAGACCTCATGGCACGTAGAGCACAACCACAGCACTGAGATGTGAAAGATGCAAAAAGACAAATCTGAAAGCTTTGGCAACGTTTCCTCCATCAGGCAAACAGATATTGGCATCTATGTCTGCTCAGGCTTTGCCTGGTGAATAATTGATGCATTTCCATGTGCTTTTATTCAAAAATTGACTTTGAAGTTCCAATATTTCCTGATATTCTTAAGGATTAGAAGTTGATAATTGTGATTTTTGTAATCAAGAAAGAGTTTACATTAACAGAGACTTGGAAATTAAAAAAAAAAAAAAGAGAAAGAAAGAGTGAAAGGAAAAACAAAAGGCATCTCTAATAACCGTGGCAGGAACTAGACAGACATTTCCTTCACACTGAGCTGTCAGTAAGTAAAAACATATTGTGGCAGGCTGTAGTTTACCTATGCTTGCATGCAGGCATTGAAGGCTCAGTGGGACTAATTACGAAAATATGATTATAATGGATTAGTAATTCTGTCAATCAGACACATGCATATGGTAACAAAAGAGCAATGGGTAAAAATGCCACAGGACAGGAGATTTTAATGCTGTGGGTTAGTACCAAAAGCACGTCTCATGGGAGAAAAAAGATTTGAGTTATGCTGGGGGAGAAGTGCTGGAATTGTATATTAATAAGAAATTTTGTATCAGATCTGTGGCTCAGAAAAGCATTAAAACCAGCTGTAAAGCCATTTTTACCCCTTCTCTCTAAAAGTGGTTTTGACAGACTTGGAAAGGGTCTGATTTCAAGCTGCACTAAAAGTTTGCAGGCAGAACTGGTGAACCTCAGCATTAGATGGGCCTGCTCAATCAAAAGAGATGGTGACATCTCAACCACTGAGGACATTGCATTCGTCTTTAAAATCACATTCTAGACTCAAAGAACAAGGAAACCTGGGGAAAACATTGCAATTTAAAATTGGAGAAGAAGAAAGTGTCTTTGAATCTGTTTCCTTAATTGATATTCTTCCCTTTCCTCCCTCACCATGCCTGGTTTGCTGTTCAGAACCCTGCAGGAGAGCTGGACTATGGTCGGGATGTCTCAGGGAAGGCAGCCGAGGACCTGTCCCCTGCCTCCTTTTCTGTATAAAAGCACCATGAAGTAATTTATTCTGTAAAACAATGTGATGTTTGTAAATAACTGCAAGCACTTCAAACTCCACTCTCTGCTTTGCAGCTCTGCCAATGCGTGCCCCAGTGGCCTGGCCAACTCTTGGCATATTAACACGGGTTTCTCACAATTTTTGTTCCTCTTTCCATCAGCGGGTCCTGAGGCAGCTCCCATGTTTGTGGGTCAGTCTGGAAGGCAGTTTTGCTCCAGAGGTAGCAGCCACCGCCTGGCTCAGCCTCCACAAGCCAAGGGGAGCCAAGTGCAGCTGGGATCAGATCCGTCTGCAACTCCCTGGGAGGCTTGGGAGCAGTGGCATCTGGAGAATTAGGATGCTTCAGCTTCCCAGGCTTTCTCCTTTGTACTGGGGAGGGTGGGGATGAAAGGAGCTGGGAAACTAAAGGGAACCAGCTGATATAAAGCCAGCAAGTTAACGTCCTTCTCCTAATCCCGGACGGTTGCCTCAGGTACTGGCACCAAAGCTGAAGGATGCAGAGTTTGTACAGAAACACTGACCATAGAGCAGGACTGTGACAAGACACTGGAAACAGATCAAGTGAAGAGAAAAATATTGGAATATTCTTGGTCTATCCTTTGAGCTGCCACTTCACAGGTGCTTCAGGAAGCACTGTATCACTGGCTGAGGGGACAGAAAAGGAAAACAAGCCCTAAATGGAAACACAGAGAATAACTAAGAATAGTTTTGCACTGTCTTGTGATATCACCTTGTTTTTCCTCAAGTAGAAGTGCTTTTTATTCATTGGAATTTCTCTAAAATTATTCCTAAAACTGGATTCAGGCACTGGGTATGAGCCTGTCAGTGTCATCTCTGCTAGGATGGAGAAAAAAGAAAGGAGCAAGCTGACACAAACAGTCAGCAGCTAAATATATAATAAAAAGTGCACATTCAAATGGAAGATCAGCTTAATTTTGAATATAGTTTCTATCCTACACTCTAGCAGGTAGAGACGCAGACTTTATGCTGGTAAAGACACAATTAAAAAAAGCTGTCAAAATCCAGCCCATAAAGGTGTGCTCCTGGCCCCAACCTAAACCACTGACCAGCAGAAGTGCCATCAGGAAAAGAAAAAGATAACAAGAAGGCAATAAAAAGATAAATCCCATATACATGAGAATAAAATCCATCTGCTTTGACTGGGGCTTCTCTCCCCCTCCAGCCAAGGGAGTGATTTGTACAGCATGATTGTAACCCAGGATTTGAACTACAAAATGATGCAGATGGTTCCCTGCAACAACCTCTCTGAAAATCTATTTGAAAACAAAGACTGTGGAGAGAGAGCAGGAACCAAGGCACAGCGAGACGAACCCTGAGCATAAGTCCCCTTGATGTGAACACATTCTTTCACCACTTTGTGCCACAAAAAGCCCATTGCTTCAGCAGCAACAGACTGAGCATCAGCTCAGGTGCTTCCTCGTGATTTCCTTCCCAGCTGGCACAAACAAATGAATTGTCAAAAGCAAGAACGTACAGAACTTTAAGATCTACAGTTTTGAGCAGATTCTTGGCCCATCAGTTCCAATTTGTGCTTGTTTTCATGTACAAGTGGGTGAGCAGTAAGCACAGGTGGGCTGTCACTCTTGTAGAATAACTTCCTTCCACAAACAAGTTTCTCCCTGCTGAGCATTTTCGGAACCTGCTACTTACTATTTGTCCCTAAATGAGCGGTTGAGGGCCCCTACGTGACCTGTGCTGTGATTGCGAGGGCTTTCCCTGAGCTTTGGTTTCAGATTAAGTAATTCACAAAATGGATTTTTTCTGCAGAAGTGGAATGGCTGCTGCTGGAGGGGAAGAAAAAAAATTAATTCAGCTCATTTTGAGAGATCGCTGTGGTTCAGAGGAAAAGCCAACAAAGGGATCATGTAAGCAAGGATAAGCTGTGGCAAAACTTATTAAATATGATTGTTTGGTAAAATGCCATCATGGTGATAAGAGCATTTTGGATGACAGTGAATCCAGCTCATGCATGGTACCCTCAGTCCAGTATATTTTATGTCAGAGACAAACATTTAAAAATCCTTGCTAGCTTTTTGAAGTCATGGCAGGATGTTTGTCCCTGTGGTTGCTCAACATGCATTTACACTGCCCTCAAGTCCCCACCTGTCAATAGCCCAGCACTGATATGATTTCCAGGATCACAGGTTTCACTGCAAGTCACCCAAAGAGACCCAGTAAAGTCATCTGGACTTGCAGCAGCCTGTGTTGCAAGTGGATGCACCTGCAGTAGCTGCCAAGGGGTTGTTATATCCACTGAACAAGTCCTTCTGAAGGCAGCAGATTTACAGCTGATTTTAATAACCTGTGTGGTTTAAAGCCTCATCATTTTTGTGCACCAGGCAAACATGCTCTGGATTTTACCTAATACAAGCAGAGAAAGCAATTTAGTCCTTGTGGGAGCTGATGAGGCAGATCCATGAAAGGAACAGGATCATTCTCCTGGCTAGGAATCCTTCTCTTTAGAAGGTGCAGGGACCTTCTAAGTGGGTAACTAAAGGCTAATCTCTGATATTAGGGTCACTTTGATCCAGATGTGCCACCACACGGTCTAAGTTTTAGACAGCAGTTGATAACCACCAGTTTCCATGAGACTTCCAGAAAAGAGGATTCTCAACACTTCAACTGCCCTCTCTCCACTGGCAACATGCCTGTATGCACTTAGAATTGGATTATTTAGCCAAATCCAGTACTCTGAAATGATGGAGCAGTAGGATGTAAATAGTTCAGATGTTGATAATATCACATATTTCATTGTCCTGCTGAAAAGATAAATTCAGCTTGCTGCTTGCACCAGCCTTCTCAGTGTCTAATGAGACAATTTTCATGTATTTGGTGGCAGACACAAAAGAGGTGATGGAAGGCGTCAATTTTGGGAAGGACATTGGAGATTAATCAGCAGGTGCTCTCCCCTCCACCTACATGTTCCCTGCTGAAAGGCACAAGCCCACTCAGAGCCCTGCTGCACAAAATCCCTGCAGGCTATTGCAAAATGCAAGCCAGAGGCCAGCTGATTAGAAAGGCATTACAGCAGAATTGATTTCAGGTCTACATCTTACATTTCAAGTGAGCAGAGTTCAAAACCAAGCTTTGAAGGGAAACCAGCTCAGACAGCAGGGAACAGACAAGGGGCAGGAGTTGTGTGGCAATGCTGGACTGTGCTGTGGAGCTGGGGCTGGGCTCTGCCAGCTGTGCTCAGAAAACACAGGTAAGTGCCTCAGCTATGGGCCAGAACCTCCATCAGGTCTGAAATCCAGGCTGGGAGCACGATGCTCCATCCCAGGGTTTAAATCAGGTAAGGTAACACTTGCCACCACCGCAGGATTTTCCCCTTTGAAGTCAATCAGGAATTCCCATCAACATTAAAGGATCCTTGAAAGAGTCCCAAAGCTGTCGTTTTGATTTTTGTTCACGTCTAACTGTGTTAGAAAGGAACCTGGTAGCAGCATTAACCATTAGTCCAATTTACCAGGCACAAGGATAAAAATGTACCTGAGGTGTGTTTGTCCGCTAAACACAGAACTTCTAAAGGGCTCCCCTATATCGAGAATGTTATTCATAACTACACTGGTTCAACTAATTCCATGTTTTTTAGGAAACAGCAGCCTGAACAACATCTGAGCTTGAATTTCTTAAAGGAAAATGGCAATAACGAAAAATAAATATTCTAGTGCAGGGACAATGTAAGAAATATTACAAGAAAAAAATCACTGGAAATCAATAACTAATCCCCAACCTCTCACCATGCTTTTTCTCTAAAACTATGTCACTATACTTTTACTATTTGCCTATATATCACATTTCTTTAGCTCAGCAAACTGGAGATTTTCTGGTATTTCATTACCCCATGAATACTGCTAATGCCAAATTAGTAACAACAATACTGTTTTTCAAGGACAAATAAACGTATTTTGATGATATCTGAAACGGAAGGGAGGAAATAACCTTTGGTCTGAGATAAAGACAAGAAAGCAGCATAAAACAAGGGTGTATAATTAGCATAGGAGTAAAGATGTTTATATGATGAAAGAAGTTTTATTAAAGAAAGGGCTTTTCTTGAAGAAGTGTTGGTGTGCCCAAATCAGTCTGTTTTTCCTGTGCTATGCAGTCTGCTCAAACTTATCCCTTCCCCTAAAACCTCTCCCAGCATCATTCACTTTCTGAAGGCTGCCAGCATTTACCTCCCTGCCATGTTGCTCTCAGATTCCAGCATTCTCCATTAAAAGGTAAGGTTTCCAATTGCTCACAGTCACAAGACCCATTCTCCTGGGGCAGCATCTTTCCCATCCTCTCTCCACCTATTTCCTGTGTAACTGGTTCCTGCAGAGCTCACAGGGACTCCTCGGTTCTAATGCCAACTCTGCCAAGGTCAGAGCCCTCCCACCCTCAGCAGTGCCAGATGCAGATCCTTTTTCACCCCCTCCTCTCCCACTAGAAGTAAGAATCGGGGGAAAACTCTGCTCTCTCGTTTTTAAAACAGTTTTGTTCAGCTAGAGCTCTGCTACCACCTTTCAAATGATGGTAGCTGCTGGTAATTGAAGAAAAAAAAAAGTGGAGGAGTTTATTACTCCAGTTGAGAGCAATAGCCCCTTAGTTACAGGGCTACAGATTCTGCTATAGCCACACACCGTGAGCAGCATTCCCCTCGTCCCTTTTCCCCAGGAAAATGGGACCACTCACAGACTAAAGGAGAACCCTTCATAAGATGCATGGCAGAGTGTGCCTGCAGTTTGTCAAGGCAAAGTAAGAAAAAGATTTTATTGGTATCATTTTATTTCCAGTTAAGTCCTGTAAAATCAATCTCTGGGAAGTTCCAGTAGTTGATGTCTGCATTTACAGGCTAATGCAGGGAGCGAGCATAGCTGGAAATAGATGGCTGTAAAAAGAGACAGCAGCAATGCAAATTGGACTGAATCAGAAAATTATGCCCTGAATAGCACAACTGTAAAAACAGCAAAGGCAGGGCGAGTAAAACTGAGATATCCCTGCCTGCACCGTGGTTTGTAAATACCACGTGGGAGCAGGTGTAGTGGCAAGGCAGCACTGAAGAAGCAGCAGCCTTTCCTCCAGGAAATGGTTACACACTTTTGTAACTTGGTTTGTATCCAAAGACAGCATAAGCCCCAAACTATACAAAAACGCTTATGTATGCGAAGCTCCAACAGCATGTAAAAACCTGTAAACTTAAATTTTTCTAGATGAGTCCTGCTGCATTTTTAAAGTCATGTACAAAAAAAAAAAAAAATTGAAAAAAAAAAAAAAGAACAAAATCAGGTTTTTTTCAAGTCTCCAGGTACAATTTACTATGCATAACACAAATTCACTCGTTCAGTTCAAATTGGACCTCAATCCATTTGTGTTCTTTGTGGCTATAGAGCAGGATCCAAACACGCTGCAAGTTTCAATGTACCATCCCCGCTGAGTAGGCACCACTACAAAGTGTTGATAACTCAACCTTTCCCTTTAAACATGAAACAGCGTTTTGAGTCAGGACCTGTGGGCTTTTTCTTAGTTTGGATCCCATTTTAGCTGCTGCCTAGAGCGGAATGCCTGGAGCATAAATGAGAGGGCAAAAATCTAAGTCAGAGGTATTCTGCTAACTCTAATTTATATTTCAACTGACTAAAATCAAAACACAGGGAATTTGAAAGAAAAGCTGTGATTCTCAGGACAGCCCATGGCCCAAAAATGAGATGTAGCAAGGAAGCTGTGCCTGCTGCTGCCGTGGGGCTGAGTGGGACCATCAGTGAGGCTGCACACAGGACGAGAACATGTTTGACCTTTGCAATAATTCCCTCCCTGCGGAAGAAGAAAGCTGACTTTATACCCACAAAAAGTGTTCTTCCAAATAGATAATGACCAATTTCAGGAGCAGAAACTGGAAACAGACACATAAATTACAGCAGAGATGGTTTGTGTGGGTCAGGAACTGAGAAAATTCACCCACAAAAAACGCTGTTGTTCGGCTTTCCTTTCTCTCCAGCCCTTTCCCATCCAAGAGGATTTGGAGTTTTGGTGCCCTGCTCCAAATGTGCTCTGAGCTAAGCTCTGCTCTGACCCCACACCTCATCCCTCCCACACAACCAGCTGCCTGCACATGTCACACATGGCATCCCAGGAAAAAAGTTCTTGGGTTACGTATAAATACACCCCTGCCTAGCAGTGGAAGAGGTGAATCAACACCACATAATTCCTGGTTCTTAGGTGTACAAATTTGAAAGCAAACTAGTGAGAGACTTCAAGCTAGAAATACAATTTAATAGGAAAAAATAAAATAAATGCAACAGTACAAAAAAACAACCCACTGACAGAATCAGAGTTAACCTGACCCCCTGACAGTCAGGGGGTTGGTAGCAATCCAAATTAAATGGCTGCAGTCCTCCTGGAGTGATGGTTCTGTTGAAGCAGTGATCCCGTAGAAGGGTCTGGTTCTTCCTCTGGGAATCCAGTGGAAAAGGCTGCCCGTGCTGTTCCAAACCCCAGATTATATCTACATGGGAATGCTTGGTTCTTCCCCCATGGGCAGAGCATCTCACAATGGGGTGATGTAATTCTGTCAGCTATGGTGGGTCCTTGATAGCCCATTAGGCAGAGATGGCTCCCGGAGGGAGTTATCAAGGATGAGTCGTGGTAGGGGATAATGGGCACAGCCCCACCTGTTTTAACAGCTTGTGGAGATGATAATAGAATACATACTTTTGGTTACATCTTATACTGTAACCCAGGACATTAGAGAATCTCAGGATGCTCATCTTTCCTGCACAAGTCAACAGGAAGGTGCCCCCAGCTTTAGATATCACCTTTCAGAGCTTGCTCCATGCAGTTCTTGAGTTTTCTTCAGTCTCTTACAGTCTTGCTTTTTAGCTCCTTATTCCATTTAGCAGCTGCCTCTTTTTTAACTGGAAGAATATAATTTTCGAACTTTTCCAAGCAGCTCCATTTTTTATCCTCCTCCCAATTACACTGACCACAGCTGGTTTTATTTATTTTTCTAATATCTCTACAGTACTGTAGCATGCAGAAATACAAACTTTACTTCCCCTCTTTCCACAGTAGCACATTAATCTCCCTCAAAACTCATTTCACCATCCAAACAGATTATATTTAAAAAATCAGTTAAAGGAATGATTCTGAAGTTTCATTTAATATTGGAAACATCATTTCATGTCTTGTTTTTTTAATGGTAAGAGTTTTTTACTAGCATCTAGCAGAGGAGGATACAGCAGCAAACATCTGTACTCAAAGCGCAGCAAACACTGATAGTGCCACTGATGTTGTGGATGTGGCTGTATTGCCAGCAAACAGAATATAACGGAATAAATGCCACTTGCTGCATTTTTTATGTCAATCTAAACATGTATTTCTGTCACCAAGGCAGAAAGACTCTATTTCTTTGGTGCTGCACCTGGTACAAGCCATCAGGACAGGCAGAAAGACAAGCTGGGGGGTAACTGAGGCTGAGATAAGGATGTTCCAACTGTGCTGATACAGCTGCTTTGTCTTTCCAGATAAAAAAATAAAAGCAAAACAATGTTCTGACTGAGCTTGAAAAAGCTGGGCTAAGCTTTTTCTAAGTCAGATACCAACTGCTACTGCCCAGCATACAGCTTCTTTCTGAACTCTCTCACAAAACCTTAGCTCCTTCTCTAAGTTCTGCTGCTCTTAACACAGTGACTTCAAGAGTTCCAATTGCTCAGTCATCCATGACAGGCTGGGAAAGGAAAAAAGAGATGGAAAATATATCCTAGCCCCTGTGGTATTCATTTGTTATAAAGTTGGAAAAAGTTGAGTAGTTGTGGCTACTGGATGTTCCAAGTTTATCAACGTATTTTCTCTTGCAATATTTAGCAGGATGAATTTTTAACCACAGAAAACCCTCTCTACAAAATGAGCTTATCCCTAATGGCTCACAACTTGCAGAGGTGAGCAAAGAACAATCTTTTACTGCTGAAATTTTAACATTCCTTTGGGGGATTCACAACAAATTGTTTTCCAGGTCAATTCATGCCCCTGTTCCGTGTAATCCATAAAGAGTCCCATTGCAAACAGATGACTGCAATAACGTTACTTTTCTAATCAGGTCAGAGGAGGCAAAATAATCCCTTTAAAATGACCCCGACCAAAAACCACGTCATAAATCTGCCTAGAGCTTCTAAACAACCTCAAGGAAGAAAGAGCACAGAGAGCATCAGAATTAAAATATTCCGAGAAGCTTTGGAGTCCTATGAAGGAAAACCATAATTTCATTTTCCCCACAGTCAAGGACTTTCCATAGCATCAGTTTGCAATGGGATCTGTCTTTTATACCCAAAGCATACAAAAGAAAAGACAGCTAAATGACCACAGGATGTCCCTTATAATTTGCATTTAGGTAGACAGTGGCTTTCAACATATTCCCTTTTCTTGGGCACATGAGGAAGAGATGAAGCAAAAAAATAGGAAAGGAAGAGCAAAGACATTGGTTCATTTGACATTTATTCTGAGTATTCATAATGCAGAGGTGCCCACATCCTGCATTGCTGCACTCACAGCTGCCAATAGAAGAGATTTCCAAATGCACAGACTGCCTTCAGTCACCCCAGAGTACAAAGCATGCAGCATGCACCCTCCTTCTGGCCTGTTCAAGCAAATATGCATCCTGAAATAATAGATCAGCTTCTAAGGAAATAAATGCACATATTTGCTTTTATACCAGCTCTAAGAAATTGCTCCGTGTCCTGTCTGGGCTAAATCAGGGCACATAATAAATGAACAGATAGGGTTTGTACAAACAACATGACAAATAAATAGTTGTATAAAGAGACAACATCACTCTGAGGTTTTACAAGACAAATAAGCCAAAGTTGTAAACACTTCTGAAAAATAATTAGCTCAGCAGTTTGCTTGGGTCCTTTTGTCTTTTCACAAGTCTGTAGTAAAATGAATTAAACTCACCTCAAGCTACTTTTGGTTTTCTATCACTCTGAGAAGCCTTTTTGCATTTGTTAATATTTATATTCCTGCCTTGGGTAGCAGCTCCATTATGGAGCTGGGCTCCATTGGGCTGGCTGGTCTCCACATGGATACCCATGAAAGGAACAGCCCGTGCTTAAAGTGCTGATTTTGATTTATTTACAGCTGTTTTCTCTGCTCAGAAGGGGGAACAATTGCCTGAGCTGAATGCATGGTCAGCAAGTAACAACTCTTAGTCACATTAAGGTGTTTTTACTCCTCAGCTAAGTGTTAAAACTGCATGTTTTAAAGGAAACAGTGGATGTTGCTGCTGAAACCATTGAGCAGTGGAGGTGCCAAAAGTGAAATCAATGTCTCAGGAAAGAGGGGTCTGTCAGATCTGCAACTCCAGAAAGCACATCCTGCTTCCAGAGAGAGGCTCCCACACAGCCCAGCTATTCAGGTAAGAGCTCCCAGAGCCTGGACACCAAATGCACATGTATTCCTCTTCTAGCCAAGGCAGACCCACAGCCAGCTGGAAAATGATTTTTTACTGACTAAACAACCATAGGAGATATCATTAGATGTCCCTCCATTAACAAACTCCATTTCAGTCACTCTGCTGCAATGGATTTTTATTCCATCAAGCTCAGTGTACTCTACCCACCCCTAGAAAGAAAAGCATGTGAAAATTTTTAGTACAACAGCCATTAATCTACATTTCTGGCACTGCTCTGGAGGTCTGAGCAGCAGAGATCACAGTCATGCATTTACAGTGGTTTCCTAAAGCCTCCAGAAAAGCCAGTTGCACTTGGTTTTGTGGCTTTTGGCTGGGTTAACACTTATTTACTGTCCCTTCTGTTAATTTTCCTGGGTTCTAAAACTGCTATTGTAAGCAACCACAGAAGCAGCCGTGTCCAAATGATACCTGGCCTTCATCTGCCATCTTGTCTCTGCAAAGGCATTACACAGAGAAGCCTCAGGCATGTAAATACAGCATTGCTAAGTCAGAGACAGCCCTTCACTGGCTGCAAGCAAGGATTACCAAATCTCAGATGGAAGGATCAGACTTTGATTCCAGAAACAAATCGATGCATGAGCAAATGAAGAAGCAAACCTACTGGGATGATGCTAGAGAGGTGACTCATTCAACCAACAGCCCTTTAGCAAGGCAGAAGACCTCCCTGCAAAATGAATTCCCTTCTGGATTGCTGCCTCCCAAAGCAATAACATAAATCCATCTAACATTTAAGCAAAGGGATATTGGATTTGACAGATCAACAATGATCGTGTTTGTCTACAGAGTTATAAGGTCACTACTGAAGACCCAGCTGAGAAAAGCAGGTGCTTGTGGAAAGGAGCCAGATATCACAGGGTAGCTAAAGGAGATTAACCTTTGAAGGAAACAAAAGATATTAAGAAATCATCAAGGCAGAAGCAGACCCACAGGAACCAGCAGTTAGTTCACTTTTCATTGCTAATCAGAGATACAATAAAACCTGTGTCATTCTGCAGTCGTTTGCTGGGATTTGGTTTTGTGGATTTTTTTTCCTCAAGGTGAAGATCAGCTGACAGATCACACAGTCCAACCACCATGAAGCAGTCACCATACAAAATAAATCCTCCTTCAAAGCAGAAATCAAGCAAACAGTCCAGGTTCAAGAACCTCCACAACATTTTCTGCAATCCCACGCACAGCTGATTGATTTCTGATACCATTAATTTGTTTAAATTCATTTACACCTTTAGGGGTATATTTTTTGCCTGATACTCCTATCATATTGTGTTTTGAATTCCATATTAATGGGAAATATGGCTATAGTAAATACGTGTATTTTTAACCTTCCTTTGGATGACAAGAGGAATATTGCAGCAGGAGTGTACAGGAGATGGGAACAGAACTTTGGTGACTTTTTGAAAAACAATTCATTGGTCTCCAGGTTAATTACACCGACTGGTAAAATCTGCTACTGGTGCAGGCAATTTCTAACCATAAAAATGGGCATGGTAAGGAGCTGAAGTGGTCTCAGAGGACAGTTGAAATCACCACATCCGAGCTGTATACTTGAAATTATCATCAGACTTCAAAACTCAGCTGAAAAACTCCACAAATGCTGCCAGGACCTCCAGCCTTCCAGATCACCTGATGTCTGCTGTTATAGAGAGATACAAATCTGAAGTTTTCATCATAGACTGCCAGCACTAGTCTGCTCTGAAAACCAGAAAAGAACAACCTGGTACATAAATCCAAAAACCCCCATGAGCTCACAGTGTCTCCTGGTGCACAGCACACTGCCCTGCTCTTTACAGAAGCAACAGACACAGGTGGAGTTTTGAGTTCTGCAAATGCTGTAAACACACGACAGCAGCCCATTTCCTCTGCTGCTTTCCCTTTCAGCGCTCCAGGTTTGGTGAAGATCATCCTCTGAGCTGCAGCTCTGCCACCACAGCGCCCCTGCTGCAGTGGCTAATCCCAAACTAATACTGCCAGCATCACTCAGCACCTCACAAGCCTCACGCAAACATTGCTTCACCTTCTCAGGTAACTGCAGGACCTCCAACCTCTACGTGAGAAAATGAATTATCTAGCCCTGTGCAGACCTGGGAGCAAAGCTTAGGAAATTCCTGCATCACCAGCTGCTGCTCAGGTTCTTTTTGTCCCCTCCTCCAGCCTGGAAGGACTGAACTAAGAACGGCAACACTGCTCGCAGCCTTCTCAAAGATGCTCTAAGAAAAAAAGGAGCATGCATTAAGTAGGCAAGCAAGGATTAGTTATACTCATTTGGGGAGACTTAATCCTGAGAAGAGGTAGCAGAGCTGCACAAAGAAGCAGACAAAAGACTCAAAATGCAATTCTAATGGGTAAATAAAGAGCACCTCTCACCTGCAAACTCAGCCCATTCCAACATGATTTCACTAAACTCTCTTCTACTCAAATTCTGCTTTTCTCCTCTTTTTAGTCGTGTTTCTTTTACTCTATGCTGGCTGCCTTCATTTTTTATTTATTGTACTTCACCCCCATTATGATTTTTCTCAGTAAAGTTTTTAGCCGATTGCAGCAACTCACATCTCTCCTGACTTGCTGCTAGGAATTGATGGACAGCAGCGCTCATTATTTCACAGGTGCCCTCCTCTTGGAGAAGCTGCACCATTTACAATACAAGGGAGAATGTGGTGGTAGCAAAGGGATTTTTCTGTCTGAGCCAGAACCTGGTGCTAAAATCTTCAATATTTAATCCATGCCCTCTGTGTAAGAATATCAGGAGTGATCTCCTTGCCTACATCCATGCAAAAAACCACATTAGACCACAGTGTCTGCTGGTGTAAAAGATGTAAGTCCCTCACGACAATGGTTTCTGCTCCAGGATTGTTTTGGAATGTATCAGACAGCCACTGCACCAGGGTTACAGCAGTGCTGAATTCAAGTCCACAGTTTTACACCTGGGATGCATCTAGCCCAACTGGCTGCATTTTCAAAGAGGTTTTGAGCCAGTTTCTAAAGCTCTGAGCTTTCTTCTTTCCATCTGCACAAATTTCACTCATACCATCCTATTTCATGCTTCCCTTCCTGACAAAACCTGCCCTTCAGAGCACAGGCTGCACCCACATACACGAAATGGGGGGCGCAGCCACTGGCTCAGAGCCGGGCAGGGCAGGAACCTGGGCACACACCACAGCAGGAAGGGCCACAGAGGTGTGCAGCACCGGGATAACATTGTTCCCACAGTGCTGTAGGATTTCAAAACCAAATTTGATACATTTCAGAGCTGGAAGCAAAAGCAAAGTGCCAATAAAAAGATCAGTCAGACCTCTTTTACCAGGAGCTTGGCATCCACTGAAGAGGACAGCAACAAAGGTACAGAGAGAAAGATGGATCCCCAGAGACTGGGAGGACTAAAGGAAATAATGAGGCATTTGCTTTGGAGCCTGAAAATTGTATGATGAAGTATTTCCTTAAATGAGCAGATTGCAAGTAAAATAGAGCATGGTACCTTCATTTATGTATGGCAGGGGCTTGCAGGAAACTCCTGCCTGCCTTCAGCTGGTCACGAGCAGAAGGAGAACTGGCAGATAATTTTAGAATAAAAAGGGTAAATAATGAGGAGTCCAGCTGCACTGTACAAAGCAGCACAGTGAGATACCCATTAGAGAGTAGGAATCACCCCCCAGACAGAAGCAAAACATAACATCACACACGGATGTTCAGAACTAGTCCCTACTACCCCACAGGTAGGGTATTAAATATACATTCCTGTGTCACAGCAGAAACAGGCACAAACAGGAGCATGGCAATACTTCAGCAGGATGTTCCAAGCTTAAAAGTCACTTACAGTAGAATGAAACCTATTCAGTATTTATTTTCCACAGGTTCGAGTCAACAGTCCTAAGCAGATGGCTGCCGTTAGCATAAAACGAGCACCTGAGGAGGGAAGGGGAAGCAAGTAACTCCAACCAGCCATCTGCTTCTTAATTTTCAAGCAAAGGGCACACAGAACTAGGAGGCAGCACAGCTATCCCCATGCTGTGCCACGCCTGCCCCATCACTAAATTGTCAGCATCAGTTGATTCCCCCATTGTTGCGGCGGGGCGCGCTCCCACGCGGTGCCCGGGAGCCAGGAATGATTGTGCCATGTGTCACTGCTTGCTTTTCCAGAGAAAGTGCTCCCCCCAGCCAAAATACTTCATTTGCAAATCACACCTGAGCAGAAGTTGATAGGGAAAGCTGGCTCCAGCTGTACTTACAGTATCTCTCTGGCTTCAGCAGGACATAAGCGAGTACTTAAACGCTTCACAAACCAAACCCTTGGAGCAACGTGTACCTTTCTTTCAAATGTATGAATTAATCTTGCTCCAGACGGTAAATGTTTATACATTACCAGTTATTTATGAAAGCTTTTGCGCTGCATAATTTACAAATGACAAAACAAAACTGTCTACTTCCAAGCCACAGACACTTGCTTTTCCTTTTCAAATATTCATGTCTCCTTTTGTAGGGAATCACACATGACTTCATATGTGGATGCTCCACAGCACCCATAGCCTACTGCAGCCCAAAACTGCTGACAGAAAGACAAAGAATGATTTGGGAAGTTTATAAATATAAGACATGCAATCTGTTCACAGTAAGTGTTAAAAAGTCAGTGAAACTCAAAGGACAAGAAATTATGGCATTGAATGAGACTAACGAAAGAACAAGGAAAAGGAGCAACTTTCAAATTTCTTATTAAGCAAATAAAATACTGAGAATCAAAACACCACAACTAAAAAACCGTAAAATCAGAATAAGACACACCTCAATTATTTAAGAGAGAGGTTATCTCAGGTAGCCTGAAAAATACCAAGCGCTAATTTGTAACAAGGGGAGACACGTGTTGTGCATGTGAAATTCATGAAAAAGTGACAGCAGGGATCAAACATGCAACAGTTTGAATGACAGAGATTCCCTTGCTCAACTCTCCACAGTCCTGTTGTCATCGCCCACCTGACAAGATCAGACAGGAAGACAATGGTGACCATGGGGGGCCTGGGTTTGCCTCCTGTCAAGGCAAATGTTCCCCAGAGAATACATCAAAATATTAAATTAATCTTTAATCTTCTGAGGGGGAAAAAAAACACCTGTCAAGAGGTAAAACAAGCAAACAAGTTAAAATTCAACCAAGTAATTTCTCTTCTTAGCCAGGAAAGACCCTGCTGTCCATGGATTATTTAAGTTAACTGACAGATAGTTTTATCAAAGCCTTGTCTACAGGAAGAAGAAAGGAATAATGCAACTTTAAATGCTGCTAACTGCTAGAAGGTCATAAAGATTTATGGTTTACCCTCCTGTAAATACCATTCCTTATAACTGATCCCCATGAGATTTACTGAATGCTCAATAACCTTTCTCTGGTGGATGCAAGAAAATCATCGGCACCACCTCGAAACCCAGTTTATTCGCAGGCTAAGAGCACTGTGCCTGCAAATCCACCTCAGAAATGCTGTTCCTTCTGTCCCCATTTCTGCAAGTCGGTAGTAATGAAGATGCTATTGTGGTGGAGAATCCTCCCAGTCAAGGCTGAACTTTAAATGTAAACTTGGAAAGAGTGCTCCGAGCCAAACCTCACCAATCTGGCCTTGTGGGCCCAGCACAGAAGATGAAGTGTGTACACTGGGCTCTGCAGGATTACTGCTGGAGAGACTCCTTCACCTGCAGCTCAAAGAAAAATTAAATGTTTGCACTGAACCAGGCAGTGGCTTGGCAAATGAAAGCCACATCTGCTGTTAGATCACTCGCAGTTCTCTCGACTTCCATGTCACTGGGGATCCCATTAGTAGAAAAAGCAGGTAAGGAAATGGAAAAATGTTAAATGTAAGTCAAATTTCTAAATATGTTAGCAGGAGCCTGCTTAAAGGGGCCTGACAAAATGATCTCAAATTCCATGCATAGAAGATGCAAGAAAACTTAGGGCAGCACACAAGACAAATTATAATTTTCATCAGTCATGAGAGTTCTGTATTTTCAGGTACTCCCAGGCACCAGCATGACTGCCCAGTGGGAAATCTCTGCCTCCAAAGATGCATCCCAACATCCTTTTGAAGCTACCCATGGCACAGCCAGGCTCTGGGAAAGCAGGGCATGGTGTGACACAA
Source organism: Dryoscopus gambensis (assembly GCA_013389985.1). Taxonomy (NCBI): domain Eukaryota; kingdom Metazoa; phylum Chordata; class Aves; order Passeriformes; family Malaconotidae; genus Dryoscopus; species Dryoscopus gambensis. Next base: position 1,420,287 of record WEIT01042009.1, on the reverse strand, counting down.
CAGAGTGGCACGGTGGGAGTCATTGGCACAGCAACGGGCAGTTCTCAGCCTCAGCAGGTTCAGCTTTGCAACAAGAGCTGGCGACCACCATGGCCAGTGCACACACAGGTCCCCAGATCTGGATGCCCTGAAGAGCAGCTGCCTGCACAGATTCCAGACATGGCTGTAAATTGTGCTCCTCCTGCTTAGAAATATCCTGGAGAGAGACCTGATCCCCTTGGCTGGGACCTCCAATTCAAACTTTGCTTAAAACCCACGGTCTGGCTGCTGGGTACAATTCTACATCTCTGTAAAGTTTTATAAGTGCAAGAAGCATGGCATAACATTGATTCTCTTGTCCCATGCAATCCTTCCTCAAGGCTCAATCTCAACCTGCAGCAGTGGCCCTGCAAAGGGAGCTGTGCAGAGAGCATGAGCCTCCTGCCACAGGACCACAATCTCTTTTATCCCGCTCTTTTCTTTTCTTGCATGAAAAGAAAAATCACTGGCAGGGCTGACAGGCAGCGAGGACATCACGTGCACATCTGGCTCTTGCAGGCATCTGCAGCCAGAGCTCGGCCTTACCTCCCTGTGTGTGGCTGCACATACTGCCAGGAGGAGCTGGGCAGTGTGTGAGCAGGCTTTAAACCTACCCAGCCTGTGCCAGGCGTTTCCTTTTGGCACCCTCCTACTCCCTAGATTTATTATTTTCAATCAGCTTTTTCCAAAAGGCAGAAATTATGGCCCCACCCACAGCATCTAAATACCTCCCTACTTTCACAGCAGTTTTAAGCAGAAGGTTGGGAACATTGCCTCAGCCCGGGACCTTAACTGCCCCAGTGTTGAGGATGACTCTGATCTGGAGTTACAGCTGTTACCCACTTAATGCAAGTCTTATGCCTCACAGAATTTCCCAAGACAGATGCAAATAGACCCAAAGCTTTAGGGGGCTAGGATCTGGTATTCTGGTTTCTAACCCATTGCTAACTTAGAGCAAAATTAAATCCCACCTGTAAGCAACCATCTGTTATTTCCAGTCACCCAGGACAAAATAGAATATTTAAGAAGTGATTTATGATTCCATTTATTTTACATACCTCAAAATGAAGCATGCAAATAGCTAAATATTTTAAACCAACCAGTAAGCAGTTCCCAAGTGTCTGCAAACATCTGCATCTCCCTCACCCATACACCAGAGATTCCAGGTTTTTAAGCAAGAAAATTAGGTATTAAATTATTCTATTCTCAGAGAAATTATGTCTTAAAGGAGATAACTTGGCCTTTGCAAAGAAACAGCTCCCCTGGGTGACTCTTGGAAAGACTGGAAGAAGAGTTCTTTTTTCCACCCACCCTCCAAAAAACACTAAATCACACAGATTAAAAAATATAAGAAGGTCAGAATTGTTTGACGTTCAGCCAAACATAAATACCATCTGTGATAAGCAGTGGCCCTGGGGAGGGGGATACCATTGACCTTTTGCAACACGAGAGTCAGCAAGCAGCACCTAATGCCAGGGGAGGTATTACAAAGGTCTCCAAGCATGAAAATATGTGTATATTCACTAACCGACCTGCACATTCACTCACACTGGTTCATTCTCTCCACTGATCTCTCCACCACAGGACAGGGGGGAATCCCTGGTGATGCTGATGATCTGGTTCATGCACTGAATAAGTCAACCTAGATCAGGGCAGCAAAGATTACTGGAGTCTTTGCTGTGGGAGTTTTACTTCCGTTCATAAGAGATATTGAAAACTTTCCCAACACTGACTTCACACAAACAAAAAATTATTCCTATCATCCTGAGCCAAGGTGACAAAACAAAAAATTTCTTGCTTGATTCACACCCATGACAAAGGAGGCCAGAAGACTACAAAAGCTCTTTCTTTGCCAGTTATGCTTACAGCAGATCTTTTAATGAGAGGAAAATGTTTCTTCCTTCCACGATTCTTTTCTTATTCCTATCTTCCCAAGGGAGAGTACACTGGAAGGTCAGTAGAGAACCAGAGGGTCTGTGTTCTTTGAACTGGCAGAAAAGGTCAGAGCAGTACATAAATGCCTACCCTGATGGACTCCAGGCAGTAATAAGGAAGGCCATAAGAAGGCCTATAAATAACTGGTATGTTTGCCCTTTCCTGGCATATTTCCTGGAACAAGGTGTTGAAAGTGCTCTCAAAGACTTGATGGAAAGTAGTGCAGTGAGCAGTGCTGCTCCCCTCCTGCAGCACCTCACAGACCGGCTCCAGCTGCCACAGGCTCCTGAAATCTGGCGTTTCATGCTGTGATCACGTACTGGACACCCCACGTCCTGTGATTCCAGGTGGCCCTAGGGGTCATCAGGCTCCTTGGCACAGCCCCACACCGAGGCTTTTGAGAGCTCTGCGTCCTTATGGCTTTGGCCAGATTTCACATCCACAAGCATTTGCTACATCCTCTTGCTCTGTCCCAGGAAGGAGTTGAGAGACACACATCAGGGGTGAAGCCTTTTAAAAGTTACAGTGTGAAGCACCAGGCTCTCCTGCATCTGTTTATTATAATTTCTTAATTTTTTTAATTCCTGAAGATGTCACCAATGCCAGAGCAGTGAGTTGCTTGAGAGGCTTTGTCAGCTTCAAAAGTGCAGCTTCTTCCAGAAAGTACCATCTGAGCCTCTTCTAATCCAGCAGCACCACTCCAAGTGCTGTCATCGTGCACTGTGTGTCGTAACCTGGTAGGAGACAACAAATCCCCCACAGCAAAGCTGCTGGGGCTCTCCAGGCCTCACTCTTTCCTTGTGATCTGGGCTGCATCCTGGTGGCCCAGCAGATGTTCCCTTGCAGAGGAGTCACTCTGCACCCTGAGGTTACTTGATCCCAACTCAAGAGCACCAACAGCGAGACAGAGTTGACCTGATGTGCTTTGTTATGCCCAGTATCACACCTGCAGGGGACGTGATTTGAGAGGAGAATGCTCAGCCTGGCTCTGCAGTGTACCCTGAGATGATCAAGAGAACTTTTGGAAAAAATTATTAATTCCATGTTGTAAAAAAATAAGAGATACAGGGCTTTTGTTGGGAAGCAGGCAGAGATAGAGAAGTGAGCACAAGGAGAGAGCACGGCTTGTATTCCTCCTTTTGTTTCAGCTTTCCTGAACTCCAGAGGAATGAGAGGAGCCACTTTGCATTCTGCCGTGATTGGGACTTCACAAAGCTAAATTATATCACTGAGCTACACCGGTTGTTACTAAAGAAAGACGATAAACAAACAGCATCCTGAGAGAGCTCCAGAATAGAGAGGCCAGTGCTATTGTTCAGAGAGATGGAACAGAAAACATGAGAGGCAACAAGGACAGAAGCCATTATTCGATGGGAACCCATCTGAATGCTTAATAAAAATAGCATTTGCATTTGCTCAGACAGTTTGTCCAGTTCCAGCACACTGAGTTTCAGAGGGTCAGTTCTGATCTTCATGAAATGCAGCAAACTGTAGCCATTTGTACAGACAGACTTCTAGAGGGCTAATTAAACTCATCATCTTTAATGTTTCCTGTGAGTCAAGAACAGCTGAAGTGTGGTTTTCGATGGACTGTGTTTGGCTTGCAGCACTCCATGGCTGCTAGCAGCTAGAAAGGAGGACAGCACAGCGGAAGATTGTGTTTCAGCCTCATTCCAGCCTGTCAGAGCTAAACAGGAAGTCTGGGTCTGGGGCGGATTCTCAGGATAGCCATCTGGAGCACACATCTGGAAAGAAGTTAACCAGTGGCTGCATGCCACTATAATCATTCCTCCCTCAAGTGCTGCAAATGGAGCATCAAAGCAGAAAGCAGGTGGTTCTTCGAGGAGATAAATGAACCACAGAGAGGGGTCAGAAAGTGGGACATGCATTTGATGAGGGGTTTTTTTCCTGCTCATAAAAATTGTCAGAACAAATTACCCATTGGATGTTATACCAGATAACTACATGCCCAACATCTCCACACTTGTTGCTTTGCAGAGACTGGAAGGTCAGTGAAAAGTTTCCTCAAACAGGCATTAATATAACTGTATAAACCAGCATTTAATTTTTCACAGGTAGATATATACTGTATTCCAATACTGAGAGACTTCATCTCATGCCATCGACATAATTACTAATTTGGGGACATCAAATTCAAGAACTTGTAAAATTTCTGAAAGGTTTAAAAAAGTTGCATCAAATTAATTTTAAAACTCTCAATATAAAGGGAGAACACCTGCATGGAATGAAAGAAACATGAGTTAAGCTCCTGCTCTGATCCCTCTTCACTCCCCTGCTGGTTGCTGCCTGTTTCAGGAGGACCCCACCTGTCCCCTGGCAGTGGTCTGATATTGAATAAAAAATATTAATGCAAAGCAGGAGTTTGAAATGCACCTTTATCATGCAAAAGCCCTGATACAAAAGAGAGCTGCTGTTGTTAATTAGATCTGGTTGAAACCTTGGTCAAAAAAGAGATTAAAACTGAGAAATCTTTTTCCCAGGAAAACCATGGAATTTTTGTGAATGCTGAAGCAGTTTCTCTGAAAAGGTTTTTCTTTTTCATTTTATTTTTATTCTCTCAAACATTACGGATAACGTAAAATGGAATGTTTTCTCAAGAAACCATTGCAGCTGGAGCCTCAATACTTGAAGACGACTATTCAGTCTTGAATCTCAAAATGTTTGAACCTCCCCTACGTCTGAAGGCAAGTAATGTCTGTACTTCTTCAGCATCACACACAGGGTGAAGTTGGAGAAGAGGTGTAGACCCAGATGGAGAAGCCCAAAGCCCACAGCTCAGCCTGAAAATCCATTGCAGATGTATAAAATACTCATAGATGCCGTGGGTATTTCTTCAAAGCTTCCCCAACTTCTTTGGCCTGGTGTACAGCACTTGTCCCAGGCTGTCTCTGAGGGAGTGACACCCCTTCCCTTGGAAAATAAGCCAAAGGAAAGGGCTCCTTCTCCCATTTTCTGTCCCGGACCATGAAACATTAGGAGCATCTTTCAAATCTTATTCTTCTTGTTGTACCTAGATCCAAGGTACAGGAATAAAGGCCATATTTAGTAACTATGAAAAGATTGAATGAGTCTTGAGTTCATCCTGCTATGACAAATGGCTTGAAAAATCAGTGCTGTGAAGATTTTGACAGGTAGGTGACCTTTCAGCTTAAACTGTAAGTGATTCCAGTCTGGGGAGCTCGCTCCTCACAAGAGGTGCTGCCCATATTCTGTACCAAGATAAGCTGCAGCTCGAGCTGCTCTGCTGGCCAGCATTTGCAGAAGCCTCTGCTGGACATGGGCAGAATTAATAAACCAATGTGGCAGCCAGGAGCTCTGAATTTTTAATGGGAACGCTTCCTTGGAGGCATGTAGGAACCAGAAACAGGTGGTCCATGGCCATAGATTTTTTTGTAGTAGATATTATAAATGCAACCATGAGATTTTGGGAATTTGAAATGATAGAGGAAGTTCCCTCCTTATGAGGTCATCCCTGGCTAAGAGAGTTTAGGAAACTGCTATCATTTCATACTCAATGCAAAAGAAGGCGAAGCTTCACGTGTTTCTCAGCAGAGAGTCCCCACACAACTTTGGAAATAAAACCAGCAGATTTGCGCCCAATATCAATGTCAGGAACATTCGTGCCCAAGCAGGGGAGCCCCAGGGGACTTGAGCAGCTCTCTCTGTCCCCCTTTTCCCCCACAGAAGAAACACTGATGTGCTTTCTTGGCACACAGTGACTCCTTATCTGCAGACTGACAGCAAGGAGTTTTGTGTCTAGTCAAGACTGATTCCTGCTCCTAAAAACGCTGCTGAAAAGCTGCTGGGTATTTTTGTGCTACACTACATCTACTGCCCAAGTGGTTTAGGTGAAACTTCAGCAACTACTGCATTTGGGGTCATCTTTCACTTTTAGCCCAGCACCAATTGCCTGGGGGGTTTTAAGAGGCTCTTTCACACAGCCTGCTGTGAAAGCCAATGCTTTTATTAAAGGACTACTCGTTTTCCAGACAAAAACCCAGAAGAGAATGAAGAGGAGAGGATGGCAGCTCAAATCTCCCACTTGCAGGGAGATCTGCACCACTATAAACCAGGCATTTGGGTTTGCTTATCTCAGACTGAGTCCTTCACATTAACCTAAGTTAAACATAATACCAGCGACTGGGTATTAAGGTCTTGGATTTTGGGTTTTCTTTTTGTTTTCTTCCATTTCTTTAAATCCACTTAAAAAAGAAAAGAAAAAGAGTTTATTCTTCTGAAATTGCTTAAGAATTGAAATGTAAAAGGGATTAAGAGAGAGAGGCAGGCCTCCTGCCTGCACTGCACTCACCCACACAGAAACAAGTAATGACTAAAGCAGGCACTGCCAGACACGCTGCCTGGGCAGAGCTCCCTGAGAGGCAGAAGCCAGCAGAGGTAGGAAACAGCTCCTGCTGCAGTACTTCCACTGTTCCTAAACTGAAACTCTTCTGTCCAAACTATTTTTTTTTTCCCCCTTCTTTTCTCTCTCTCCCCCATTCTCACCAGACAGGAGCAACAGAGAAGCACCCACGGTTACTGGGTGCAGTCCCTAAACTACCTGGCCTGCTCAGGCAACAGCGCTATTTGATGCTTGAATATATGATCCCATAACCCTTACACCCCCAAAATTGTACAACTGGATCTCTTCACTCATGTCCTTTCAGACATAGCCACCTCTGAGCTCCAATAAGACAGATTTTCCAGTTATATCACTGCACAATCAGGTCCACAGAATGTGCGGATCACAGCCAACACTTCTCGGTCACATCTGAACAAATATAGGTGGGTTTTACCTCCCACCTGTTCTTGTATTTGCACATTTTTCTCCTGAAGTGGACACAAAATTATTAAACTCATATCTCAATTGTGTTACTGGACCTGCTATGAAAATCCAGCCACTTTGGGAAGCTGTATAAACAGGAGGTGAGTTTGGGAGAAACTCTGGCCTTGAAATATTTACACAAGGTCCTACAGAGTAGAAAATTCAGCTCTCACTAGAGCTAAACTCAAATCTCCAGAGCCCTTTCCCTCTAGCCACTAAAACAATTTCTCTTTTCCTGAAATTCTCCTCTTTCAAAAGCAGCTCCCTAAGGCATCTACTACAACACATAAACCATCCTGACAAATGCCATCAATTTAATTCATATTAATGGTAATTAAAGTTAAATAATAGATGTCGCCCACAGTATTTGCACATCTGTAAATTCTGCCACATTGCTAGGGAAAAACATAAAAAGCAAGCCCTACATTTCTCATACAGAAGAGATGGACAATTAGCTCTTTAAGGCAAAAAACTCATTTAATTAACTGGGGACAGAGTCATTTGTTGACATTTATCTAGTGTAATTCTCTGGAGCAAAATGATGAAGGTACCAGAACAGAGGCTGCTCGTGCCCAGCCGTGTGCCTGGGAGGCCCAGCAGGCTCAGGGTGGATGCTGCAGGAGGATCTGCCAACAGCTCCCACGGACAGCAGCCTCCCTGCCTGCCTCCCTGCCAAGGACCACCGGCCTCCGTCGCAGGGCCGTGTCTGATGAGAGCACCTGCCGTGTGCTGCACTGACAGCCCACAGACAGCCAGGACAGAATGTTCCCTGCCCTGCACGGAGCAGATGGCAGCACTGGCACCGATGCAGCCAGGATCCAGCCGGCACAGCGCCGAGCTGCGCGTCCGCGGCGCTCCAGGAAGGACTGACGGCAGCGTGAAGCACCAACACTTCAGCAAACACCTGGAAACCTGGGGGCACAGTCATGTCTGGAACTGGGTGCTGGATTGAGAGAAAAGGGGCCAGCCTTGGGAGAGACAGGCTAACTTGGTGCTCACCTCCACGAGGCTGCCACGAGAGCTGAGAAAGTTTGTCCCCTTTTTCAGAGGCAAAGCAGTTAGTTGTGGAAGGTAGGGAATAAAAGAACCCTTCCAGTGCTGCAGTTCTCCCTCTTTTACATTGCTCCTCGATTTCAGGGTGGTACCCGGAGGGTATTAAGACCACAGAGCTGCACAGCACATTTCCCACTTTCCAGAGAGTGGCTGCTGAGCGAAGTGCCAACGCCAATTCATCACCTCAGAGCCGCTCCAATCCTCCCCTTCCGCGGCCAGCTGGGGCTGAGCGCTCTGGGTGAAATGCCAGCAGTCGAAAGGTTAATAGCAATGGGACTGCAATTCAAGCTTGCCGAGATAAATGAAGGTAGAGAGCAAGGAAAAGAGAGGGGGAGGATCCTTGTTGTGATTTCATGGCAGTCTTTTTCCTCTATTGTCATCATCTGAAAAGTGCGCTGATAGAATCCCCTCTCCAGCAGGCCCAACCGAGAGAAGACAAAATGTCCCTGAAACTCACCCAGGCAACACAGTCTGGGAAAAAGCAGCACCGTGCCTGTAACACCTCAGCACCCCCAAGCACATCCTTAGCTGAGGCTCACAGTACTGGGTTGGCTTTGCTGGAAAAACTTAACAACTCATTGAACGCTGGAGACCATGAACGTTATCTCGGCGCTGGGTATGGGGACACACCACTGTGGACTCAATACTGGTATAAATTACTCTCTACCAGAGGTTCAACAGAGATACAGAGGCCTCAGGTTCCATCCTGACACTCCAAAATCCCAAAACCAGCCCTGATGCTTCCCATCTCTAGCATGGACAGGAGTTATTCCAAGTAACCTCAGAGCTGCAAGCACAAGGAGATGCTGCAGGAGTTGTCACAACAGCTAACTGGGGACATTTAAATACAAACTCAATGGGCACTTTAAAACCAACCAAAATAACAAAAATCCAACCCTCACTCTAGCTGCTGATGTTCAAGGAGATATTTTTCACTCCGGTTTTCATTTAATCATTTCACAGCCCTTGTTCACACTTATCTGAAACAAAACATTTTTTATTTTGATGAACTCCCATGCCCGAGCCAAGCAGTCAAAACTGGCAATGAAGAACAAAGGAGAAATGGGAACAAATATGCAATGTCAAAAGGAACAAGAAGGATGGTCTTCAAATGTAATACTTGCATAATTCAGAAAGCTGTTAACATATGTATTTTTCTGAACAAAATATTTTATTCAAGCTCAACACATAATGAAGAATTGTGATCAGTTTTATTTCAGTTATTAAAGAATAAAGCTAGAAACAATGTATTTAGATCCTCATCACTCAAGACTGTACACTCTGTGTTGCAATTCAACAAAATATTTTAAAGAATACTATGAACTACATGACCAATTCTATTAATTTCAGGCCAGAATATTTTTTTTTTGTCAGATGCCTTTGGGTTTTCTTCTATCAGTCTCTCATTTTCAAAAGCAGCAGCAGGTTTTTGCGGGGACAGGCAGATATGGCCTCAGCCTTGTAAAGAAATAGTACCAGCAGATCTGACTCTTGAATTGAGGAGATCTGTACTTACAATTAAGGATGCAGTTCCTAAAACACTGCTGGAAAACTTTTGTTTAAAACAAATATATGAAACATAATTTTTTTATTATTTGTGAGTAATGATAAATTACAACACTAAATGTATTATTTATGGTATCCTAGGTATAAGAAATCAGCTTTGTTGCTTCACTGGTTTAAAACCCAGACCTGCACTCTATGTCCTGTAGAAAACATTTAATCCCACAGTCCTAGCAAAAGATTTATACATCAAGTTTCTAATTTTTTCTGCAATGAAAGTTCTTTTTAAAGCATATTTCTCATCTTTAACAGGAAAATCGAGGCAACGCCAGAATGGAATTTTGGAATATAAGCAGTTTTGAAGACAAAAGATTTAAATTAAACCAAACCAAATAAACAAAGAGAGGAGTGTGTCTATGAACATTTCTGCACACTCAGTCACACATTATTGGATGCCACAAGCCAAGCAAAAATATTCTTTTCTTCCATTCTCCCTGTTGTTTCTTGTCGAAAAATTTTCATTTACTACCACATGAGCATCTGTTTGCATTATTTATAACAGCAACTTACAACCACAAATGAGGGCACATAATTCATTTATATTTCACACCATTAAGAGGGATATTATAACTGCAAACAGTAAATAGGAAATATAATAGCATTCAGCTTCTTCATGCTCTGTGAACTAACAAGTATTGGAACTTGGGGAAACTCTAAGTAAATGAGAAACTTTTCTTTTTCTGTTATGGATGTGAAGCGTGAGGAAAACATGAGTTACACAAACCAAAAAGAATTGGAAAAGGACTCATGCACCGAGCACATAAATTCTATTTAAATATCCTCCAACAAGCTAATGTTTTAAAAAATTGACATAACTTTATTTGTAAAACTCCAGATTTAAGTGCCTGGACTCCAGCCTAAGATGAGCAGGGCAAACCCCCCCTAGACCTGAAAAAGCCCTGCAAGAAGTAATCATCTCTGCTTGCAGTCAGAGAGATGTGGGAGGTCAGCACTGGGCTAGGTCAGGCTCACTTTTGATAAAGTGAATAGTTGCAAAATTCAGTTTATAAGTACACCTCCACTCTGTGTAAAAGTTTCAGAAAATGCTGGCCCCAAATCCTGCAGACTGCTCCCTTTTATACAAGCGTGACTGGAATGAGTATCAGCCTTTTATTCTAGATTAGGCAACCTTTAGCAGTCCAAGGTCTTAGAACACCCATCCAGATAAAAACCATTTAATTCCACCTACTTCAAGTTTCTGCCTGCTTCTAGAAGGGCCAGGAACTGCAACTACTCTATTGAGAAATAAGAGAAATAAGAGAAAATATTAGTTTCTTGACATGTTTTATTACCTGAAACTGGAAAACTCACAGCAGATCTCAAAAGCAAACCCAAGTCAGCCAAACCCACCAGCGATGTGCAGATACCACTGCAACATCTGCCCAGCCCAGAGTGAACTGGCTTTACAAAGGCACAGAAGGCAATAAAATGCGTAGTAATCCCTGACTTATTTGGAAGACCTCTGGGAAATTGGAGAAGCAGCCTGTGAAAAGCCCACAGTCTTCGGGAAGTCAGGTCATTTGACTGTGGCTCCCATGGGTGTGTTTATGCACAGAACAACAGCAACACACACGCACAAAAATACCAGGAGATGCCAAGAGGATGGTAAAGAGACACGAGAAATTATTCCAGAAAATCACCCCACCTAGTTTGGCACAGATTCTGCTGAGATTAAAAACTGTCAGATCAAAAACCAAGTTTTATTATAAGTAGCAAACAGAAATACGGGCGGACATAACCTGAGTCTCTGGTTTTCACAAGAGGGTCACACCACCAAAAGCATCACCAAGGCTGAGTTTTGCAATGATGCTAAAGTCCAGCAAATCTCCTAGGACTTGGGTGCCTAATTCCAAGCTGTCACTTCAAAAGGCTCAGCCTAAGCTTGGATGCGTTGCAGACATCAAGAACAAGAGCCACAGGAAATAAGGTGAGGAGTACACTGGGACATGCAGCAGAGACAGCGGTGAGGGTGCAGAAAGGGAGAACAGAACGGCCTCTGGAAATGCCTTTTATCTCCCTCTTTGCAGAGGAACAGTCTTGCATAATTACAGGACACTCAAACAGTACCAAACACCCCAAGACATTTGGTAAAATCACAAGTGCTGCCAGCTGTGATTACGGGTCACTTCAGCCTGCCTCCCTGATTTCTTTGCCTTCCCTCCATTAAACATCAAGTATATTAGGTACCACACACTACAACAGCTGCTAAATCAATCCAGCTGCCTATTTTCTAAGCGACCACACTAAATCCCCCTGACGAGGAAGAAGCACTTTGAGCAGCACTGGAATTTCCTGCTGTCTCCAGCCTCGCCTCTGCCCAGCTGGATCTGTAGGATGTCTTTGCAGAGACCAGCTCAGGGATAGTAAGGATTGCAAAAACAGCACAGCCTCTATGCTTCTGCACTCTCCTAATCCTATCCTAGGTGTCTGGGACCTGTTCTTTCGGGATGACTAGTGAAGTCTGAAGGCTGCTGTCTCATTTGTGCTGTGACATCCCAAAGCTGCTGCCAGGGATTAGCGTTGTATCAGCTGTACTGGTTGGTTACATATTTTTTTTTTCCTTTCACCCTACCTACTTTGCCCTGTTTCATATGTAGGAGGGAAAAATAATACTCACACAACCTAATATTTCACTCTGACACCCGAGAGACATTTGGGGGTGACTTAACACCACCATTTGGGCCAAATTGCATCTGCAATGCAGGTAAGAACAGCTGTACCATCTGGCCCATAGCACGCACAGTAGCATATAAACATTGATATAATCAAAAGTAATTATAAGCTGAAGTTTTCAAAGCCAGTTAGCAATGTCTGGAAAGGCTCACTAGAAATGAGTTCTTGGGTTCTTCTCTGCAAAGGCACAAATCTGATCGCTGGAGGCTAAACAAGACGTATACAAGGCTAGGATGTTTTCAAGGGATGTCTGCATGAAAATGCCATAAAAGCAGCACATCAGCTTCCCAAGAAGCCTGGAAAACAGTGCTCCCAGTTCCATCCAACATTACCTGGCACGTTTGCCTCACAAGTCTTTCATGCTCCACTCCTCTCTACTTGTTAACAAAACAACCTTGGATCTACCTCTCCTTCTCGTGGATACAGGAAAGGGTTGGCTGCAACCCATTACTAAGCAAAAAGTGTCCCAAATTTATATCAAGAGAAGGAGTATAAATCTGCCTTGTTGTCAGTTTTTCTATTTGGTGTAATTGGCAGTCGGAGCAGAAGTCATACAAGGAAGGCCAAATCACAAATAGTTTTCTAGTGATTTACTGGAAAATCCACAAGCCAAATTCATTCATGTGGAAAAGAAAAAAAGAAGGCCCCAATTGACTCAACTATTTTGGCAGACTGAGGCAAAGTACTGAGCTTTCCCTCTAGGAGTCTGAGAAAGGGATGTTATGAGATATTAACAAGTCTCCTTCCGCCCAGCCTTTCCCAGTCTGGAATACACCGTGCCCAGCTGAGCAGGAGAGAGCAACCATGAACTTGAACTGAAAGTCTGCTTCTAAGATGCACCTGATGCTTTTTGTCTCCAAAACTTCAAGGAAGATTTTATTTTCAGTTTTCTCAGCAGGCACCAAGAACAGAGGCAGGATGGGCAGAGCAAAGAATAAATGAAGTGAAATCTTCCAGAGTCCCAGAGAATATATCTAACCCTGGGTTCATATGCAAGAAATATCTGGAGGGCCAAATTTGTTACTGCCTCATACCCCATGGAGTAAGAGACATAAACACACGTCCCAGTGCCAAGTGGATGTGAAATGCTGCCAAATCAGATGCAAAAGAACATTTTGAGCCTTCTGGCTTTGGTGTTGAATGATAAACCAAGGTGCAAAACAGTGTAAAAAAAAAAACAAAAACAACCCTGTCTGGGAGCCTTCTTTAGATTCACGAAAAATTCACCAGAAGGGAAAAGGTTTAAAACTGTAAGCACAGAGCTCCTGGGAATGCAGCTGTTTTGTCTATAGAAGAACAGAGCTGTCAGAAGTTAATATGTTTTCAATTTGTGAAATCCAAGCTATTGGAGCAATCCTCACCGGATACCTTTTATTTACTTCTTCCTCGGCAAAGTCCAATTACTGAGATGCTCCAAGAGTGATGCTCCTGGCCATCCCAGATGACAGCCAGCTCTGCTGGTGAAAGCAGCAGCTTTTGGGGCTTTTGTGGATGGATCCATTTTACCCTTCTATGTTTGTCCAAAGAAAAGAAAAACACCAAATGTCCTGGGAGAAATCATGCTTAAATAAGCTTTCTTCATAGACAAACTGCAACAGAGCTATTATTTAGAAACATTTCCTTAACAATATGCCCACAAACAACATTGAGATTGCTAATGTGCCCCAGGAGGGTTCATGCTCTGGTGCCATCTCCCAGGTTTTCCAGGAGATTCCTGCTCCTTCCCTCTCCTCTTTCTCCCTCTCTTTTCTCATACAGCAGAAGTGACTGACACAGAAAGGGGCTCACACCACTTAGAGCTGCTCAGAGCATTAGTGATTTGGCACCGAGGAGCGCAGGGGCTCCTTGACCCCCACAGCAATCATCAGGCTACCTCAGCATTAGCAGCCTTATTTTGTAATTTGAGTTGTTTAGATAAATGACTGGGGGAAAAAATAACATCTCTGCCTTCCCAGCCCACTGAGCTGACTATCTTTCCTCACAAACACCTTGTTTTGTTCACAGCTCGTCCTGCCAGTGGAGATGTGTTGGGAACTAGAATTGAGGCTTGGCAGTGCTCACAATTCACAGCTGCTGAGCAGAAGCTTCTGCCACAGCTCCTCTGATCTCAGTGAGGTCACGTTAGCCCTGTGCCTTCAACCCATTTAACACAGGGATTTCTCTCACAGAGCATTCACATCTGTCCCAGTGTGGCCTGGGTCACATCTAGGAGCTCTCCCTGGCCTGAGGCTTCTGCTGAAGAGAGGCACAGGGGTCAAGGTAAGTGCATTATCCAGCTAGAGGCAACCAGAGACACCCTGTCCTGCCAAAATGGGGAACAGAAAGAAAAGGACAAAGTCCCTGGGAGGACTGAAACTGGCTGCCAAGCCCCAGCATCGATCTTGGATTGCAGGGACCAGTCTGACTCCCTCCGCAGCCCTGAGCCTTACCCCACCTTGCAGACAGCTCTCCAACAACAGCTTTATACAGGGAACCCCATCAGCAACTCATTTCCCCAAACTGGAGTGTCTGTGCAGGTATCAGCAGAACAGGAGGGTGGGGAGAGGCAGCTGCTGTCACTTTTTCCTTCTCTCTTGGCAGACCTGGAGGTCTGCTCTGCAGGGGAGGTTCATTGCCACAAGCACATGTGAGGGGATTCCATAGCACAGGGAAAGGAATCCCAAGCCACAGCAGGTGCTAAAGGCATCTCCTCTTCATTTGAGAAGAAGCAAGGCCAATGCTGAGAAACTTGTGGTGTAAAGTGTGTGTTGCCTACTGGCCACAGATGATCCAGCCCAAAGATCAATCAGCTGAAACGTTCCTCCTCTCCCTGACAAGTACAAACGAAGAGGAGCATTTGGTCTTCAGCTCATCATCTCCTGCCCTGAATCCACTTTTTTAGAGATAACCATCTTTATCTCTTACTTCTAGTCAAAGCTATATTAAAAAAATACACACACAACATCTGGTGCCTTTTTGGAGCACTTGCACTTCAGAAGGGTGCTTTTTGAGAAATCACAACATTGGCTTTATTCCCAGCTATCACTCTTTTATCCCCCTTTTACTTTCAATAGCCCTGTCATAGAGACAGGATTTTTTGATCTCTAGATGCAAGGAGAGCTGCATGTTAAGAGGGACCAGCCAGAAACAGGGGTGAGAAAAAAAATAAATAAATACTCCTGGAATGAAAGAGAGGCATGATGAACTTCAGTATTACCTTAGAGGTTTAAAACTGAACTGTGGTTGAACCCAAATATTTGATTTTTGAAGAAACAGTCTGGCATATCAAAGACTATTCCTCAAAGCCCAATTCATTCAGCATGTGAACCCTGTGACAGCACTCAGCTCCTGTGACTGCAGCTCACTCGGAAGCGTCCTCCCCACACAGCTCTCTGAAACTTCAGTTTGGACACAGACAAGACCTGGTGCTTCTAAGCCTGGGCAGCTGCCACCATCACACCCCTGCTCTCCAGAGCTGCTTTGCCCCCACTGGTGTCGTGTCCCTTTCTCAGCTGTTTTAGTTATAAGTGTCCTGATAAGGGAGCACAGGAAATGCAGTTGGGGGACCCCAGTCCCATCCCCTTCCATACCTGCACACATGCAGCTCGCTTGCTTTGAGCTCCCCACAGAGACACAGGGTATTACTCAATAACTCCTACTTACCTATTTGATGAAAATATAAATGAGATCATTTCAGATGATATTTGATGCAAGGGAAATTTGAATCCAAAGAGACAAACATTTATGTTTAAATTTAGCTTTTGAGGACTATCTGCTGCTGCCTAAGGAGGGAGAGGATAGCATGGGACCCATAAATGTATGGGAAATGAGTCCATATGATCAACATTCTGAATACAAAGCACATCTTGTAGCTGATGAGACTTTATTTCAAGGCACTATTTGAGACCAAGTTTTGCTGTGGTAGCATTCAGAGGTAGTAGCTTATTTTGGAGATCGGCCCACTGCCATAAGAGACATAAACGAAGGACTGAACCACAGATTGTATCTTCAAATCTAAAATACATCTACATATTTAAATGTATGTATTTTAAATGCATCTCTTTTTCATTTCAGCGAGTCTGGGGGAAGAAAGTAAAAGCCCTGGAATCCTTTCCTAGAGTTTGCAACAAGCTCATCTTGAGCATCAGCAATTCAAACTTCATCAAGTTGAAATGTCAATGAGATTGCAACGACTCCAGGGCAGTCACCCCCAAATAGTGTTGGGGGACTGGACATGGCACAGCATCCTACTGTTCCCAATTCCCACTCTTCCCTGGCACTAAAGGTAGTTAGTGCTATTTCTGTTAGAAATGCATTGAGAAATCCTGAATTGCTGGCCATCTTACACAGCTGCACAAGTGTTATTAGTTTGGTTGTTATCTGCTCTAACTGGAACCTGGTTGGGACTGTCACGCACTGACCAGGGGGCAGGGATGGGCCAGTGCTGCCAAAGTTCATTCCAGCACAAGCCACATCCAAAAGCTTCAACCTGCATTTTATGTCTTCACCATGCACATGCAGCAATCCATCTACTTAAGAAAAAACCTATGTTTTTTATCAAATCCATAATTACCCAATTCTTCTAATACTATTTAGTGAAAAGAAGATAGTGATGTACTTCTAAAAACACAAACTTTTAATGATTTAATATTTAAAATTTGGGATATTTTTGTTGCACAGCTGGATGGGAAAGCCATTAAGAATTCTGCATACACCTTATTAGAAAGGCTGCCCACATCCCAGCTCAGACAGAGCATAGACTGATAAAAAGGCTTAATACATAAATGCTTGTTTGTGTTTGGAAAGTTCCTGGAGCTTAGCCAAACATTCAGTGTGCTGAGGAAATACAGAGAGACAAGGGCCTGCTTTTAGAGCAGTGCTTGTCTGCAGCTCTGTATTATCCTGAGTGACATTTAGTCCAAGTACAGTAATAACAGACATCCTTGCCTGCTGCTGAAAGCAAAAGCCAGAGTTTAATATCCGATGGAAACATTCTTGCTTTGGGGAGCATCCAGAACTGGGGAAAAAAAACCCCAACATTCGGCTTCTAAAAATATTGATTTCTTCACATATAAATGAGCCAGTTTGCAACAACAACAGCCTCTCAGATGGTGGGTGTAACCTCCAAGCTGCTGCCACGGCAGTCTTTTAGTAAGACTTGTGAGTTATACAGAGATGCTTCACCACAGATTGCAAGGAGGCAGAGGGCTTACTGCTCCAAATGACAACCAGAGAGCCTGGAAGCACAGAGCAGGCACTGACTTCTACCCCAGCAGGTCAGGATCAGGAGCACCAGGGCTAGAGCTGAGCCACAGCAAGGAGACCACTCTCATCCCGATCCAGGGAGAAACCAGAAGCACATGGTTTATGTGTGTTTGGCTTTTGCTGAAGTCACTGAGATGCCAGCACAGGAGGAGGGTTTGACCGACCTGCCGAGCTAAGTTCACACACATCTAAATGATGGACCAGGCAATCTCACTGAAATACTGCATCTGTTCTTCATCCTGCTCCCTTTGCTCCTTTGGTCAAAGGATGCTGAGGTTTAGGGATAGGTCAAGAGAAGAGCCAGCAAGAGACAAGTCTTAGAGGAAACCCAGAGCTGGGAGTGGTTACCAATCAGAGCCCTGCTATCAATAAACACCTGAAAAGTAATGATCTTCTCCCTAGGATGATGAGCAGGTGTTTCTGGCAAGTGACAACAAACTCACTGATTGCAGCTGCAAAAAAGTTACCCTAAAAGCCGTGCTAAAGCCTGCCTGGACAGCTGTAGGGACAGGTCCTTTCAGTGTCATGGGAGTGCTGCAGGCACTGACAGAGTGCTGTCTCTGAGGTCCAGAGCACAGCTTGATGACTCTGACGAGCAGCTCCAAGCTGGCCTCTCCCATTTAACAGGTCTGAATTCCTTAAGGGCTGTCTCTAGAGCATGGAAGGAGAGTGATGGAAGGGGGAGTAACAGGCCTGCAAAATCCAGAGTGGAAAGGTAATGAGAGGGCACCTACTACCAACCTAATAAATGGGAGTGAGGGGTGGAATTTGATGAAATGATCAGGCAGCATGTCTAACACAAATTAAATAAAGTGCTTTTTTACACAGTTAATTTATGGAACTCCTTGACACAAGTTATTGCACAAGACAAAGAGTTTTAAAAGGATTCAGTAAAGGACTAGACAAAGTCATGAAGACTCAGCACCTGGAGATATGGCTTGAAAGCCCCAAAGCCAGCAATTGCCAAAAACTGGAAAGGTTTGTCTGAGACAGGTTCCATGTCTATTCATTTCTCATGCCTTTTTCTACACATCTGCCACTAGACAGGCTTTGGCTGGCCGGGTGGTGGCTGTTTCCACATTGTCCTTGGCACTGAGCAGGGCAGGGGGCAGTGTGGAATAAGCCACTGCAGCAGTTGGCTCTTCAGGTGCATTTTCTGCTGGGTCACTGCTGAGGAGATTTCTCTGCTTTTCAAAGAGATGGGCTTTAATCCTGCCTGTCCACGCAGCCATTTTCTTACATGCACATGCCCAAAGGCCAGTCCCATCATGGCTTGCAACGTGACTAGCACAGGTCGGAGCTGTCCTCCAGTGGTTTTCGTACCACTGCTCGGATTATCCTTATTAAGTGAAAGGAGATATTTTAAGGGCTTTTTCTCTTCTCATTAAAGCCTCTGTCACAGGAACTACTTGTTGCCACAGGTTTAATCTTCTGCAGAGTCCAGTTTCCACGTGTTTGCATTCATGAGATGAGGGACAGAACACGAGGAGGAAATTGGACCAAATTAACCTGCTCCCATGACAATCCACAATAATAACAAAAGTGGAAAATGGCAGAGAATTAAACTGTTCTTGACAAAAGCTGTAATGACCTCCAAGAATGCCTCTAAAGTAACTGTCCAAGTAATAGTTTCCAAGTGTAATTTCAAGGATATGCTATGCAAACTCCCCTGCAGAATTTCAAGCTACTGGTTAAGAAGCCAAAAAATTAAAAAATGAATAACGGGGGAGGTAATCAATACTATAATTAACAACACAGTAATCTGAAATAGGGTGATTGGATTAAATAAGTACAGGTAGATTGGATCAGAGAAAACTCTGAACTAAAGAGATTTTAAATCTGATTTGGTTTTAACACTGGGAAACAAAACACTTTAAAAGAAGTTGTACAACAGGGTGCCCTGCTCCATTTCAAACTCAAAGTAGTTGAGTGGAAAAAACCCCACGAAAACAAAAAACCAACAAGCAAAGCAAACTGATTTTAGATAGCACAGCCTTAATTAGTCAATCCCCAAATAGAGAGATAGCATCCATCAAAGTCAGGGCAGAATTGGATCGAAAGGCCATCTGAGATTGGGCCAATCTGCTGAATAAAAAGGATGTCCAAAATGAAAGTATTTCCACTGAGTGAAGACCAGGAGTCTGCATGCCGCATTTTCCTTTTTAAAGCTGGCTGAGGCAGCCAGGGCAATGTTTCCCAGGGATTAAGAAAGGAGAGAGAAAGAAAAACCTTGTTATTCTCCTTGTAACAATGGCTGTGGCACTGCCTAAATGCTCCTGTTCCGAATCAATATTTCTGAAAATGGTGTCAGTTGCCATCACATCAAAGTAGTAATTCAAGAGTTTGTCCCTGAATCATAAAAAGAGACTGAAACATCATCTTCAGGATAATGCTGTGCTCTGACACACCAAGCACAGGCCACATCTAAGTACCGTAAAAGGACCGTGGCCCTATCAATGCACAGCTGACAGAGAATGGTTCAGGGGCAGTAGAAATTAAAGTTACTCCTTCAGATAAAGCCCAGCAGTGATACAGCACTGTCATAATACACCTCCTTAATGTAGTCAAACTCTACAAGAAGAAAGAAAGTAATCCTCAGAAGATTTCCACTAAGTATAAACAATAATATATTACCTAAGGGCTTAATACTGCTATTCTGACAGAAACCTCTGAAATGTAGTGCAGCTGAGACTCCCAAATTCCAGCTCAGTACAGGGAGCACTTCATTTGGGATTCATCTGTCCAACTTCAAATGCATGCAACATTAATATTTACACATGAAAATTCATTTAGACTCCATATGTGAAGAGCTAGGCATTTTTGCAGTCCATTACTGATAGATAGAGCCAAGAAGCATAGCAGATAACTAATGTTAAAAATGAATCCTCTTTATTTAGTTAAATATACCTGAAAACCATGTTGGCTCTGGGGCCAAGGTAGAGTTTTCTTCAATTTTGTGTAAAACAAATAACTAAGAGAGTCTTGGTAGTAATTAAAACCAAACAAACAAAAAACCAAAAACAAAAACAAAACACTAAACCAACAAACAAAAAACTAAACAAACAAAACCAAAAAACCAAAACAAAACAGAAAAAAACCCCACCAACGCCCCCCCCCAAAAAAACCCCCCCCCCCCCCTCTAAAAAAAAAAAAAAAACACCACCACAAAAAGCCTCCAAACAAGCAGACAAAAACCCCAGCATCAAAAATACCAGCACTGTGTTACTCACAAAGTCACTCTCATCACACACTGTGAACCAAATCCTTCTTCCAGGCAATATCCTCCAACATCGTCAGAAGTGAGACCAAGGGCATCGGCCAAACTTCTGTTTCTTTCTTTAGCTACATCTCAGTCCCCCACATGGACAATTAATCTCTGCTTTAGGAGTCAGTCTATGGAGCACAGTTGCAGTCAAAGCTATCATTGCCAAATGAAAGCAGCAGGTAAATGACTTTGTGTTGTATCTCTGGTTTTATATGCTTCCTTTGATAAAAGCTGGCTTCGAGGCAAAAAAACTACTTGGTATGAAGACACACATGCAAGAAAAGGTCCGAAAGGCATTTGGATCCTGGTGTTATCATCCCAAGATGAGTCCTTGGACCAAAACCATGTCTGACCATACCATAAAATACAGGAAAGGGAGATGTGCAAATACACTTAGAACTTAAAAATTGTTTACCATGTCATGTTCAGCATTGTTTCTATATTCTTCCCAATTTGTTGAAGCGGATTTTGGTAAGAGTGCAAGGGAGAGAAGCCCTGCAATTTAAATAGACCTTTCTGACTGTCAGTTAGATTGATTACAGTTTTCTGCAAACAATACATTTTTAAATAGTTCTTTATGGAGTTTATTTTACTCCCAACATTTTCCCTATTATACAAACCCCATAACGAATGCAATCACACTTCTATTCACTGCCTCTCCAAAGTCTTCCTCCCTCCCTTTTCTCTAGCCACCTGTTAGCTCTTTCTTTTCTAAATTTAACTCCCTTAGCTTTGTTTGGTAACCTTTTCCTCATGCCCTCATTATCTAAATTCTGCTCCTGCTGTGGTAAAGCTGGTGGGGGGCTGGATCTGGGTTGTTATTTTGGAAATGGGCGGGGGAGGAGGTAATGAATCAGTCCATCAGTAGAGGCTTATTTATGGCTGTTTTTCCTTAATAAATAAATTTTTTAAAAATAAACCAAGGTCTCTACCACCTTGTACAAAAAATTGACAGCATAAGCAATGGAATGTGTTTATAATATCTCAAAATATGTCTTATTTCTGGTTATTATATTGCCAGGGTAGTAAAAAGGCACTGGATAGTCCTTTACAGCTGTGAAAGGTAAATATAAGCTGGATTTATATCTCATTTGTTCACAGCTCAGTGTTAGCACAAGTGACCCTGGAGAAACTGTGGGACAGACTCAAGGCTGCTCCACAGGGCAGGAACAGAGCCCTGCCCTCAGCTCATCCCCATCTCCCTCTCAGTGCAGGAGGCACATTCAGCAGCAGTGCCCACAGGTCAGGATCTGGCATTGAGGAATTTGACTCCTTGAGGATGCAGGTAACTGCCCTTTTTAATCCCACCCACCACAAAGGTTCCTCACCCAGCCTTGGACAGACCTAAAGGCTGCCTTGAGAGTCTCTCCACAAACTGGTGATGATCCCCAGCCACCCACTGTCAGGCACAAATATGGAAACACACTGTTCAGAGAGAAAAAACCCCAAAGACTTGCAGAACGAAAAGACAGAGAAGCAAGGACAAGGCCGGTCATCAGTCACTTCCCAGAGAGCGTAACGGAGTACATCCACATCACTGAACAAAGAATACATTGCTCTAATTACTACAGAGTGTCTTGCACTCCATTTGTAGCACTTTTGCCCACACTTTAATGCATACATTGCAGCTCTCTTTGGAGTTTCCCATTGACTCATCACACACAAAACACCTACAAGCCCTTTGGAGATGGAGAGAAGCTCCAGGCAGAGCATGGTTCAGCCATCCTGACTGTCAGGGATGCAGGAGAAAACCATAGGGAGAACAATTCCAGCAGAGGGAATAATAGCAGCCTTTCCCAAAATCATGTTCCAGGTATCCTGCCCAACACACCCTTCTACAAACTCCTTGACTGCCCCAATAAATCTAACCTTGAGCTAGTACACTTTTAATACTCTATGGAAACAGGTTGATGCACATAAAAGCCACACAGCTAATGCACAGTGAGGTTACTAAATGAATGAATTTGGTTGCAAGTAGGAAAATAAAAGCTATATTTCACCTACTGAGAGAGCCTGGAAACCCCGTTCCCACAAAGCACATACTGATTTTGAAAATAGAGTGAGCTTGCGTTGGGACACAGAGGGGAGATATTTTTAAAATGCCAAAGTCACTGGCATGGCACCAGGCGTTGGTTTAATTTCATTCTCATGCTTGCTCAGAGCCAAAATGAGTCATCTTCCCCATGAAATAGGAATCTGTACACAACGCTGGCTGTTAATTACCTTTCCTGTCTCCATTAAAGAGGGAAGTGACAGCTTCAACCTCTCCCTGGGCGAGCATTGTGTTCTCTCGCTGTCTCCACCGCTCGCCAACAAATCTGCTGCTACAACTCAAGTGGCACTTGAGATATTCAGTCTAGCATTTCAACAACAGTATAATAACTGATAATTTGACAACAAGAAGCCATCCTCAGGAAACTCAAGCCACTTATAGCCCCAGGAGAAACAAGCAGAGGTATTTCTTCACCAGGCCTGCCCACAGAGCAGCTTATTTTGGCCCCGGCCAGCATCAAGCACTCCAAAACTGGGAGCAGTCATCTCCAAAATATTGCTGGTTTAGCACATTGACTCCGTGGAATGAGGGGGTCTATCCCTCATTTATTTGTGAGGCTACATTCTCGTGTGCATAATGTTTTGAGTAGCAGGACTCAAAGGAGATGGTGCCTGGTTCAGAGTGATTGCTCTGGGCATCCCCAGCCCACTCTCCAGCTCTGGGCAAGGCACCTCTGCAGCTGCACGGTCACCCCAGGGACCAGGATACAAGTGACAGAAGGTGTCTCCCAACTCTGCTGGCATCTGGTAGTCCACCAAAACACCACGAGTTGCTTAGATGCCTTTTTACCTTTGCACAGGGCACTAACTGGAAGGAGTGCAAAGTCTTACAGCAGTTGCCACCAATTAATTGTCAAAAAACATGAATCCGCCATATTCCAAAAGTTACAGTGGCAAGACATGACAAGAAAAAACTTAGTTCTGCTTGTTACCTTGGCCTTCAGTTATATGGGAGACTCTCTAATTGAAGGGCAGAAGAAAATTTTTCAATGCAAAAGCCTGCTCTTTTTAAAGACCCTTTTTGAAGAGCTTTACTTGTAAAGCGAAATACCATAAGATTTACAATATAATCATAAGAAAAAAATGGGGGAAAAAATAAAAAGGCAACACTGAAATTGCTACTCATTTATGGTTGTAACAAAAATTCACTCCTATTCAAAGGTGAATCAAGAGCCATACAAGACTCCCCTCAGTGAGCCCTTGGGATTCAAACAGATTAATGTACTTGTGCTGAGCTTCCCAGAAGGACAAATCTCACCTTTGTGTGCATTGCAGCAGTTAAAGAAACAAAAATTTGCCAGAAATGAAAACACTGAAAGCTGAAAACCTTCAAATTCAACAGGGAAAAAAAGTCATACCCACATCCATTTCTGTTCATAAGCACAATGTTTTACCCATGAAAAAAAAACAACCTCAGGGCAACTTGCTAACCCTCCTCAGGTCTCACCGGACACCTCTAAATTAGATAACACCACTGATGAGTCTTTAATCCTTTGTGTCACTACAGGAGAAGATTGATGTGTTCACAGCAAGGTTGGATCATTTGCCTGGACCATGGCACAGGTCATTCTCCCAGCTCAGCCTGAAGGCCACTATAATTTATTTATTTTCTTACACCAGTTGCATCTGATTTATTTACTTATTCACCTGAAGAAGTAAATACAAACACCAGGGTTGATATCTTTATAGCATCCTTCCCCCTGAAGAACCAGGTTCTCACTATATCAGGATACCCACTACTATGATAAACCCTTTTTGTGGTGAATTTATTGCTTTGTCACAGCATGTTCTGTATTGAGTAGAACAGCTCCAAGTGAAACCAGTTCATTACTCATCTACTCTGTGGCTTATGGGGGAAAGCTCTGGAATTACTAAAAATAAATACACACAAGGAATAGCATTATTTCTCACAGGCAGAGAAATTCCTGTTACCACACGTCTTATCTGAGAAGATAAAGAATACAGGAAAATAAGAAAGGAAATTCTTGATCATTAGAGTAATTTCATAAGGGTATCTAAAAATCAAAGCACAAGAATGAATTTCAGCCTTGCAAGGTTAATCATAGAAAACTCATCTACATGAAACACATTGCCTGGTTTACTGCTGCCTTTTTTTTTTTTTTTTCATAAAATAGTTTAAAGCTAGTTATTCATTTCATTGAACTTTTCATGGGGCTGTTCATCACATTTTACCATTGTGGCAAGTGACTAATGACCTTGAAAAAAATAAAAAGTAGCCATATGAGCATTAGCAGAATAATATATACTCCAGATAAAGGAGGGAATGTTCAGCTTTGGCTCAGTGAGGTATGCAGCTTGTTCGACAAAGAATGATTTATAGGGAAAGCAACAGGAAATCTCATGATGGGTCTGAGATACAGAGCAGGCACAAGCAAAGCTGTGACTCAGTGCAAGCAGAATCCCAGCCAGCCACCATGGAAATAGAGGTAATTAATATGTGCTCGTGCTTGAGCTCACCTAACCTGTACCCCCTCTTATTTAGCTCCTTGAACTCGGGGCCATCATGAATAACAGACTCTGCTGTGTCTTCTTCCCACAGACTGGGAAGAAATGGGAACAGACTCACAGCTACTCAGACTCAAACTAGAATCTACCATTTTCCTTCCAGAAGAAGGAGGAATTGTTCCATGGGGAGTAGCTGAAGGTACAAGATTCAGTGCTACAGGCTCCCAGTGCTGTGGCATGGGCAGGGACACTGGCCCAGAACTCTCAATATTTAGCAATTTTTTGCCCTGAAAAAGAATATCCCAATGTGTGAGGGAGTAATCTCCTAATCTCTTTTAAAGATTTAATGCTTCCAATACGAGTTGTTTAATTCCAGATATTATTCACAAAAAGAACAACATTCCCTTCCTGAAATCTTTGAGGTGTGCAGGGGGGGCTCTGGTAATGGGTTCCTGTGAATACACGAGAGCTGTGTGCCGAAAAGGAAGAACAAAAATAAGGAAAAAAACCACAAAAAACCACCAAAGCAATGGCAGAATGGTCCTGTTTTCATTCTGTCAATCCTCATCTCTGCCATGCTTTAAAGCAATTTAAGTGTTGCCCAATTTGATTCCCCATGCAGCCCCGGCTGAAGACAACATGAAAACCTGAGACACCACATGCAGCTGAAAGTGCCCAAGCACTGTCCAGACAGACCCTGGTCAGGAGAACTCAATGGCTGGAATCAGAAAGGGGGGAAACCAAACAGAAACAGAGAGAAATAGAATTTTTAAGGTTGTCTCTTTTAATCTTGTTTCTATTCACTTCAATATAGGAGCAAGAACAACTTTCTCTTTTAATTTTACTAGATTTCATAGGCAGATTAAAGTTTCTCTGTAGTTATTTCCTCTGCATTTGATCTGGCTTATTTCTTTTAATATCAACGGAGTTAAAAGAGGATGCATGTCATCTATTTTATTTGGTTTAGTTTTTCCCAGTGTAACTTTTTACAAGAGCAATCAGCTAAAAGATAAAAGGCAACACTACAGTTCTGACCTGGGAGAATTTCACATCTACTTAGCAATCCTAGAGGTCATTTCAGTTGCAGACTTGTTTCAGCCAGAGTCTTGCTTTTTGACTGCAATCACAAAAAGGCCACGTGCAAAAGGAGTCTTTCCAGGTAAAAGTGTTTTGATGGACACACGTGTAACCACTGCACCCTGAAACGCCTTTGGAAATACAGGACACCATGCCGAGAGGTTGGGCACATATAGATTACTGAGCTGGAAAATTATTTTGGACCCAAAGTCTCTGTACTTCAATTTTATGGGTAATTAAACCTAATGTGTTGTCATTCAGAAAGCAATTAAGTCCAATATCTAGAATGCAGTGTCCCCTTCCAGTGAGTGATGGGGAGGAAGCGACAGGATTCACTGCGCTGATGGATCATTTCTGGGGACCCCCCTCATGACCTTCGGTCCTCTCCTGAAAGAGAAACTGAGCAAAACACGGAGGTGGAGCAAGAGGGTGTCCCTGGGGCTGCACCTTGCACTCACTATCAACAGCATGTCCAGGGAAGTGCATTGGCTGACTCAGGGAGGGCCTGGAAAGGAGATTTCCCAAGCAATTAGACAGCTTTATCTGGATATCGCTCTACTAAAGAGACAGAAATGGCCAAAGATAAGAGAGATCAGGGATGCAGCAACGATTTCTGTTCTTTGGGAATTCCACATCAAACACACTGGGCACACTAGAGGTCTTTTCACTTTTTCTGTTGGCACAACTCAATCAGGCTAAAGACACCAAAACCATCAACAGAGGTAATACAGACACTGCAAAATCACCTTGGCTGAGAGCCGTGCTCAGTATGAGGCTCTTAATTCTTACACCGATGCTGCAGGAGCTGTGGTGTCCACTCCAGGCAGAGGTGCTGCCTTGGGTTCCCTGAGCCCCATAAATTGCACACGACCTGCAGGCCTTGGCCATACAGAAGGTCAGCTGTCCCTAAGCTCAGTGAAAGCCCTGAGTTGAGATCTTCTGAAAAAAAAGAGGCAGCCTTATGTCAGAGTACCCATTAATATCACAATATTCGTTTTAAGTTCCATGTTTAAGTATCATTAGGTTCAATAACAATGGTGCGCTGAGATATAATTGTGATCAAAAGGTTCACCCAAGGTTAGAAAGAAAGTTGGTTGCAAAGTCACAAAACCAATCTAATCTCCTGCCATGCAGTCCTGTACTTTGGGAGGAAGATAACTGTTACTAAAGCTTGCCAGTGGGTAGTCGCCATAAAGAAAAACTTAATAATTTAGTGTGTATAATGCCTATTTTTTCAGTGTAACTATGAAATGGGGAATGAGATCAGTAGGGAAAAACTAAAATAAACTTAGCAAACAATACCTCCACAAATATTGCATCAAATCACATCTCGGAGATGCTGTTGCAGTGATGCTGACCCAGCCAAAACATTGGTCTTTTTGACAGGAAAATCTAACACCACAGTGGGACTTCTTAAAACATTTTTCTCTTCCTCTGTTATTTTTTACACTATTATTTGAATGCACCAGCTTGCTGCTTCTTTCATGACTGGGCAGCTTAGTGATAAGCCAGAGTATTACAAATGTTTTCTCCATCTTTGAGAGCAGAGTGTAATATCATTAGATTTACACGGTTTGCTTTGGCAGTGACACGTTCAGTGGACAGGCTGGTCCCCCACCACAGAGACGGGGTCAGCTCTGAGTAAGCAAGATAGAAGAGCAGCATTAGCAGAAACCTATTATCTCTGTTCAATTTTCCCTAAGAGTAACCAAGGCCTCTTCTGCAACAGAGAATAAATGAAAATATTTATTGTCTGATAAAAATTAGTGAGCTGCTCTAACACATGTCCGTTCTGGCACGTTTTCTCACCGATTACAGTACGAGGTGGCTTCAGGTGATGAGTAGAGAAGAACTGGTGACAGCCTCAGCAGCACACTCCCAAAACCCAAGGACCTGGCTTGAAGAACAAGAGGGTGAAGCTACAAACCCTGGCACCACTACTGAAGGATTCAATATTCAGTGTGCAACTCACATTTCCAGAAAAAAAACCCAGTCCTGTTCCTCTGCCTGCCTACAAGCTCACTTCCCCCTCTGGAGCTGGCAATGCCACATCGTCACTGCCGCAGCTGTTTTGGGCCAATAGTGGCTGAAACAAAGGCAGCACATTCAAAGTAACATCACCCCATCCGGGGCACTTCTGGAAGGTGAACTTTCCCAAAGTGCCAGGCTTGCAGTCTGTTGCACTGCCTGGCTAATTTTACACCCTGGCCCATCTATGAGAACATGGACAACATATGAGGTCTGTTAATGGCTCATATTTCTGCATCAGATCCTCCTGAGCTGCTCCACAGGCTGGAGGTGATGTGTGGCACATCAGGAATTTACCAATTTGTTGACTGTCACAGGTTTGCTTTCACCTCCCTGGAAAATCAGTCCCAGGAGTCGAAAGCCAGATTTCCACTCTCTACTTGAGTGCCTCTGTTCAGCATGTGCCAGTTAATGACGGGGTGTAATAATCAATAAACAGCTCCTGGCTTTCAGCTGATGGTGCATTACTGCCGGGTTGGAATGGGAAGGTGAGCCGTGCAATTGCTGCTCGCTGGGGAAGGCTCTCTGGGGGCAAACACAACCCCTCCCAGCTCCCCTGCTTGTCCTGCCGATGTCGTTACCGCCCTCCTCAGCCTTTGCTGTCAGCATATTGCTGTGTTCTGGAATTAGAAGGCTGACAGCGATGGTTTTAATGACATGCAAACAGGCAGCATTTTGGTGATTTCCAATAACTACGTGCCAGCATAAAAGCTGCAATTTCTAAGTGAGGGAGGCAGAACCCAGAAAGCTTTATGCTTACAAAACCCAGCATCCACATGAATTTGAGTCAGGACCAAGCTGGAGCCTGTGGCAGGAGAGCACTGCTTGACCCAGCACAGGTCTGTGGTGCTCATGCTGCAGGGGAGCCCCAGGGTTCAGAGGTTGCTCTCTTCTTGTCCTCCGCCAACCTCATTTGACCTGCTAATACCAAAGGTTAAGAGTGAAAGAGAAATGCTTTTTGGTAAAAGAAGGAACCACACATCAAAATAAAGCATCCTCCCACCTTCAGGAGACAGCAAAGGAAATTACTTAAGATTTCATTATGTTTTTCTTGGCCATTTCATATCTGCACCTGATAGCAAGTGACATCTATCCACACTGTCAGACTTCTTTCCATCACGCAGAAGGACAGAAGAAATCACTCACTGACACCCTGAGACTGTAAGGACAGAAAGCAGAGGGAAATCAAGGGGTTTAGCATTAAATGAGCTAAGTACCTAAATCTATTTGACTCATAACTTCCAAACACTTTCCACTTGACTCAAGCAAGGAAGCAGGGACACATTGAATACCAAGTTACAAACACAAAACCCAAAAAAACTTTCAGACTTTGGCTTCTCGACATAGATTATCTCTCACTACCTACTTAATCCATCTCATCTAGTTTATTTTCACCAGCTGTGCTCTAGAGGTGCTATGAGCACCCAACAGAGAAACCGTCTGAAATGAGCTCCTGACAAGGACAGACAGGCACAGCCTGCACCTCCTACATGATTCAGAGATCCACTCAGAAACAATGCAGTTACACCATGCTCAGTGGGGTAGGTTTAAGCTCTGAAAGAGGCAGGATCCCCTTTCCCTTTTTGCTTTTTCTTTTTTTTTTTTTTACTGAAAACAAATAAAAACAAACAACCACCCCCAAACCCAAACAAACAAACCCCACACCACTCTGAAATCCCTGTACAAGTTTACAGCTTCTGACAAGCTTTGTAGAGCAGATGATGTGATGCAACTAGAGAAGGTGAGGGGACGCAGAGGATTCCCATTCTGTTTACTCTCACAGAATAAGGAACAATCACAGCAACTCAGTAGCTTAGATAAAATGAATTTCACACCTCGGGTCAGCACGCAGTGAATGGCTGCTCCTAGCTCTCTCACGCCAGTGCAATGAACCTGGGCTGAACGTGCATTGCTGAGATACACTGAGACAAGGGGAATTTTTTTTAGCAGCTTCTGCTAAAAAAATTAGCAGAAATAGCCTGCAAATGCTGCAGGATAAGGCTAACAGTTCCTGCATTTATTTTGCCCACAGAAAAATAAAAATACAAAAAGAAAACAAAACAATAACCCAGCTAAAATACATCTCAACATTTCCTCTCCTACTATGTCTTCTTCTCCAAACTAGATTCAGCTAAGTGGCATTGAGCCCATTCCAGAGCAGATAACTGCACTACAAACTATTACCCTGGAGGTGAGAAAAACCATAGACCATTCCAGGGAGCTGCTAGGTGCCCTGTGCTGAACAGTCCCACAGCCATTAAGGTGTTATATGATGAAACATACAATATTCTCCTACAAGTGTTATGCTGTGTCATGTTTTTTAAAATAACACAGAAAGCCACACCAAAAAAAAGGCAGACTTCATCCTTGGGGGGGAATACAGAGAGACTGACTCCAGGGGAGAAGCACAGCAAAGCAGCAAGCCACCTTCCTGATCACTAACTCTTGATTAAATTCCTGTCTGCCATTTGTGGATGTGGCTCTCCAGTCCATCCAACCACCACCACCACCAGTTGTTTTTAGACAAAGTGAAGAATTCAGGGGAAATGTTAATTTTTTTTAAAAAAAAGAAAATGCATAGCAAGAGCTGAACTGCTCCCAGTTCCCTCAGCAGACACAGGGACCAATCCCTGCTCTGTACCTGCCAGGTGACAGGGGGTGCCTCGTGTACTTCACTGCCTCAGCAACCAGGATCCTCTCACCCTGCAGAATACCCCAAGCCTTTGCTCCTGCCAGAATGGTCTTATTTGGAGACCAGATCATGGCATTACTCAATTTTAGTGTTCATGATTCCAGACTCAGCTCATGAGATCCACCACAAGGTCTGTGTGCAGAGGGTTCATGTACTGATGTTCTGGTTACATGGATTTGGATGTGGTAGGACAGATGCAAGCCCTGACCTATTAATGGGGGTAAAGTGATCAAAACAGGGCTCTGCACTCCACAGAAAGACAACTCTACAAAGGGCTTGTTGCACCCTGTGTTTCCTCCATCAGCAGAAATCTCTCCTAGCAAAGCTTCCATCTCAGGAAGACTTCTGAAAGATGGAAATGGGTCATCTTCTCTCCCAAACATTCACATCCTTCCTGCCCTGGGGAACAACTTAAAAGCATTAGGTGACAAGTGTTTTGTTGCCAAGAACTGCAGAGGCCCCGTGGAACTTGTCTTCTGACACCTCTGCTGGTAAACAAGCGAGTGGCATAACAACATGACAAGGGATTTAAAAAATTAAGTCTCCCCAGACACTCCCTGGAGGTGCTGTTGCTACAACATGCAGACTGGCAGCACTGCTGCTCACGAGATGCCACGTTCCTACATTTCCTTGTTTTACAAGGAAAGGATTTCTCTGCTTAGTGCAACTTTAATGTGACAAAGAAAGGGGCACTGCAGTAGTGCTGGGATGCTTTTTTTGGACACCACCACGCCGTAGGCTGCCTGTGGTAGGGCATTCACCTTGCTCCTGGACTTGCCTTTGCATGACCAATCATGCAGATGGGAAATAAAATCCCTTTCAGAAGGACTAGACAGAGTGTGAAGGTTTTGGCTGTGAACTTTTCACGCTGGAAAGTGCTAAGAGGGGAACAAAAGGAGGGTGTGGACAAGACAGGTCATCTGGGCAGAATGGGACAGGCCTGGTTTCAAACACCTGGTCTCTTCCCTCCCAGGGGTTTGAGACATGGCAAGACTGCTCAAGAACAGGTAGGAGCCCTTCAGTGACAGCCCACAGCTCGTCTCAGCCTCCACCAGCCAAAGCTGCGTTATCAATGGCTGTCTCCTCACTTCCAGTACCTGCTGCTGTAAATCATACCCCAGAGCAATGCTTAAGAGAAAGCATCTAAATCACAAAATAAAACAGGTCAGAGCTGCAATTATGATCAGTGAAGCAGGCATCAGTATGTTGTGCATAATTAAAATGACTGTAGGACTTCTCTATAAATATCAGCCAGAAAAGTGTCTCTTTGTGTGTGGGCATAAAAATGAGATGCAGGAAACAGCCTGCTCTGATGTGACAACATGACCTTGGAACAACTTTGTTGCCTCCACACCAGAGTAATTACACTGTTGAAATGTCTGATTGTGTCCCTCTTGCCATCAGCAGCAACCAAGCCTTTGCAGCAATAAATGTGGAGCAAGTAACAGTTCAATAAAGATCCACAGATAGACTCGTTCTGCAGGGGCTGCTGCTCCTTGAAGTTCCCTAAAGCTGCAATTCCAAGAGCAGAGGCTCTCGTTTTCTCCTTTAAAAGTCTGAACTCGGCTTGGAGATGAAATCTGCTGAAGATGATAAATGGATACCATGCAAAGCTTGTCTTACACACATCTTCAAATATTTTACTTACTGCTCATCAATCTTCCCCATCTATGCAGCATTCTTAACTACTTTGCAGTAAGAAATCCGATCCCTCCAGGGAATTTGGGAAGCAAAATGCGTTCCCACTCTTCTCAATGCTCTGATGACAGGAAATATGGAAATGTTAAACGGAGAGTGGTGCTAAAGCAGAGATTTGCTCCAGACCACTGTGTGATTGCCAGACTGAGCCGTGGGGCAAGGGCTGGCCCTGGCTGGACCCGCAGGTCAGGGGCAAATCCACACGGTGCATCTTGGACCTTGTGAGTCCCAAAAGTCACAGTTTCACTGGCAACAACTCAGAACCACAAATCAAGTCTGAAACACTATACAGGGCAGGCTCCACAACTGAGAAGGTGAATAACATCATTATTAATGAGCAGCACAAAAAGACTGCTTCCATTAGCATCGAGAAAAACCAAAAGTTTGGCAAGTGACAGCACGCGTGGTATGTTTTTATTCAGAGTTATTTCAAAACACAAATACTTCAATCAATAATCACTCACCTCCCATTCAATACCCCAGTAATCCCCTTTTGTCCAGCATAATGCCTAGACACAATTTTATTGACCCAGCAGTATTCTCCTAGGACGCACCACTCTTTGACTACTAATGACCAGGTGGGTACATTTCTCCCTGCAGCCAAGTATTTATCAGGCAGAAGGTAAATATGTGATTCATTGATTCATAAAACATTGCAGATAAATAATAATGAAAGACCTATGCATCATTCTTGTCGATGTGCTGAGATTTGCTGAATGCACAGAAGTTGGGGGGGATAGGGAACAAAAAATAATCAAAAGTGTTCATCTGCAAGAACATGTAACAGATATTGAGGCAAAAGCTCACTCGGGGGTTAAAGGGGCTCTGCCACCAAGACCAGATGATTAGCACTGGAAAATACACAGCCTGATCTTGTGTCCAAAAATGCAACATCACCACATGCTCCAAAAGAAATGATCTAAACCATCTCACAACCCAAGGAATGGTTGCAAAAGACATATTGACTGGGGGGGGGAAATGATGGGATTTAAGAAATTAAAGGAATTTGTTGTGGATATTTCACAAGCTGAATGAGTAAAAGAGTACTTGATAAATGAATTAATATAAATTATTTTCCATATGAAATATTAATATGCTGGACAGCACTCAAAAGTCACAAATTAAACAAAATAAAAGCCTGCAACGAACTGAATTGGAACACTGTGAAAAACTGGAAAAATAAGCAAAGAGGAAACAGTTGCCATTCTCAAATCACTCAAATGTAGATCTTCCTTATAAAAAATAATGGTGCATCCAAAATGGTCATTTCCTTAAAATAAGCTATATAAAGTACTAAAGGAGAGGCACATAATACATGACACTGTTGCAGCTCTGTCAGGTCACCATTTTCTTTTTAAGGTGTTATACTGCTTGAGCTTCTGCTGGGAATTCTCCCTAATAAATTTCCTTTACATGTCACTTTTCTGGACTGGCATTTGAGGGACGCTTTGAAAAGATTTGGAGATCTTCTGGAATAACTATGTGCAGCTGGTAACCCTCAGCAGGCAGGAGCACAGCAGCTCCCTGGGAGATCCCCACCTACAGAGCAGAGGGTTTGGTGCAGAACAGGAGTCAGGGAGTCTCATGAGCCATTTGGACACAAATCCAGGTTCAGATCTTCTCATGCTCTGGGAAACCACACACGGAGCAGGCAGCCAGGTCTAGCACAACCTGCATGCAGCATCTCAACCCCACCCGTGTGGGGACAGATATAACAGCACAGGGGAAAAAACAACCTTGCAGAACACCAGGCCAAAGCCATTGGAGCCCAGTGCTGTGCTAACTAAAGTAGAAGTCCTCTGAAATCCCAGCCTTGGCACAGCTCCCGGAGCAGCCTGGTCCAGCCTGGCAGCACTTTCTGCATTTTACCAGGTCACCCATCTCCTGTTGCTCAAACTCAAGAGAAAACTGACATCTGTCTGTCAATACATTCCTCTGTCAGAGCCTGTTAAGTCCCCCTCTGCCCTTCTCTGTATCCCTCACCCTCGCAGAAGACAAACTCCATTCAAGGCAAGTAACATAAAGCTCACTTCCTTTGAACTTATTTACAAGTTTTACCATTAAACTTGCCCACATTATGCAAGCAGCTTGCAATCTTCCCTAATTCTCTGACTTTAATTATATAATTGAACAACCTAAAAACTCATTTTTTCCAGGAAACATTAAACATTACCATCTTAATGAAATTCTTAATGAAACCATCCTCCCTGCATGCAAATGACTGGCACTGGATTTGCTTATCACACTGATAGACAAAAGGACAAATGCCCTTCCTTTTGTCAATCATCAGGAGTGACAGTGCTTCCTAAGGACGCTCCTCCTTGCCTGGATGGATAAGGCTGACACAATCACAGACAGGAGGAAGACATCACAGGGAAGGGCGAGGAAGCAGCCAGGAAAGGTCAGTAAGTGGGAATAAACCAACAACAGATATGCAGTCAAGGCAAACTTTTCCCCTTAAGCTCAGCTGTGTTCCGAGGGGCTCTGCTTCAGCTGAGTTGTAGCATGTGGGGTAGGAAGAGCTGGAGCAGTGAGTCAGGGGTCTCAGCAGGGTCTGTTGCAGCCATGTACTGTCCTTAAGGAAAAAACTGTGGGACATTTTAGACACTTGACTGTTATTCTCTGTTTCGAGACACATGTCTCAGCCTTCCCCAGCTCAAACACCCTCCTTGTGTTGCCTCTGTCTCAGAGATGCTCTTGGCTGCAGCTCCACTGCTGCAGGCATGGAACATTCACCAATAAAGAAGAAACCACCTGGAAGGAGCCCTGCCAGTGGCACGGCTGTGCTGGGAACACTTGTCCTTCCCCATGCAGCTGGACATCCCCATCATGCCATGGCACAGAGGGATGCTGCTGTATCAAGCAGCAACTGTACTGCAGGGACCCAAGATATCTGCAGGAGTGAAACCTCCAGGAAAAGCTGCAAAAGAGCTGGGGGGAAATAGAAACCAGCGCTACACTTCTTGTGTAAGTCCCATTGCCTCTCTCACCTCACCAGTCCTTTGTACTGGACCAGAGGAGCATCTGTCCCCTGCCAAGGGTGTGGAGGTACCTTTCTGGACCCAGGTCCTGTTTTGGTGCCTGGCTGCTGCTGTTCTCCACAGCAGACCTTTGAGATGCTGGCCCAGCCATCACTCCAAACAATTTGATTTACAGGCTGCAGCACTGTTTTCCCAAAGCAGACCCATTCTGCTCCATTCCAGCCTTTTCCTGCAGGGTATTTTTACGGAGCTGATTTCTTGTGCAGTACAAACTCTACCCAGCTGAAGAAACTTTTGTCGCGAATATTTTGGGTGCATCCATTCCTTCACTGTCACTTGGTGACCTCCAGTCCTTGTTTTTGATACCAGTTCAAAGACACCACGAACGTCTTTCATTTTTATTCCCATCAAAAACATGTGTAGTTCAAAGACACAACCTTGGTGTCTGCTTCTGCAAACAACGCTGGCCTCAGTGCTACTCCAAAATCCATGTCCCTGAATCAGCTTGCTCGAGCCTCTTCTAAATCTAATTCTTCCTAAATCTAATTCCCACAGATAAAGAGCAGAATAGTTTTATTCAATAAGCATTAATTAGTTCTTTTTGCTCCACTCTCCTGCTTCACTGCACTTACAGCGTCCTACCCCTTTGGCCCACAGGTACAGCTCACCCTGCTGCAGCTGCCAGATTCTCCTGATGATTTATTGACGATAAAAGTCAAGCCCCAGGTGCCTTTCCCAATTTACACTCAGATCTGCAATTATGTGATACGTGGTCATAGTAAACTTTAAAATAAGCAGAGATAGCTGGGGTTAGTAATTTAAAGGGAAAGAGGGAAAAAGAAAAGAGGTGTCTGTGTCCTGGCACTACCCTAACCGGAAGGTCTGGGAGGGAATATTGCAAGAGTTAAAGATCCAGCAGAGCTTTGGAGATGGGGATCTGAACCTGACCCCTGTGTGGCCTCCACTAAGGGCATTCTGCTCCTCAGATTCCTGCTGCTGTCAGCTGAATGCCTGGCAGTTTTAAAGACATAAGGGCAAAATGGACTTTTCCATTTCAAGTCTAAAAAATATAAATATTTCTGAGTCAGCAACAAATATCTGACAAGCTGATTGCTTGGTATCATTAGCAGACTAAAGAATTAATTTTACTTAAGTCGTGCATCTAATCCAGGTGAATTTCTTATGCTGGTTTGAAGAAAAAGGTTAGGGAGCCTTGATTTGACAAGCTCCCACCACCAATCTTGATTTCTCAGCTAAAAAATCTGCCAAGTTCTCCCCACAGTTGCAAGTAAGTTCTATTTTCTAGCTCTCTCTCTTTCCTTAGGGTACTACAGCCCTGCCAGCACCAGAACATTGTCTGTGTCCAGAGCAGAAATGCTTTTCAAAGCTCTGGTAGGCAAAGAGGTTCTTGGTCCCACAACAGCTCATGATCCTAAACAACAACAGGAATAACCTAACTCACAATTAACACAGTCTTGGAGCTCAAACAGCCCAGCTGAAACCAACTGATATATTTGTCCAGTTGAGTAAGAAAACATCCACAAAGCACAGGGGATCAAAACATGACCATTGAGGCCCAAATCAACTCATTAAAAAAAAATAAATGGGAGCAATTCCATTGGTCTCAGTGGGAATTCAATGTGGTGTACAGCTTATAAAGCACTTTCACCAAGTGCCTTTCATTCAAGGCTCTTTACACCAGAGGTGCATCGTTATTTGCTACAACCCCAGAACCTTCCCCTGGTCTGGTTTGTTTTTCACTCTCTGATTCATTCCAGTCTCTCAGAGTATTCCCTAGTTATGCATTTTTGTCCTTGGCATTGTTTTCTGTCCTTTACACCCCAAGTGCTGTATTCCTCAGCAATTATTTATAGAAGGGACTCATCCAGCCCCAGATCCGTGCCCCAGCCATACGTCAGTGCAGCTCCAGCTGTTTGTCTCCCAGGAATTCCACCACCTTTCTGCTCGCAGGCTGCAGCTCAACATTCCTGACAGCTCATCCTCTCTGCAGGAGCAGAGCTGCATCCTACCACGTGGAAGATTTCCATTTAGCCTCCATGACAGCCATTTGCACATGGAAGCATGAGTTCTAAAAGGGGGGTCCCCAAAAATCTACTTTTTTAGGCTATTAAATCGAGGACAACATTGACATCCTATTTTACTCTGATATAAAATTTGGCTCTTTATTCATGCCAATAGAAAGCCTTATTATTTTTTTATCATGGTAGCATTTACGATGACAAAAAGCAACTCAAAGTGCTCAAATCACACATGCTTGGAGACACCAGCCCAAAACCAAGACTCCATCCCACTTGCTACACAGATTTCTGTCTGGCTTGGTCTACTCTCTCTTCTTTTCCCTTTCCTCTCTATTCTTCTCTATTTGTAAAAGAAGAAATAATTTTTGCCTTTCCAAGAGGGAAATCTGCAGTGACAGGGTGGGAAAGGGAAGCCTTTAGCAGTGGGAAGGGCAGGACAGCCGAGTGCCTTGGAGATGCACCAGAAGTGCTGACTCTGCTCCTGAAAAACAGGAGCAGCCTCCCGGTCACGCTCCGTGGCTCTGACCAGGAAAGATGCCCTTTCCACAGGAGGGATATTGATGGCAAGGAACCATCCCACCTCCACCCCCTGGCAAGAGGTCACTGCAAAACTTCCCCTCCTCTCACTCACATCCGTCTTGTTGAGTCTGTGGAGATTCTGCAGATTACAGCAGAGCAACTGAATTATTCCAGCCAATGAGAATGTAATGTTTCATGGCCGACTTCCACAGTCACTTAAATTGATCCTTATCTAATTAATTTTGCAAAACAAAAAGTAACTAGGCAAATAAACTCCACAAGCTGACAGCTGTAATATTATGAGTTACTGTTACTTGGTCTGTCTGCAAACAGACCAAGAAAGTGTAAAGGGGCCAAAGAGGAAAGGATGAAGAAATTACTCAATGAATGATTGACTTTAAAGCAGTGCAAAATTTGGGGAGGGCAAAACCCCCACAACTGACCCACTTTAGCTCTGTAAAAGTGTCACCACTGCCATCCTGCTGTTGAAAGGCACAGAGCCTTGTGAGTGGCAAACGAAATAGAGCTGAGCTACCCAGAGCTAAGGCAGCCACAGCCCACCTCAGAAAAGCAAAATTAAACAACATTAGCAGTGACCCGTTTCCTCACTCAGCAGGGGCCAGCCGAGCTAATCTGGTACTGGAGGAAACACGCTGAGGGTTTTCCCACACAGAGATTGCTCTCTGCCAACGCTTCCACTAATCCACCTTGCCCCAAAATGGTTGACCACTTCTGTTTAAAGAAATAAGTGGGGATTAGGAGGAGGAAGCCTGAAATCCAGCTGTATTGAAATTAAACTGGCAGGGAAGGCGAACTGCTGAGAAAGAGGGATTTGCTCCAGAAAGAGATGCTGAGCTGCTGTGGGGTGGGGGCGGGGGGGTTGTACAAAGGGTGCAGCAGTCACAGCCCAGTGATGCCCTCACTAGCACGGGGAGATGGATCCTCATTTCTGGGGGTTTATACTTGGTTTTTTCTCTTTTAAGTAGAAAAGGGAATTCCCTGTCTGTTCACCTCTGCAGGAACAAGCTCAAACACACTCCAGC
The DNA here is from genome assembly GCA_013389985.1 of Dryoscopus gambensis. Lineage (NCBI taxonomy): Eukaryota > Metazoa > Chordata > Aves > Passeriformes > Malaconotidae > Dryoscopus > Dryoscopus gambensis. The sequence goes on along the minus strand of WEIT01042009.1, from coordinate 1,381,098 downwards.
CACACAGACAGACCTTTCCCTTGTGCTGCAGGTAAATGTTTCCACTTAAGTAATCTAAACCGCAGTGACAGCAAGGTTGGACTCGGTGCTCTTAAAGGTCTCTTCCAGCCTAAACGATTTTATGATTCTATGACAGCTGCTTCAAGTGCTTGCTCCCATCTTCTCCCCTTCACTCCCCTCCCAACACACTTTCACTTACCTTGCCTATATCTACAGACATTTGTATTCTCTTTGCTACCAGTTCCATTTGCCCACTTCTTCCTTTAAAAAAACAGAAGGCAGCCCCTCTGCTGATGCCTCCTGGCAGAGATCTTTGACTGCAATCAGAGCAATCCTCATTTATTCCAGCTGAGGATCTGACCCCAGGACTTCCAGTGCTTGAGCTGTAATAGAAGTAGAATCAGACCAGGCCATTACATGTTTGGGAGATGTTCAAGGCACTTTCAGGTGCTACAGAAAGCAGTGCCAGCAATTCTGCAGTTTGTAAGGATTTTTTTTCCCCCATCTGAATCAAAAAGGGATGATCAGTGCAATGGGTATGGCACACAGAGATCTTATCCAGGCACTCTTTTGATTATCAAACATGCCAGGATCTGCCACAAGGTTTAGCTGCAGGGTGAGGAGTCCAGGGACGTGCACCAGCCCATTTTACAATTCAAGGCTTACTTACATTCCTTTGTTTTGTTTTGAGTCCAAAAAGCAAGAGAGACCCCATAAGTCAGACAGTCTGGTGTGTTATTGCTGCGAGGGCCAAGACCCTCAATATGTGCTGCTTCTGGCCAACAGAGCCATCTTCGGATCCAAAGTGGGACAGTTTATTTAAATTTGAAAGGAAGTTCAAACTGCACAAAAAATCCAAACAAAGCAAACAACTGACACAAGAGACAAGTCGTATTTCACACCCAAGAATCCAAAGAGAAGCGGGTTTTCATTCTCCCTTCCTTCCTTCAAGTTGCACAGTTTTACAATGTTTTTTCCTATTTCTCCATGGGAAAGACAGCTCAAGATGAGACAAAGGACAGACACCAGACACTACCTGGTTATATCTTGAACCACCACATTTTCAACAAGAACATGTAGTAATTACATTCAAGACCCTGAAGGGCTGCCTCCCTCAGTACACATGGTCCAGTCCACAGGAAACTGTTGTGCAAATCTTTGGGGATAATAATGGTAATCTTCCCCAAACACAGTTATGCCTGGAGAAGGGACAGGGCACATTCTGCTTAACCCTGACTACACAGAAGTCATAAAATTCTCCCTGGAATACTGAAACAGAACTGCCTGTTCCTCTCTACCTGACTACTCTCACTGGAACAGGGCCCTCCTGTTTGCTTAATAAAGTGTTTGCAAGACAAACCAAGAGCAACACAAGGGTGACAGTGACACCAAAAGCACCCTCAGCCCAAGAGCTGTATCAATATGTCACTGCACACATGGACCAGCAGCTCTTCCTTGCAGGAGGAGAACTCAGCCAAAGCCTGACAAATACAATTAACAGGTGAGGAAAGACACATCCAAGAACAAGCATGTTTATTTGTACAGTTATTTTTACACTAGGATGATGCATTCTGGCATAACTTGCCGCGCCCTCCATTTCTGTTCCTCTAGCACTCTGCCAGTCTCCCAGGAAGGCCAGGAATAGGAATATGGCTCTTTTTCTAAGCAATCTCATTTCTTTCTTAGTTTGTCACTCTCTACTAATGTCTTGGGTTAACTAATTGAATTCAAGTTGCTTAATTGAAACATCTTGGGTTAACTAATTGAATTCAAGTTGAGACACAGCAAGTGCAGTGCCTGTTTCTGATGCAGCAGGAGCGGGGGAAAACCCCAACCAGTGAGTGTCAGAGCCCTCTGCATTTGTTGGCAGCACGTTTTATTTTTTTATTTTGACATGGATTAGGATCATCAGAACAATATCATGGAGACTATTCAAATTTCTAGCCAAGAACGAGAGAGAAGATATTCCTTTTGTACAACAACACTTCTGTAAATTTTGTTTAGCTTGCGTGGGATACAGTTAATTACAGTAATCTATCAAACTGGCACAAGGTAGTATTCACACACAAAGTTTTTCCTGCAGTCAGAATCCTTAGTTTTATATGAGACTGGTTTGTGCTAATTGAATTTTCACTTGGGTAGATAAAATCTTTAACAACTCTGGAATAACTAAGTGCTCTTTGTTCAATGATGTGGATCAGAATGATTTACAGCACCTTTCACATAATCATGCTAATTTTGCTTTCATATGATTAATTAAAACAATATGTTCTTTCTTTGTAAAATAGAATTAGTGCACCCAAGGAGACAGGTTTTATTGCAAACTTCCTTTTCTGGTACTAAAAGCAATTTTCACACACCACCTTTTTGGTAAAGCTAAATAAACACGCTTAAGTGGGCAAGGAAACTGCAGCTGGGGTCAGATCCCTCCATGGAGTGGCACCAGGATTTGCAGATTGCACCAGGGATGGTTCAGCCCCAGCCAGAGCATGGCCAGAAGGAAGCTTTTGGGATCTCCAGGCCGAAGTCCCTTCCCACTGTCACAGTTTCCTGTAGACCATCTCTCTCTCTCATCACATCTAGAGCCAAATTGGACATTCCTGTAACAGCACAGAAACTCAAATGCCAAAATGGATCGTGCTTGTGGTCCAAGCTCTGGATTCAGCACATCCCTGTGGAACAGGATATCTGACTGTAATGGTCACACTGAGCCTGGCCCGTGGGAAGGGTGAGAGGGAGCTTGACAGGGCATTGCTCTGTGTGTTGGGTGCCAACTCTACACTGTCCCTTCCAGTTTTTGTTACTCTGCAGCATTATTTATATCTTCTTCTTGAGGTAAGTACTGATGAAATACCCCAGCTAATGAGACCTGTTAGAGGAGAGTGGTGAAGTGGATCCCATGGGGACTCTGGAGGGGAGGCAGGTGCTCTGGCTGATGGCAAAAAGTGAAGAGGAAACCTCAAGAGATGCTCTAATGGCACCAAAGGGGTAATTGTGCAACCTGATGCATAAGAATGTAGATTCACAACCATCATTACAATTAATAGCAATCATGTGGATGGCTAAACTCCCCATGCACAGCACTCAGCATTTACCTCCAAGGGCTCTCTCCTGTCTCGTTTCACTTCAAGTCTGGATCAAAGCTGGACCAGAAAGGTTATCCAGCCCAAAGTTTCAAACACTAAAGTATCACAACTCTGACTACATGCCTGGGTCTAGGACTTTCTTTAATGAATGAAACAGTGAAGAAAAGCCAATAATGCTGGGTTTCTTTAACCAATTTTTTAAAAAAATCACAATGAGAAGTTTATTTTCATCTGTCAACCCAAGATCTCAAGTCACTTTGCCTGAAGTATCCATGTGTACCAGCAAAAAGAAACCCCTCAACTGTCAAATGTCATATTTCAAGCAGTTAACCCACCAACCAAACCATATAAAGAAACCTGCATAGAGACATAAATACAAGGAGAGTGAATATCAGTCAAGGTAATCATTTGTGTGGGAAAAAAAATCAACAGTGGAAAGATCTGAATAGAATATAACCAGTACTTGAATCTAATACCAATGTTAAAATGTGCTGGGCAGAAAACAGAATACCTTTTTGGAAAGCAACTGTGAAAAATTTAGGCATCAAATAGAGACAGCCCATCAGCAGGTAAAGGAACTCAAGAAATCAATCACATGTAGGACAAGCTGAGTATAGATGGAACAAGCACATCCACTGGTGCAAGGAAAAACAGGCACTCTCAAAGAGCCTAGAAAAGGCACCCTCTCAGGAAAGCAGTGCAGCTGATATGGACACTGAAATGGAAATACTTAAACCCAGTCCTAACTCCTATAAAAGGCTGATGCAGAACAAGCCAGGGGGGAAAAAAACAAACAAACAAGAAGGAAAAGTTCTGCATCCATGTTTTTCTTTCCCTATCAAAGAGTTTCCAAGGAATGTGTGATTAAAGGACCTTCATCACACCCTCTGCTGGAACTATCTCCGCATCTCCGCTTGCTTTCTCCAGCAGGCAGGGAGGTGTATGGTTGCTGGGAAAATTCCTGCTGCTGCAAATAACTCCTTGTGCACACAGTGGTCTCCAGGGCGGGGGATGAGCAAATCAGCAAACTGTATGTGACAGGCCACTTACTGCACTTCATGGCAATGCTCAGGATGTAGTTTGACTACAGTCCTACCAGGCTTTAATTTAGGTGTCATGACTGCTTCTCCTCAGTGCCTGATGCACAAAGAGGAGCCCTGGCCTGTTCCTGTTCTTACCCTCTCCGTGCTTGCTGCAGCTCATGGGATACAGCAGCTCTGGCAGCCAAGGGAGCTGCCCCTGGGTCCTGTATCTTCAGTGCTTTTGTATAAAATAATATCTCCATCTAGGAAAGCAAGGAGAGAACAGACTAATGGGCTACTCCTGGCTCAGGGTGGTCTGGACACCAGCTGTGGTCAGACACTGTGGTCAGTGTGTCCGTCCTCTTGCTGCATCCGCCACAGTCCTGTTGGAGCCCGAGCGGGCTGGACTCCAACTCCTGTTGGAGCCACACTCTGCTGCCACCTCCTCCAGTGATTGGCATTTCCTGCTTCTGTAAAATTAATTTGATGACTGAATTAAAGTAATAATTGCTTCATTTGCAAATATGGTCTCTGGGTGCATTTGACTTAGAGCATGTTTCTCTTGGGAGGTGCCAGGGAGATCCAGTTGTATTACTTATGGAATCTGGGCTAATTTAATTAATTTTTGATGGAAAGTGCTTGATTTTGCAGATGGTAGCTGTCTGCAGGGCCACACACAGTTGCTGATACCTTTCACTTTCCTCTGTGATGCAAGAGATGATAAAGGGCCCAATTAATAAAGTCACCTTGAGAGGGAGACCTGCTGTTAATGGGAGAACCTGAAGTGATTCACCATTTGGGAAAACTCTGGTTTCCTTGTTTCCATCCTATCAAACACTCACCCACTCACAATATGCCTCTTGAAAACAACTGAATGCTGAGAGAGTCCATATGTCCACACTTTCACAAAGTCTTTGAAAGCAAGGTAACAATTAGAAGCATATTTATAAATGACATCCTGAAATGGTGCCCTTTCCCTCTTTCACCGGGCATCACCTCCAGCTCCATGTGCTCCCACTGGACCCTGCCAGCCCCACACAAAGGTTCTCATCCCATGTCAAAAGTTTGGGGACTTGAGTGCTGACAATGCAGAAATAGCACCCGAGTAAATGACAATAAACAGTTGTTTCACAAGTAACCTGTGCTGTTCAGACAATTAAATCCCATTTTCCACTCATCCCCAGCCAAGGGAAAAGTCACAGGTCTCCACCCAGGAGCACCACACGTGCCTCTTGTGCTGCCACCAACATCCAGAGCAGCCTCAAAGTCATTGCTAGGGCTTCTAGCAAGCTCCCTTGGGAAGGCTGCTCCTCTCCACTCTCTGCCTTAAATTCTCTATGGAAAAGGGAAAATATTTTTGTTTCTTGCCCTCCATCTTGGCTACCCAGATCACTTCTCCTTGCAAGTTCAACCACTGCTCACCGTTAGTACCCAGAGAATCCAATCCTGCAAAGGGAACGGGGTCTCTGATTTCACAGGGATTGAGACACCAACATGACACAAGCAAAATTAAATTGAGCCAGTCAGCATTTCATGGTAAGTGCCCTGTCAGCAGGCAGAAGTGAGGTGGAAAGTATCAACTCATCCCCACAGCTCACAGGAAATCCTGACAGGCACCTTCGTCTGTAGAGCATGAAACACAACGGTAAAGACGCATCTTGGAATTTGATATTTACTCTCAAGGGCAAAGTGTTTGAGCTCTGCTGAACCATGCACAGCTTTAAACAGCAAGGAGAATAAGGAGCATCAGCTCAGCTGCTTTCTCCAGAAAAGATGCACAAGATCTAGGTCATCATCTGTCAGCAGTGAGGAGGAAACCTCCCCAGAGAGAATTAGCCAGAGTAGGAGGAGGAAGTTCGGAAGTGAAGGTGGAATAGTTTTGCAAAAAATGAGGAGGTAAGAAGAAGCTCTCCAGAGCTCTGAATCATCCCACAGACGAAGAAAATAGTGGATTTTAGTGGTACTGTGAGATGCTGGGTGGCCTCAACCCCACTCCTAAAAGTGGATCATTTTCTATCATACCTGATGAAACTATTATTTCCATTTAAATATCCATTCTACAGGGGCCAAACCACAATTTGTGAGGTTTTACCCCTCAAACTCTCTCAAAGCACTGAAGGAAGGAGTAGACAGAAAGTAAATGGCACACACAGAACCATGCCCAAGCGTGGCCTTGGAAACTCAGGTGTCCTCTCCTGAGGCACTGTGATCTGCCAGGGACTGCACACACACCAGCAGAGAGAGCTGAGGATATCTCCACGGGGTTTGGTGCCTTCACAGCGGAGGCTCTCACCATGAAACCCTGGCAGTGACAGATTATTTTTACACACAGTTCTTTCCTATTTATTACAGAGTCATAAAATGGTTTGGGTGGGAAAGGACCTTTAAAAGTCACCTAATTCAATCCCCCCCACACTCAGATTCTCAAGATAAGCTTTCATTCTGGACATTCATTTCTATTAACAAGGCTCAGAGCCTGAAAAATCCAAAGCCCGAAGAGCGAACACACACACCCAGCAGCATCCACGCGTGCTGACAACAGCCAGCCTGGGCCCTCGTGACTCCCCCCGGGACAGAGGAGGGCTCGAAAGAGAAAAGCTCGATCCGGCAGCGCTGACGTTATAAGGCCTCCAGTACAATATTAGATTAGAGGCTTGGTAGTCCCTCTAGGAGCACATACTGTTATTTGTAATACAGTTGAACTACACTTAAAATGAGGACTTGTGAAAGGAATAGACTACTGTGAAAAGAATTAATTTTCTGTGCTCCAGATCAGAGCCGCAGCACTGAAGTGAGGCCTTTGGAAACAAATGACCAAAAAGGAATAAGCCTATTAAAAACAAACTTTTACTGCACCAAAAGGGTGAAATAGTGACCTGCCAAACGGATGTCGCAGTTAAGTGAACACATTCCCTGTTTTGCAAATCAAAGCAGATTTCCTAAAGAAAACTATCTTTTTGGAACAAATACTTTCTTTAGGATTGGGCATGTTGGAACTGCAGCTTGACTTTACAACATGGCTGTGCAGTAAGCAGACTTTACTAGAGCGAAGAAGTTATGGAGGTAGTTAGTCAGGGAAAAATTAAAAGATGATTATCAGAATAGTTAGGCATTAAAGTTGTGGAGAGAGACTGCTTGGCATGGAAAATGCTCTGGAGCTGCAGCTTTCAGTGCATGCTATTGACTGTGTGCAGTGCCTTGAGCAGAGACCCTGTTTAAAGGCAAGTCCCCCTTTTCCAGTGACTCTGGCTCCAGTCTATTCTTTGCCAGTGACAGCTGTGGTTTGCACCCCTGGTAGGTTGCAGCAAGGGCACATCCAGTTTATTCCAACCTCTTGCCCCTGTTCCCTGAATTTCATGACAGAGACAGACCATTTTCATGTCCTGTCATAGGGACCTCCATCAGGCTACACAGGTCCTGTGCATTAGCTATTCTCAGCCCCATTGCTCGAAAAATATGTCTACTTTGATGAAAGTCCTAGGGTTTGATGACAAAAAAGGTTTGGCTTTTCTCCCAGCCTGATGCAGACAGGTCAGATACTTGTGATCCACCTATGCAGGTGATGGTAAGAGTTTTGTACCTTTGAAAACAAAACAAATCAGACATTCCTAGCAGCTGCAGTTCCTCAGAAAAACATCAGGCACAGACTTAAAATTAAAATGGCAGAACCAGTAATGGTTACGTGAATCCAAAACACACCCATAGTGGTGAGAGGGAAACTGCCTCACCCTCAGGCCTTGGAAGAATTCATCCAGTCCCTGCAGTTTTCCAAAGTGACAAGGTTTTATTTACCTAAAAGAGATGTATCCGGATTTTGATGAGCTCTTGCTGCTTTTTAATCTATCACTCAGGGAGCTGCTCTTGCAGGGAGCATTTGACACTGAGTGAGAGGCAGCAGTGCCTGGCAAAACCTGACTTGCCTGTTTTCACGGAGGCTGTGCTTGAGCATCCATCAGGTGTTCTGCGCACACAGCCCAGCCAGACTCTGCTCTCTGGCAAGTTTGGCAGACATCGCAGCACTGTCTCTCACTCAGAAAGGGTTTTTTTTCTTCTCTCACTACGCAGATGAAGGAGAAACTCGAGGAGACAGTCATCCTCCTCACACCGCTTTTGCACTTCACAGTAACGGCGTTGCTGAGCTCTACAAAGTCTCCATCTTTTTCTTGCTCTGAGCATGGTAAGATGCAGCAATTTTATTCCACCTTTAATAACATGGAAACGGGCATTTAATTTTTAATGTTAGCTGAAAACCCAGGAGGTTGCTGGGCTTTACAGGTGAAATCAATCTCCTCTTGGGTCATTTGGAGAGTTCAGGAGTCCAACACCACTGCTGGCAAGTGATCCCTTCCTCCCCCTCTTCCCTGCTCTCTCAAACACCCTTTCAGTTTTGCAGGACTAAAGGCAGGGGTAAGGTCAGACGACTGGCCAAGCTCCTGGGGCAATGCAGGGGCCACAAACCAACAGGAATTAAAGCAGGATATACAGGCCAGGTTATCCAGCCCATTTCCTGGCCTGTGCAGTTTAGTGGCCACACGCTCCCTTGTGCTTTATCTACAGCTCTTGAACAGAGCTTGCTGCTGTCCCTTTCCGGTCACTAGGACTTTGCAGCTCTTAGGATGACCTGCAGGCTGGTTTGATCCTACCTGCAAAGGCTGTCTTGTCTAAGAAGAAAAAAAAAATCCAATGTATAAAGGAATAGATAAGAACAAATTCCTGCGGAGATGAGTCCCTGAGGTTTTAAGGTTTCCTGCACTACCAGCAAGTTCACTGGACTTGTGACATGGGTGCATACCACCAGTGTTTTAAAGCCTGCTTTAGAGAACAGACTGCTTTTTCTCCTCTTTGGATTTTCTAAAGGGAAAGATCAAGAGACTCGAATGGAAGAGGGGAGGGGGAAAAGCCACAAATAGGATCAGTTCCAAGAATATCAGCTACTTGTCAGCTCTGCAAAATAGCTGTTAATTTATAGAGGAGAAGTGTGCAGGTTCTGTCAGAGCCATACGTCAAAGCTTTGTCACTATGATACCTGGCTTTATTTGGCCTTCATATTATGGACCAAATTGGATTTCTCTGGTTCTGGATAAACTGCACAAGGGTGATGTACACTGTGATTTATTGCTGCAAGTGCTTAAAACGCCTCCCACTAAATTTGTAGTGACCTTATCACACTATTAAAACCTGAAGTAAATAAGTGCACTGAGTAAAGGTTAACAACACCTCAAATAAAACAAACAGCAAACAGAGGGGATAGGAGATTCTTGCCCCCATCGCTGGCACAATCCAGGTAATGAAATTGCTGGATGTCCTGCCAGCACCAGGGAAGAGGCCAGAGGATGCAGAGCCATGCAGAGATAAGGAATGTGGTTTAACACCTCAGCCCAGCCCCCAGCCCACCGAACACGACAGCTTTGCCCTGAATTGTTTTCACCTCTGGAAGCCCCTGGATCAGGATCCATAATGAACAGCATCCCTCTGGCCCCAGCCCAGGCTGGGCAAACACGGCAGCACTGAGGCTCACAGGGCTCCCTCTGTGCAGGGAGCCTGCAGCGAGCAGCAAAGCCCAAAAACCACAGAAGAGGACAGAGCAGTAACTTCTTAAGCAACAGCTCTGCAGCCATAAGAAGATCATTTTGAGAAAAAAAGCTTTACACTGTGGTCTGAACAGAGAGTCATCACCAAATCTATCTCAGTGTTTTAAACAAGAGCTGAGTATTTTCCCTATAGTAATTAGTTCAGGTTTATTGTCTAAAAGACCGTGCCCAGGTCATGCCTTCTATTGTCTCTGACAAAGATTTAGGTTAGCAGATATCTGAATAAAATTAGTATCAGAAAGTAGAGCGGCACTTGGAGAAACATGAACAAGGTGAACAAATGCAGACACTGATCCAGAGAAAGAAAAAGGAACACTTAAATCACTGATTTGAACAGATTTCTTGCTGGTTTGTAGAGTGAGATTCTTTTATCTCCAGGTGCTCATGGTTACAGCCAGATAACAGTAAAGTTTTTTGCAACTCAGAGCATCAGAACACACCTTCCCCAGAACTTAAATAAAATGCAAAATTTTTGTTGAGGGGTAAAGCATTTTTCTTTAGAGATAATCAAAAAAGGTGTTTTAAGTCCTCAAGACAAAAGGAAAAAAAAATGAACCAATTTCTTAATGAAAGCTGAAGCACGTTTTGTCCATTTGGCCTCTGCAGTCAGAAATGGTTTTTTATTCCAAAAGAAATATTCATTTCCCATTTCACATAAGTATGAAGTTCTGAAAGTTTCTCTCCAAACATTAAACTGTTTGAATATAACATTTAGTACTCCCAGCCTCATTTTCTCTCTGATACATCAGCAAAGGTGAGTCAGGTCATTAGAATCTCCTTCCTTTTTATTCCAAAAGCAGTTGTGATAATAAATTCATTATTTTCATAATTACTCCATTATAATTTAGTAATAGATTCACATTAATTTCAAAAGTCCTACTATGAGGCATTATCCAAACAAAATAAGAAACAATTAAAATTAAATTTATCTAAAATCCTATTTAGAAGGCATTATCCAAACAAAATAAGTAATACATAGCATGAAATTTGTCTAACATCCTATTAAAAATGATAACTTTGAGGGCAAAGAAAATATTTTGCAATAAAGGCAAACAAGATAATTGACTTTTTCTGCTGTGCTCTTGAAGCAAGAGCAGATGGCAGTGCTAGTGCTAAATGGGAAAGCTGGGCAGCCACAGAGCTTCACACCCCCAGGGCCCAGCCCAGCAGCCCACCCAGGACCCCTCAACTCGCCCAGGCTGTCTCACCCTCCCCAGTAATTTTACCTTAGGAATTCAGAGATTTATTACACCAGTAAGAAACTCACTTTTGCAGGGCAGCCAGGACTCCTTGGGAAGCTCCTTCCTGCTGCCTACAGACCTCCAGATTAAGAAATTCCTCTTCTCGTGCTGCAGGGAAGCTCCATGGGTGGTGCTTCCTCCTGCCAGCACCAGCAGGTAACCACAGCCTCAGCTGGGCAGCTCCACACCCCCAGAGCCCCCACCTACAGCCGTGGGGAGAAGCTCTGAGCACCTACCACAAACCCTCTTCACCTGGTTTGACCTGGGTCACTTACTCAGGAGGAAAGTATTTCAAGGAGAAAATACTCTTAAACCCAAGGCATCTGATGCTCCTGCCAGATTTGTCCAGGGTTCCTGCACTCTCCTTGCAGAAAGCAAGATTATTGTTTGTCCCCTCAGGCCCCCAGACCTTTGTGTCACCATCTACTATCTTGAATCATAAACTGCTTGATTGCTTGGCACTTCAGGGAGAACACAGCTGAGCCCTGCCTTGGGCTGCTCTTTTCAATGTCCCTCCATTGGGTTGCAGCCACTTTTAATTTAAAACCCTCATAATTTTTTTTTAAGCATGTGTTGAATTGTTCTTGCTGGAGAGATGAATTTTCTCAGCAGTAATGGAACTTGTACTGATGCAAAGCAGTAACAAATATGTGGTAACCTTAATATGTTTCTATATGGCTCAATAACTAGGTCATATTCAGCATTAATAAAAAATGCTACAGATCAGGTTGCTGTCTATCATGCCCCACAGGAGGAACTCACAGCATCATTTTACATGATTAACTTGATCTCAGTGTCCAGTTTTACATTTGAGAATGTATGTCCATGGTCAGAAACATATTAAAGCAAACACTTAACTCCACCCATCAGTTATCTCCTGTCTCAGCCTTCCTGAAATGAGTCATTAGCTGCATTTCATCTGTTCGATTCCAAAATCCTCAAATTCAGATGCAAAAATGGAACCCCTTTGATCTTAGATTGCCACTAATTCATAATTGATAACCCAGTCTGGAAGGAAAGGAAAAAAATTCGTCCCCATTAGTTGTTCCACTTAATATGTTCTGGTGCTTCAATTATGCAAAACCCAACTCTCAGGGCCTGACTGCCTTCCAAAATGTGAGTCAGTGGAGGGAAGAGAAAAACCCAGATCGAATTATTCTAGCTGTAAATCTTTGTAATAGCATAGATGTCACGAGAGCAATACTCAACACTGAACAATTCTGTTTGTTTTCCAAGCTGCTCCTTTGTAGAATTCCCAAGGCATCCATAAATGACTCCAGAGAGCTCAGCAGAGGACTCGGGACTCGTTCTCCCTCACTTACATGTTTTTTGGTCAGGTCATCAGGCTGTGAGTTGTAATGACCCTTTTTGGCCCAAGGCACTAAAAGCCTTGGAGTAATATATGACCTGGTAAGTGAGTAAGCGAGAAGGAATAATTAACACAAGTCATTATGCTCTTTATTTTGTAGAAGAGAAACTGTCACTTCTTTCTGAAGATCTTTGAATTATAAATGTTGAGAATATGAGCACCCCGAAGAAAACAGCAGTGCAGACATCACTGGGCCAAAGAGTGTGTTTCTACTGGGAGACTGACAGAAGCAGGGCTACACAGCAGGGAACTCGGCTAAAAAGGCACAGACGCCTGCAGCACCTCATGAATAACCAGCAAACAAAGACATGGATATGACTGTACCTGTGTTCTGTCACCCAGCAGCTGCTTGGGCTTAAAGAAGAATCTTTGGACTTGCGTTTCTCTCAGACAAAACTGTACAACCGCGCAGCAAACTCCCAGGAATCAGGGGAAATTACAGCCTGCAATTGCACAGGGGCTGTTCAGGAGGACCACCTGTTCAGGACTTCTTGGTTCCATAGTTCTCCAGAATTCACCCGCATTAGCATAAAAAGAAAAAAACTTAGTTTGATTTCTTAGTGGCTTGTGTCAAGTGACTGATGGAATTCATGCTTTAGGAAGATACAAACTCCAGGGGGGGACTTTCCTGGAGTGGGGCCAGGATAAGCTCTCTTTTCTGGAGGGCATCACAGCTTTTCTTTTTCAGGTACTTACAGGATCTCCCCTCTTCCTCTCGCTGCTTTTCTATAAACTCCAGTCTCTTTCACACTTGTCCTCAACTGTCAAACCTGGCTGACATCTCCTGACACTGCTGGGAAGCCTGGGAGATACAAAGTGCAAACTTCCTTTCTGGAGTAAACTGTGCTAAAGAAAAACAATTATTTTGCAACAGAAATTCACATCTGCTCATTTCTCTTACAAACAGTGAGTTTCCTACAGTGACAGAATAAAGTCAAAGGCTTAAGGCAAATGGGGGGAACATCTTCACATTGCATTTATTGCCAGAATGTGTCGAAGTCATCACATAAACCTCCTTGCATTTTCTGGTACATTTTAAGGGCTAAGCCATTAACCTCTTACAAGAATAAATCTATCGAGTTCTCCAGGCTTCCCTTGCTCTGTTATTACTTCCCTGTCAAAATCCTCTTGGTACTTGGAAATTGTGGGCTACACTGTGCCTTTTCCAGACAGACAGATGCCTCTTGTCCTCACAGACCACCCCCTTTTCCCTCTTTCTCTGTCATGTGCTGCAACACACCTGCTGTTACTCTCGCGCTCCAGGTATTCTCATTGCCTCCCAAATTTCCTCTTATTTCTCAAGAGAAATATATGCCTCAGCCTTACACAAGGCTGTGAGAGCAGGGAACTGTCAGCTGGCTTCCTTGGGAGTGCAGACCCTTCCCCACCCCTGTCCTGCAGGTGACAGGGCTCTGGCTTTGCTGGCGGACTGTGGGGATCCTGTCTCACGGCCAGGAGGAGTGGGACCATTGATCCAGGGCCAGTTCTTGCCTTGCATTTTGCCTCTCTTGCTGCATGTTCCCCTGTTGTTTTTATTTTTCACAGACACCTGGCAAAAGAAAAACAGCCCTGCACCTCACAGACATTTTAATAATTCATATTCAACTTCAGTCACTGCAAGTTTAATAAACAAGTACTTATTAGAATACAATCACTTCTTAAAGCGGGCAGTTTTTAGGAATGAAATCACAATAATTACCTGTAAGAATATTTATGAATAACAAACATCCAGTCCTTCTGTTTTCATTGTTTCGTTCATTTGCATGAAAGACTCCCCCACTGTTCCCCTTGCCTCTGTTTTAGCAAAGACTTTGCTTTTAATTGGACTGAATATTCAGCTGGGTTCAAACCCAAATTTGTATGTAAAAAAGCTACACATAGCAACCAGCTCATCCTGGAATCCATTAAAAATAACAAGAGGGATTGGAATGAGATAATTTCAAGAGCTCTCTTGCATTCACAGGAAAACAGATTTATTGCACTTGCAGAGAAGCTCTCCCAGGCAAGGGAGATGCAGGTGATAGCATTGCGTCCTCTTGGTTTTTCCTCTTGTCCACAAAGCAAAACTATGAGGATTTCTGAGCTAATTTCATCCCTGAAAACCAGCTTGCCATGCACTGAGCCTGCTATCAACACTGCCCACTTCTGCAGCCTCCTTCCTTCAGCCCTCCCTTGGGATGCATTGCAGGTCCCTGTGAAATTCAACCTGGCACTAAATGGAAGAAATGGAGAATACTGTACAAAACTAAAATAAACCAGATGCTGTTAAGTGGCAACTACAATAAAAACACCTGCAAGAGCCAGGAAAGCAGGTTGCAAAGCTGACTGACATCCTCAGAAAAGGTAAGCCCAGCAGCCCCAGCTTCGTGCTGCAGCAGGGGGGTGACCACATCCTGACCACCCACCCTTGACCCAGTCACCCTCTCACGGGGTCCAGTGAAATTTGGGCTCACCAAATAAAATCAGCGTGTTGCCCTAAGAGCAGAGCACGGTGCCAAACTGCAGCCTGCCGCCTCACCTGCCGCCCCTCTGGGGGGATGCAGGCTGTGTTTTCATTCCAGGGGAGGTTTTTTATTTCTCTCACTTAAAAAATAGCTATTTTCATAAAAAGCATCTTTCCTGCACTCCCACGCGCAGCAAGACAATGGAAAGTGATCCAGAGACTTTGGGTTTCTCCTTCTAGCTCTTGACAGGGGAAATTTTCAGGATGAAAAAGAAACCCTGCTTTAACAAGATAATTAATTGTTTTGGGGGACATGTGTTGTGGAACTCTTGAATGGAAGAGAACACGGGGGTAGGAAAATTTTGACTTTCTCAACAGGGAAAAATAATACCTTTGTAAATCAGAGGCACACACACCCTGAGGCTGTAGCTGAATTTTTGAAGGGCAAGTCCTCTACTAAGACTTTCCTCACTGGCTGCCCTGCAGTGACCTCATGCAGCAGCCCCTGTAGAAGCCTTGAAGTCTCCATCTCCAAAGGCACAGGCTCGGATGTGCCTTCCGAGGAGGATGCACATTTAACTCCAGGGCTACAAACAGAGGCCAGGTGAAGGAGCAGCATGTTCTCCTGTGTCAGGTAACACACGGCCTTTCAAGCTGCTCTTCAAAGCAGAACATCTTCCTTTGGACCACAGAGCCACAGGCAGCTCCAGCTTAGGGTGCTGGGGAAAGGTTTGTGATCAGAGGGGCTCTGATTAGAAGCCAAATGAAACAGAGTAAATTTGTAGAGGTTTTGAGAACAAGTTTTACTGACTGCCACACACCCTTAAGTGCTGAAAGTCTGCAGGTCCCAAAGGTCTGGGCTGCTAAACAAAAGTCACAGGAACCAAGGAGGTTTTCTTTGAAGTCTTGCTTCTAGTTGCTTACAACTTGCAGTTCTCAAACTAAATGAGCTGCAGTTTGGCTCTCTGTCGATAAAGGTCTCAGATTTGCACCACACCCAAAGAGCTCCCAGAGCCCAGGCACGCCTCTGCACCACGCAGGTTCCTGTAGGAGCTCATCACTGTAAAGAACAGTGGGGTCTTCTAGTGAAAAGCACCAAGTCCCACTTTTTCCTACAGATGCCACATCTCAAGTTTGTTGGGTTTTGTTTTAAGAGCAAACTAAAAGGAACTGAACATTAGTGTGGCTTAGTTCTGTGGCAGATCTTTAGCTGACATAAATTAACAGAGCTCTGACCCACATTCCTAATTCACACTTCTTGCCAACCCAGGAATGCAGGGGTGAAACACAACCAGGAAGAACAGAGTTAATACGAGCCCTGGCTTCAGCAAGGTCAAGGACTCATCTTTCACCTTCATTTTGATAACCCTCATGCCAAAACCAGAAGAGGAAAGAGGGGTTAATTTCTTTGTCCTGGGGTTCATTCACCCTGTGTTTTACAAGAGCCTGTAACTTTGTGTCTTCTGCCAGCTCATTTTCCCTGGTGCACTGGCAGAGAAGCATGCTGGGCAAACACAAAAATCCCAACAGAAATACTGACCATGTTTGGATCCAGCCTACTTTGGGAATCTCTGGGATGCAGAGGAAGTTGAACTGGCTACCCAGTTCCAGCTGTGTAAGAGCACCCTGGCTTCTTTTTAAGCTTTTTTATGTACAGATCAAACAAACAGACTTCCAAGCGCTTTCATTTAACTTTGATGCCAAACTTTGATGTCTTCACCATTTACAGTAATCATTTTTATGTGCATTTAATATTATTTTTTTATTCCAAAATGCTATACATAAAAAGACCAACTTCATTTAAAATATGCAGCATTTTTGCTATTTGAAAACTCTGCATTTTTAATTTGTTTCTTATCAGCAGAGTACTTCTGGGGTAAGGAGAACATCAAGTTTTTAATGCCTTTCAGTTGATTTAAATTAATATTTTATGTTTTTATTCAAAAGAGCTGGCTAATAGAAGGGTGCTGACATTTTTTTCACACACTTTCTCTGGCATGTGTTATATGCAAAGTACTGGTTATTTCTTAAATGTTTGGTGCTTTATTCCATGATGAGCACCCAAAAGATGACATTTCCACACAGTTGAAAGCACTTGGATCACTGCTCAAATGCTCAGGCTGGGTAGGAGAGGGATCCCAGCCTCTCAAGATGAAGATTTTTATATCTTAATATATCAAGCTTTTGCTTTAGAGGCAACACCTACCTTTGTGTGCTTGAAAGCCCCATCCCCTCAAAACAACAAGGCAGGGAAGTATTTCCCTCTCTGGTTCTGTGTCTCTGCTGAGCTCTTTTTGAAAAACAGAGAAAGCCAGAGAGACAAGAGTGAAACTTTTAATCAAAAGGGGCCTGAATGATTTCTATTGCATTTAATAACCACTTCATCACAGTCTCTGGATGAAAGTGTTATACTGGATTCCACAGCTGACAGGAGTGGTGAGGCAGAGGACAGCCTTCATTTGGGAAGCTGCACCCCTCTCCTTTTAAAATCGATGAAGGAGGAGAGTACCTAAAGTTACCTTTTCACTGCTGAATGCTTCCCCCCTCTTTAACCCAGGTACCTCCGAGGCTGGTGGAAATCTGGCAGCAGCAGGATGGAGCTCAGAGAGGAGTCACTGGGGATGCACACCCTCAGATGAACCCTGCCAGAGCTACCACAGTCTCAGACAGGATCTAGAAATGTCTGGAAATTGGGGGACTTAGAGGAGGACTGTAATCACACAGCCAAGTCCCACACAGCACAGGCTGCTGCAGTGTTAGCACCACATTTTTACAGAAAAAAAATATATTATCGCCATTATCTGTGAGGGCAAAGTACAGGGGAGAAAGTTTTCCTCTGTAGGGCAGATGAAGGAGGAGGAGAGCAGTGAGAAGAAATCATTACTAAAATAATTGGCTGCCTGCTTTGCACAGTTGCCACAAAATGTTTATGCTGTCAGTGCCATGAGGGTGTTGACTTGCCAAAGTCACAGCTGTGCAAAAGAACTGTCAACCACAGGGGCTGCTGTTGCTTTTCACCTTGTGGGTATATGAAGCACCCCTGGGTCATCACCCCTATTCCCCTGCATTCCCAGGAACCATATCAGAAAGATTTATTTTCAGCCTCCTCCTGAAACCTAGGATTTTGGCCCCCACGATTGCTATCAGGAACAAACATAACATCTGAAAATATCTCTGAAAAACAAAGATAGGATGCTGTGTGATAAAGGATCTGAATTAAGTTTGTGGAGGTTTTTTTTTAACTGAGTAATAAGTTGGAAGCTTCTGTGTCAGAGAACAAAAGACCTGTTGTTTTTCCCTGCTGTAGATAGAAAGAAATGTTAAAATCTTATGTTCAGGCAAAATGATACTGAGTTTATTCCAGAACTGTGCTGGAGTGGGGCAGAAATGTCACTTCTTTGAAGCAGGTTTTTTTTTGCTTTTCCACCTCATTTTCCAACTAACTTTAACAAAACACAACTTGAAGAAGGAAGAATGCCTTTGTTTTGTATCAGAGCAGACGGATGTAAAAAAGGACTCCTAAGATACCCAAAAGTGGTTAACTGAGCATGGGCAGTCATTGCAAAAATTCCATCAAGAAGCCTCACTTATCAGCAAGAAATCATATTGAAGCAGGGCATGGTCTGGGAAGGAAAGACATGCAGCACACAGTAATTTATTCCTTTACTACAGGTGTAAAGAAAGCTTCTCAGAGCACAATCCTGAAAGCAGCTGCACTCCCTGCAAGTCCCTGCTGCTCTGGGGGTGGTGAGCACACAGCAAAGACAGGATTTACCTCTCATGGCTATCTCAGCCCAAAGCCAAACTGTTAAATGAATAAAATCCCTGCATACTAGATCAGGACATGAGAAGATTGCCTGCATTGCTGAGAGATTATCAAGTGAATAAATCTAGCATGTGATAGATAAAACAAATACCCATTAAAAATACAAATCTCTCAGCACTAGGAAGAGAAATGCATTCCCACCACAGACTCTGGAAGCCTTCAAAAAGACAGACATATCCAGCATCAGAACAGATGGAGGAGATGAACAATAATTGCTTTCCAAGCATCCATCCCCACAAAAGCAGTGAGTGCAGGCCCCCTAAAGAGACAGATAATAAGAGCAAAAGAAAAATGAAGAGTATCTTTGAAACACCTTGGACTTGATGAGAACAGCTGGGAATTTCTGCTTTGAAGTGTGACATACTAGAGACAAACACAGACATTTCTGGATACTCAGCCAATAGTTCAGTTGGTATTGCCTTGATCTCAGAAATTTTCGTTGACTTTTGTTGGTAAGAGAGGTATAACTGCACCAGACTTCTGATTCTTGCTCTTGACTCCAGTCAGCCCAAAGTAAATCCAAGTTTCAAATAATTCTGCCCTTTCCCTTCGCTGACTTTGGAATCCACCTTCCCCTCCTAAGGGCACCTCAATTCTGGTTGTTTCACACTAAAATTTCTCTAGATACACCTTGGTCTAGAAGATGAAAGTTGTCTTCCCTCATTCACCTTTCAAGAGAGAGGGTAGCAGCACGAGGCTTATTATTAATTATTTAATCAGCCATTTGTGGGGGTTTCTGGGCGTGTGCCAGCTCTACCTTCAGAGTTTTCGGACACACACAGTGTGAGGGGAAGGACTCCTGTGCACTCTCCCAAGCTGTTCCATTACATCTGATTTATAGCATGACACTTCTTGTTCTAGCCCATAACCTTGAGCTTTTAAACTACACAGGGGAAAATTTACTAACTACTGAGTTCATCTTAATGCACTACTGGGAATCTTAAGTGGGGAAAAAAGAAGGCAAGGAATTGGGCATCCAGAGGAGCTGGTTTTGAACAACAATCATGTACTGGCCCAGTGCAGTGCATCTCACTCTGCTTTCATTTAAATAAAGCTTTAATTTACATGGCCAGCATACAGTAAGGACCCATGTTTGTCTTGCTGTGAAGGTGATAATCAATAGGAGGGTTTCAGACACATTTCCCGGCTTATTAGCTGCACACATGGATGGAGTTTCCCACAACAGCATGTACAAATGCCTTTACTCCACTCTTGGCTGGCATCAGAGTTTGATTAATAACAGAAGCCAGAAAACTGGTTTGCAACTTTTCTATTAGGATAGAAAATTGTCACCCACACAGCGGTCAATTTCCCGGCAGCAAAGGAGTCCTCATTAGTGTAAACAGAAAAGCACTGAGGGCTGGAAGATGGGTGCCACAGGTCCTGTACCACACAAAGCCTGACGGCTGCATTGCTGTGCAGTACACAGCAGCAGCACCCACAGATGCAGCAGTTATCCAGAGCTCTGCCCCACGTTTTGTCTTTGTTTTCAAGTGTATTACACGGACTTTCAGGTTAATTTCCTCAGCTGATACTCTTGAGGTGAATGTCTAATTTGCCCAAGGTAAAGTTAGGCTCTCCTTGGCTCGTTCCCCTCAATGGCAGCCTGCCCTCCATACTAGTGTACAACTTCCTTGAAATAAGCAGAGTGTTGATGTTTCAGAGTACATAAAAAATGAGCTCTGCATTCACTGACTACTCCCAAGAGATATCTTGCTCCTTACTTCAGTCTAAGTATTCAAAAGTCAGCTCCTGAAACTTTCCCCTTATTTTCGCCATGTAAGGCTCCAGCAAACAGCAACTTTTGTGATTATTTCTGCCATTACAGTCTCTTACTTTGTTCAATTTTTAATTATTTTAAATTACATGGCTGAAGTGCTGCTGGATAGATGTCATTCAGCAATAAAGGCTTGTTCTTTGAAGAGCCTGAACTAGGGGCCTTTGTAGCTCATATGCTGGGGAAGGTCACACTCTGTTTCTGTGGTTCATTGAGGACATTAGGAGTAACCTTATTTCTATTCAAAGCAGAATTCTGTTTGCAAATTACTTTCCAGCATCCCAGCAGTGGATTTTCATGGGGACTGGCAGAAAGCAGTGATTCCTATTGTTCCTTCACTCCAGTGACTGAAGGATTTCCCAAGTGACAGTGCAGTGCAGAGGAGACAGGGCTGTCACACAGCTCCTGCCTGTGCCAACAGGGAATCCCCCCGGATTTGCACTGCAGGACCTTGGTCAAGCCAAGTTCACACCAGGTACAGCAGCACAGCTGAAGCACTGGGCAGAACACACCTGGCAGTGCCCAGGTACCAGGTGAGCCCTAATGTAACCTGAGCACAGCAATTCCCGGCCACAACCAGTGGTACCCAACTGACTCTCACCTCTCATTTATCTTCCATGTTTTATAAGAGGCCAATGATCATTTTATAACTACAATCATGAGCCTTTCTTACTCCACCTTTGATGAACCACCTCATCAATAACTGCCCAGGAGTCTCAAAAAGGAAAAAAAACCCGAACCACACACATCCATAAAGATATCAGGCTGCCTGACAAAGGTACTTCTACTTTCTCACTGGATACTTAAAACTGTTTATGAACAAGCCCAGCAGCAGGTTTGCAAGTTTTTCCTCAGTTAAATCTCACACTGCTGAGCAGAGCTCACAGTTCTGCTCTCTTCAGATTTCCCTGAAGCCTCACTACACCCTCACACGTACTTGCTCCTTCTCCCGTTCCTGTACCACAGCACACACACACATCAGTGGTGAGTTTACAGTGCCCCCAGATGTTACTCATGAAATCAGCACCAAGCAGAGGCCTCGCTGCCTCTCCCTCCCTCCCTTCTGCTGACAGATCACTTTAAAACATTTTTATAACAAATGATCTGCTAAAGGCTTGTTGCAGTTAGCATGGAATTTTGTCTGAATCTGTACCAAATACCTAACTGAGGTGCAGACGTACTAATTACCAAGAAGGCACAGTAGCATCAAACCTCTAAAATTTATATTTATACCATTATATATAGAGAACTTGCCAGTATAAAGCTGTGTATCACTAGATCTTAGTGAATCAGAAAAAGTTCAGGTTCCCAACATTCTGATGCACCTACCACAGAAACCACTCCAGACATCCTGACCATCCCCCCAGGGAAAGGCAGGGACCTCACCTCCCCCAATCCCCCACCGCTCCTGTTACAGACGCAGCTGTGGAGCTTCCTTAGCCAGCTCTGTAAAGATCAACTCTGGGTTATGCACATTTAAGACAGCAGAAAATGCTACTAAAGAACACAAGAATACTAAAACCATGCCAAAAGGAGTTTTCGCACTTACTGTCTCGAGGAAGAAAAGAAGTGTGACAAACAACAACCTCGCTTTTTAGCTGAAAAATTCTTAAAGCCCAGGTCTGTTTGTTTAAAGGACTTTCAGGGCCACCTGCTACATCATAAAGAAGCTAGAAAATACATCAGTCACATTCTCACTTCTCTCCCTGTCTGCGGATTCATAACCAGAGTAATGATATCTCTAAGGACACAGCCTTCTCTGGAAGTCCAGAAAAGATCTGAAGCAAAATCTACAGCATGCAGGAGAAACAGGTACTGGAATAAAATTCCTAGAAGCGAGGTGTTAGATATTTAGATGTGCCTAAGCGTAATATATGTGAGTGCTTATTAAACTTGGATTATTTTGCAATTCTTTAGTCTTCTCCCACATCCCTGATCCCCAAAAAGATTATGAGCAATTCAAGTTTGCTACAACTTTTAAGAGATTCACTCTGACAGAGGAGTTTAAGGGCAGCTGGCAGAGCCCAGCACAGCTGTTTATCACAGTACAACAGAAACAGTTCTTCAAACACACATCAGGGACTACAGAGATAGAGTTTTATCAGAACACACCTTTCAGGCAAGTTACTAAATCGTGGCTTTACAGCAAGAAATGTGTTTGAAAGTGCACTGCAGAAAACCAGACTGCAAATAGACCCCCATTAATGGTACTGAGCTCTCAAAGTGCTTCTTGTTTAACTTCACCACCCTTAATAATCTTTAACATCATGAGACCCTTTCTGTGGTAGCCAAAAGAAATGACTCTGTACCAACCTTTTTAAAGACAATAAAAATCATTTGTTTCCTTATAGGAACTGTCCTTTTGCCATCATCCAAGTACTGATCAAAGTAAACACGTGTAAGAAAAGCTACCATGAGTTGGTGTGGTAAAAAGACCCAAATGAGGTAAACAATCTATTTCCCACTCTAATGTTCCCAGAATGGAAAAGAAAGGTCTAAAAATCAGACATTTGCATGGACAAGCAGTTGCTCATTCACTTTTTATGCTGATGTTCATCAAATCAGGTTCTTGATTTGAAAAGCTGACTGAGTGAAATGAGATTCCCCCTAACAATCTGTCTTTCTCTCTTCAAAGAAATAATGATAAAAACGGGATTGTATTCAGAGAACTGAAAGCTTGATTTGTATATCCAACAAGCCATTCCATATTAAATCCATGGAGTGTTTTACTTACTTCAATGCTACAAAAGCAATTTGTTTCCAGACAACGCAGAATTAGTTCACTTTTCAGCAAAACAAGCTTTTCTCCATATTTTGCCTGTTACCCACACTGAGTCTGCAGAGAGAACAGCCTGAACTCCATGCCCATATCAGATTATTAATGCCATGGGCAAAATCCAAAACAGAGTTTGACCGTGCTGGAAGTCTTCACTGCCACTTCCTCTCTGACAAACTAAACATTGCCACCTACTGACTGCCAAAGCCTGAACTGCCAAGGATTTATTTCCCACTCCCAGACACAATGCCCAAGATGCACAACAAAGGCTGTTACAGCCCAGATAAACCAAAAATTGATGTCTGATATTCTGAAATATTATTGTTACTTGGTTTTGTTGACTGTTACTTGTTTTTTTCCGACGTTGTAACTACTTTAAGATGTCAAATTCTAGTTTCAGGCTTGGCCTTGCAACATGACTGTTAAGCACACACTTTTACATACAATAAAAGACCCACTATACATAACAGAGACACCAGGCTTTATAACAGTACCATATTTTCTAGATCTGATGGTCCAGGGTCGAGCTTGAATGCTGTGGTGCAAGTAACTCAGAAAAGGTAACATCTGCAGCTCCAAGATTTTTCCATACCCACGGCTTGACAAATAAGAAAAAAACCCTATGACTGTTCTCACATCATCCAGCTCCAGCAGCACCAAAGATGTAACTAAACCACGATTTTAATTATTCTTTTATACAATTACACTGCCCAACCAGAGATACCTATACAGCCACAAAAGTGCGTCACAGTGTATGAACAAGGGTTCTGTTTCTCAGCTGCTGCA
Source organism: Dryoscopus gambensis (assembly GCA_013389985.1). Classification (NCBI taxonomy): domain Eukaryota; kingdom Metazoa; phylum Chordata; class Aves; order Passeriformes; family Malaconotidae; genus Dryoscopus; species Dryoscopus gambensis. The sequence goes on along the minus strand of WEIT01042009.1, from coordinate 1,357,181 downwards.
CGTATTCCTTTGCTTGGTCAAAGCCAGTCCTTGGTGGCTCTGGGGGAGGAGGAGGACCTTCCACCAGCTTCACAAAGTAGTGGCACCTGCTGATTTTCATGATGCCAAACATGCCCTTGCCGTGGCACCGCACCCGCTTCACGTAGCGGCCTCTGCCCGTCAGCGACTCCGCTGAAGGGAAAAGGAGAGGGGAGAGAAGATTATTCAGTCAAGAACAAACTGCTACAGCTGCAATAAAACACCTGTCTTGCCAGTGTATTTTTCATGGCTCCCTCTAGAAAGTTAATTCTACTCGGGATTCTCCCCTCCATCTTTCTTCTGTTACATTTAGCAGATCACTGCTACAGAGGAACCCGTGAGCTGCATTAACGCTCTTCGGGAGCGCCAAAAGGTGAATTTAGAAAGCAGGCTCACAAAGATAAATATGTGGTGAAGGACAAATCACACTGAGCACTTACTAGATTATACAGCTCTTCTGAAGGTGGTATTCATTTCACTGCCTTTCAGTAGTTTGTCTCATGAATTCCTGCAAAGTCTTACAGACTTCATTTCCCCTCCTTTCTCCCTTTATTGCATTCATCACAGGTATTTTCATTATCCGCACATCCAGTCCTGCACTAGCAGCTCAGCCTTCTTGTGGCAGAGGCCTGGAAGGCTCCAAAGAATTCTAATCAAATCTGCTCTACAGTCCAGGTGACTTTAAGCTTATGAGGTCAATTTAGTGAAATTTATACCATGTTAGACAAAATGAGTATGTTTTTCTGGGGCCTAAAAACATCTATGAGTAAGCATTTCTCTAGTGTTTTTCTAGGCTAAAAAGTGCTTTAGTTATTATAAGCTTATCCTGTACATCATCTATAGCAAAGTCTTTTTATTAAGAAGTTTACAGTCAATACCCATTTACTTTTATACTGTTTCTGATGGAAGTTTAACTTTGATCCTGCAAATCTAAGTGTACCAGCCACAGACAAAGCTCCCAGCATCTTCGACTGGCAACATTAAAAACAAGAAACAGTTTGCTTCTTGTTGTCTGGTCTTCCATATTCATGTCAAGCATCTTCCTCTTCAGGACCTTCTGTTCAACAGGGAGCAGAAATTCCACTCTCCATCTTAAAAATGCTGCAAACATGTGCCTTTCATGTTTTGGTAAAGTAAGTTTAGCAGAAACTGTCCTCTATTCACTTCTGCTGATTTGAAGCATCAAATCTTTATTAAATATAAAACATATTCATAGGGTAAGATAGAGTAGGATGACATTTTTTTAATGCACTAAATTAAAGAAATGTACCTATATGTAAATTTGATTTGAATTCCACATTGTGCTTTCTTACAGCCATTTCCTGTGCTTCTAACAGAACCTGTAACAAAAGGAAAAGAAATGGAAATACTGAGCAGGAATTTAAGCAATGCTATTTCTTATCTCTAGATAACATGGAAGCAATTGAAAGTTTAAGTAAGTTATAGAAAAAGTATTTCATAGAGATAAAAACTGTTAAAAGACAAACATCTTTTACATAAGGATGTTCTTTGCATAGAATGAAAAAGCCTCAGGACAATTTTATTACATTTTTGGGGAGATGGTTTCCACCAGCACTCGTCAGCCTTCCATTCACAGACCTTTGTGTAATTAGACATCAGACTGGAAATGAATTCCAAGGTGGGCAAAATGAACTTGGTCCATTCAACATTTTCAGCTAATGCAGGACACTTCTTTGCCATAATTATGTCAGAAATCAATGCTTCAGCCAAGAAAATGAGTAATTTGAGAATCCAGACTACTACAGTGTATTCAAAGCTTTTGCGTCTTTACAGAACTCAGTCCTCTCCTTAATAATATCCTTCATCTCATACAGTTTAAGAACCAAAGCACACAGATGTAGCAGCCATTAGTGACCTGGATTCTGCACTTACCATGAACTTAACACCAGGCACTGCTAGAGAGGACACCCACACAGAATTTCTCATCATGACAAATTAAAAACACCCAGCACAAGTGACCCCAACATATTCATAAGTCACAACATTACACGACTGCAACGAAACTATGTTGTTAGAATGTGCTCCCAACAGGCTTACTTGAAACATAAAACCCCACAGAAGCAGAACCACCTCCAAACTTCTGGTGGCAGGGATTGATTGCAAAGTTTTCTGGAAACCAGGAGTGTTAAAGAATACTGCTGCTTACCTCTTTGATCACCTTTGCTCCCTTTTTGTCACTGAATTCCAACTGAGCGAGAGCCTGATCAATGGACATGCCTTTTATCTGCAGTCAAAGTGTTAAAATTAACTTCTGCAATTACAAATATTTCCTTTCTCTTATTCAGAAGACACTACTTAAATTATACTGCTATTATAAAAGCAAAAATACTGTAGTTTCTTTAACTACCATTTCTTCAAAGTAATATCTTACAGCTAAACCAAACTACACACAGCCATTCCCTGCCCAGGTCCATGCTCATCCCAGGACTCTGGTGATTAAATGAGGCTGTTAAGACAAACACAGCAATTAAATTTTGCATTCTAACAAGCACAGTACAAAGTACTCTCTGCTTACCAGTTTTGCCAGATACCACATCTTATCTTTGCTGTATTTTATTTCCCTCCGACAGTGATATATTTCCTAGGGGCAAAAAAAAAAAAAAAAGTTAAAGGATGAGTAATTTTGCCGTGAAAACAAGAATGGAGCATCCACATCTGCTCCACAATCCATGTTCTTACTAGGAATAAAAAAGCATGGCTCTGCCTACTATGAGAACAGCATATCAGGCATAGCTTTGACATTTGAACCTAAAACCACTAAAAAAAGGTGCTGGCACACAGGAAATTTTAATATAATCTTATGACACTTAGTTTATAAGCAGAACTCCCTGAAAAGGACAATCAGAAGATTTTTCACCATCTTTTTCCTCTCATCCTCTCCACCTTTAGAAGCAAAGACTGACATGCCCATTCAGCCTTAAAAATATTACCCTGCTGTCGACTCAACTTACTGGCAGAGAAAATAAACAATAATAGCAGAAGGAACTTAATCAGCCCTTCAGAAGTGAAGAGGGCTTCAAATTTGATCGGCATGAAGATCTGCCTCCACAGACCCATTTAACATTATTACTAACGGGGACCACCACCAGCTAGTAGAATCTAACATCAATACAAATTTGAAAGAGATAGCACTCTTGATAAACAGGTAGAACACTGATTTAATAAACGAGTCTGTCAGTGGCTGCATTTTCACACAGACTGCATCAGTCAGCACAGTCCACAGCAGGGATTTCTGTGTCCTAGGCCATAATGCTCACAGGAACAATCACTAAATGCCCACGGCCCACAAAATACAGGCCCAAAAATTCCCATTTCTTTTGAGATGGAAATAGTTTTACTTTGCTGAGAAGTGTGTCTAACAGAAGCCACAACACATCAATTCCCAGTGAAGAAAAATTGTAACAATGGAATTCCAGAATACCATTCTTGACAGCACAATTTCTATCTCCTTGTAGCTCAGAGACTTCTACAAACAGAGGATGGGCCCCTTGTAGCTTGAACCACACATTAAGCAGGTGATCAGCTGCAAGCAACTCGAGGCTCCAAAACAATTTAGAGATGGAAAACATTCCAAGTGATGTTAACTTCTACCATACAGCCAAACTGAATAAAACCCTAAATAATAAGCAAATAAGCTTTCAAACTAGTGCCTTGTGCAGTCACCCTGTGCAGTGACAATCTGCTCAGACACTGCTAAACATTCCCAGGTGTGTCCTTACAGCCGGTCTGCGAGGCTCTCCCGGCAGCTGCGGGGGGTAAACAATCCTGTTCTTTTTCTCCCACTTCCCAATTTTCTGCAGAGATGCGCTTGTGTGGATGCATGACAGAGGAAAAAGGCTACCACATGCCAGCCACCTGCAAGACAAGACCACAGCCTCAGCTGCTGAACACAAGAGTTCTTTGTCCCTGCCCAGTTTATCTGGAAAATTGTGAATTTGTTGCCTTGAAAAAGAGAACTGACACATTTGCCAATTCAAAAAAATCAAACTATTAAAGTCCTTTATAGATTATGCTGAAAGGGCTTTTTAATTCAGCAAGAAGCTTCGCCCAGCGCCCAGCTTCTCAAAGCAAACCATGAATATTGGTATGAGACATTAAGTGTCCTCAGACTGCCACACAAAGCCACACTCACCTCTGTTCTGATGTTCTCATGGGGTTCAGGACTCACACAAACCATTTATACCTTTTCCAAGGTACTTTCCATACTTATTTAACTTTTACCAACAACATTTTTAGCAGTGAAAGTTTCTAGTTTTTCAAGGGGCTGAGTATTTCAGAGCATTAGAGGTTAATAAACATCGTGAAATTTGAAGAGAGGTGTTCTAAACTATTTCCAGAACACAGTCAAGTCAATACAAAAACCAGACAGCTGACAGCAGTAAAAGTAGTTTTCAGGCATTTTACTCGCCTCAGATTCTGAAAAACCAAGCTACACTTTGCCCCCTGCTGCCTGGCTAAAGCAGCACTGGGCAGCCACTCCTGACTCCAACAAACAGGTGAGTTCAAGACCGAGTACTCGGAGTTTTACTGAGCCTTGAATGTCTCTGTGTGCGGCCAACCCGTGCAAAGCACCTTAAAAATGACAGGCAAACAGAGTGTGCTGATTCAGAAAGGGCACTGCACACCACTGTTCCCATCCTAAAAGCAGAAATTAGCATAATACACGTATTTCGATGTCGTGGAATTGTTTTTCAGATATTTGCAGGCATACAGCTGGCAGAACCAGTGCTCCTACAGCACAGCTACGTGGTTCCTCCAGAACAAGGGGAAACTTCAGCAACTACAGAAAAGCAGTGACTGGGGACACAGGTGCCACGTTACTGTGACCTAAACCATAAAGTCAGAGAAAATATGGATGTCCAACAGAAAAAAGTGAGGCGAGAGACACTTCCATCATGGCACAAGCTCTAAATACACAGAAAGGCACCACAGGGGCAGAGAGTGACCTGCTCCCCACAGCTGCAGGGCTGGGTGGGAAGGCCAAACCAGGCGACAGCAGGCACCCAGCCCCAGGCACCCCCGAGCAGGGCAGTGCCTGTCCCACTGCAGCGAGGGGTGGGTGACAGAGCCAGACTCACCTCTCTGGCCGTGCCCAGCTGAGGAGACCCCGTGCCCAGGCAGCACCTGAAGGGAAGGAACATTGAGCGAGGCATGAACAGAATCATAAAATCACAGAATGGTTTGGGTCCGAAGGGACCTCGAAGACCATCTAGTGCCACGCCCCGCCATGGGCTGGGGCACTTTGCACTATGCCAGGTTGCCCTGAGCCCCATCCAACCTGGCCTTGGACACTTCCAGGGACGGGGCAGCCACAGCTTCTCTGTGTGCCAGGGCCACAGCACCCTCACAGGGAAGAATTTTTTCATAATATCTAATCTAAACCTACTCTCTGTCAGTTTGAAGCCATCCCCCCTTGTCCTGCCACTCCAGGGCCTTGTAAATAGTCTCCCTCTATCGTTCCTGTAGGCTCCCTTCAGGCACTGGAGGGCTGCAACTTGGTCGCTCCCAAGCTGCTCTTCTCCTGGCTGAACAAACCCAATTCTCCCAGCCTTTCCTCGTACGCGATCTGCTCCCTCCCTCCGATCGCTTCGGTGGCCTCCTCTCAGGCGGGACCGTCCCAAAGCAGCGCCGCGTCCCCTCAGCCTCACCCGCGCCCAGCGCCCAGCGCGCCGCCATCTTCCCGGCCTCGCTTTGCGGCAGCGCCCGGGCAGGGGCGCGGTTTGCGACAGTTTGCGG